>JARBWK010000009.1:1170814-1335814 GCA_030556195.1 Anolis apletophallus
CCAACCTGATCCAGGGGCCATGCCACATGCCACCAAAAGGGGGGGAGGCATCCTTGAACCGCACCCCTTTTCGCCAACCCAAATTCCTATCCTCAATAAGCGGAAACGATGCCTGGCAGCCGCCCAGTCCTCATGCGATAGCCACCACTGTGGAGCCGCTGCTCCGGCCATTCTCCAAGTTGCACACCAATGACTGGCAGCCGCCCAGTCCTCATGCGATAGCCACCGCTGTGGATCCACTGCTCCGCCATTCACCAAGTTGCACACCGATGACTGGCAGCTGCCCAGTCCTCATGTCCTCATCACGATAGCCAATAGCCACCGCTGTGGAGCCGCTGCTCCGGCCATTCACCAAGTTGCACACCGCTGACTGGCAGCCGCCCAGTCCTCATGCGATAGCCATCGCTTTGGAGCCGCTACTCTGGCCATTCTCCAAGTTGCACACCGATGACTGGCAGGCCATTCTCCAGCCACCGCTGTGGAGCCGCTGCTCCTGCCATTCTCAAGTTGCACATCCTCACTGTGGAGCCGCTGCTCGGCCATTCTCCGATGACTGGCAGCCGCCAGTCCTCATGCGATAGCCACCGCTGTGGAGCCACTGCTCTGCCATTCTCCAAGTTGCACACCGATGACTGGCAGGCAGTCCTCATCACGATAACCACCGCTGTGGAGTCGTTGCTCATTCTCCAAGTTGCACACCGATGACTGGCAGCCCCAGTCCTCACACCGCTGACTGGCACCGCTCGCGATGGAGCCGCTGCTCGGCCATTCTCCAAGTTGCACCGATGCGATAGCCATCGCTTTGAGCTGCTGCTCTGGCCATTCTCCAAGTTGCGATGACTGGCAGCCGCCCAGTCCTCATGCGATAACCCACCGCACACTGAGGACTGGATAGTCCTCCACCGCTGTGGAGCCGCTGGCCATTCTCCAAGTTGCCGATGATGGCCACCGCTGTGGAGCCGCTGCTCCGGCCATTCTCCAAGTTGCACACTGAGGACTGGCACTGTCCTCATCACGATAGCCACCGCTGTGGAGCCGCTGGCATAGCCACCGCTGTGGAGCCACTGCTCGGCCATTCTCCAAGTTGCACACCGATGACTGGCAGCCGCCTCAGTCCTCATGCGATAGCCACCGCTGTCCTCATGCGATGGCCACCGCTGTTGGCACAGATGACTGGCAGCTGAGCCGCTGCTCTGAGATTGCCCACCGCTCTGGCCATTCTCCAAGTCCTCATGCACACCTGGCCACCGCTGTGGAGCCACTGCTCGGCCATTCTCCAAGTTGCACACCGATGACTGCTGACTGGCAGCCGCCCAGTCCTCATGCGATGGCCACCGCTGTGGAGCCGCTGCTCGGCCATTCTCAAGTTCCACACCGCTGACTGGCAGCCGCCCAGTCCTCATGCGATGGCCACCGCTGTGGAGCCACTGCTCCGCCATTCTCCAAGTTGCACACCGATGACTGGCAGCCGCCCAGTCCTCATGCGATAGCCACCGCTGTGGAGCCGCTGCTCGGCCATTCTCCAAGTTCCACACCGCTGACTGGCAGCCGCCAAGTCCTCGCTGCGATGGCCACTGCTGTGGAGCCGCCCAGTCCTCATGCGCCATTCTCCGTTCCACACCGCTGACTGGCAGCCGCCCAGTCCTCATGCGATGGCCACCGCTGTGGAGCCGCTGCTCCGGCCATTCTCCAAGTTCCACACCGCTGACTGGCAGCCGCCCAGTCCTCATGCGATAGCCACCGCTGTGGAGCCGCTGCTCCGGCCATTCTCCAAGTTGCACACCGCTGACTGGCAGCCGCCAAGTCCTCATGCGATGGCCACCGCTGTGGAGCCGCTGCTCCGGCCATTCTCCAAGTTGCACACCGCTGACTGGCAGCCGCCCAGTCCTCATGCGATAGCCACCGCTGTGGAGCCACTGCTCCGGCCGTTCACCAAGTTGCACACCGCTGACTGGCAGCCGCCAAGTCCTCATGCGATGGCCACCGCTGTGGAGCCGCTGCTCCGGCCATTCTCCAAGTTGCACACCGATGACTGGCAGCCGCCAAGTCCTCATGCGATGGCCACCGCTGTGGAGCCGCTGCTCCTGCCATTCTCCAAGTTGCACACCGATGACTGGCAGCTGCCCAGTCCTCATGCGAAAGCCACCGCTGTGGAGCCGCTGCTCCGGCCATTCTCCAAGTTGCACACCGATGACTGGCAGCCGCCCAGTCCTCATGCGATAGCCACCGCTGTGGAGCCACTGCTCCGGCCATTCACCAAGTAGCACACCGCTGACTGGCAGCTGCCAAGTCCTCATGCGATGGCCACCGCTGTGGAGCAGCTGCTCCGGCCATTCTCCAAGTTGCCCACCGCTGACTGGCAGCCGCCCAGTCCTCTCATAGCCACCGATGGAGCCACCGCTGTGCACACAGATGACTGGCAGCTGCTCAGTCCCATTGGCCACTGCAAGTTGCCATTCACAAAGTTGCACACCGATGACTGGCAGCCACCCAGTCCTCATGCGATGGCCACCGCTGTGAAGCCGCTGCTCCGGCCATTCTCCGTTGCACACCGATTCACCCAGTCCTCATGCGATAGCCACCGCTGGAGCCACTGGCCCATTCACCGTTCCACACCGTCCTGGCAGCCGCCAGAAAGTCCTCATGCGATGGCCACCGCTGTGGAGCCACTGCTCGGCCATTCTCCAAGTTGCACACCGATGACTGGCAGCCGCTAAGTCCTCATGCGATCCTCTGTGGATGCGCCATTCTAGTTCCCACCGCTGACTGGCAGCCGCCAGTCCTCTGCTGGCCACCGCTGTGGAGCCCATTCATTCACCAAGTTCCACACCGCTGACTGGCAGCCGCAGTCCTCATGCGATGGCCACCGCTGTGGAGCCGCTGTCCTCATTCTCCGTTGCACACCAATGACCAGCTGCCGCACACCGATGACTGGCAGCCGCCAAGTCCTCATGCGATGGCCACCGCTGTGGAGCCACTGCTCCGGCCATTCACCAAGTTGCACACCGCTCACTGGCAGCCGCCCAGTCCTCATGCGATGGCCACCGCTGTGGAGCCGCTGCTCCGGCCATTCTCCAAGTTCCACACCGCTGACTGGCAGCCGCCCAGTCCTCATGCGATGGCCACCGCTGTGGAGCCGCTGCATTCCAGCCATTCTCCAAGTTGCACACCGCTGACTGGCAGCCGCTAAGTCCTCATGCGATAGCCACCGCTGTGGAGCCGCTGCTCCGGCCATTCTCCAAGTTGCACACCGCTGACTGGCAGCCGCCCAGTCCTCATGCGATAGCCACCGCTGTGGAGCCACTGCTCCGGCCATTCACCAAGTTGCACACCGCTGACTGGCAGCCGCCAAGTCCTCATGCGATGGCCACCGCTGTGGAGCCGCTGCTCCGGCCATTCTCCAAGTTGCACACCGATGACTGGCAGCTGCCCAGACCTCATGCGATAGCCACCGCTGTGGAGCCGCTGCTCCGGCCATTCTCCAAGTTGCACACCGATGACTGGCAGCCGCAAGTCCTCATGCGATGGCCACCGCTGTGGAGCCGCTGCTCCGCCATTCTCCAAGTTGCACACCGATGACTGGCAGCTGCCCAGACCTCATGCGACAGCCACCGCTGTGGAGCCGCTGCTCCGGCCATTCTCCAAGTTGCACACCGATGACTGGCAGCCGCCCAGTCCTCATGCGATAGCCACCGCTGTGGAGCCGCTGCTCCGGCCATTCTCCAAGTTGCACACCGATGACTGGCAGCCGCCCAGTCCTCATGCGATGGCCACCGCTGTGGAGCCGCTGCTCCGGCCATTCTCCAAGTTGCACACCGATGACTGGCAGCCGCCCAGTCCTCATGCGATGGCCACCGCTGTGGAGCTGCTGCTCCGGCCATTCTCCAAGTTGCACACTGAATTTTCCCTGGCAGGGGGAATTGAACTCACGACCTTCTGCTTGTGGGGGAGGTGCTGGCCTGCCTCCGAATGAGGCCAGGCAGTCCCGGGCAGCTGAATAGATCTGCCCGGGCCGAAGTTAAAGCTGGCTGAAAACAGGGAGGGGGCAGGGCGGAGCCAGCCCCCTCATTGGCCGGCCAGCCTGAGCGGCAAGAACCTTCCCGCCACCCGGGGGCTTCTGGGAGAAATAAGCCCCCCAGACAACAAGATGGCGAAGAGCACGCTGCCCCGCAACCAGCGTGGCCGGTAAGTCGGCCACGCCCAATAACAAAGTAGCATTACTATGTATAGATGCAGTCTTTAACAATCTCTCTCACTCTCCCCATTAAAGTGATGCTAAGTTCCATAAATGAAGCTGAAGAATACTCGAGAATGGGGAAGTTGTGGCTCAAAGGCAGCATGTGCTCCTCTGACAGAAAGTTCAACAGAGATGTGAAGCGCATATGTGGGAATAGCTCATAAACACACCTCTTAAGGAGCTTGTCTCGTCCCTGATCCATGTGATAATTATCCTTGCGATCTTTAAAGACCTCCGATTACGTATTGAAATTTCCAGCGCAGCCCTGTTCTAATTCAGCTGCCGACCCAAGCCTCGATGTGGTAGGGTTTCTGTTGACAGATAAAATACAAAGTTGAGGGGCAAAGCAAAGGCACGTGAGTTCATCTCCAATGGGGCGGGTGTGCCTGTATACAGGGTGCTTTCAAATGACCTACGGCAGCACTTGAATTAGAAGTGCTCTAGCTGCCATTGCCAGTCCATTTTAGCTTCCTTTTTTGGTTGGTAAAACTGTCAAGCCGCCTAAGGCTATAACACTCAGCCATCACCCTATGGTGTAGGAAAGAGAGGTGTGCTTATGGTATGTTAAGTGAACTTCTTGTACATACAAGTGAATGTTTAAAAAAATGAAAGAATCTTTGTGTGGCTTCAGACAAAGGAATGAGATATTGAGCTGACCAACGCTGGTGTGGATCTCAAAACTCTCTGCAATGTGTTTGCCATTTTGACTTTGGTTTTAGATGGGTTGAGGAATGTGCATATTCTAGGTCACGAGGATATACAACTTATCCTGATATGGTTTCCAAACTTACCCTGATATGTATATCCAGGATGCTTAATATGTCTCCGTAATACCTTCCACTTGATAAAGCCCAATTTCGGGCGAAACAGCATCAGGCCTTGCAGTTTGACCACTGCAGCTGGGTCTGGTGTCTCACGGCGTTCCCCGGGACACAGATCTCTCCATTGATACACCGCCCAGCACAAGGCTTATATTTCTGGAGTACGCAGTAGTATACAAACTGTACTATTGAGGCTTTGGGAGTATAACCAACGGACTACCATATTGGATATACCGGACTCATTATTTCCAGATTACCTGCGTTACTCTAGAGCAGCGTTTCTCAACCTGGGGGTCAGGACCCCTGGAGGGGTCGTGAGAGAGTGTCAGTGGGGTCACCAAAGACAATCAGAAAACACAGTATTTTCTGTTGGTCATGGGGGGTTCTGTCTGGGAGGTTTGGCCCAATTCTATCATTGATGGGGTTCAGAATGCTTCTATGATTGTAGGTGAACTTTAAATCCCAGCAACTACAACTCCCAAATGTCAAGGTCTACTTTCTGCAAACTCCACCAGTGTTCACATTTGGGCATATTGAGTATTTGTGCCAAGTTGGGTCCAGATCCAACATTGTTTGAGTCCACAGTGCTCTTTAGATGCAGATGAACTACAACTCCAAAACTCAATTCAATGCCCACCAAACCCTTCCAGTATTTTCTGTTGGACATGGGGGAGTTCTGTGTACCAAGTTTGGTTCAATTCTACAGTTGGTGGAGTTCAGAATGCTCTTTGATTGTAGGTGAACTATACATCCCAGCAACTAAAGCTCCCAAAATGGCAAAAACCAATCCCTACCAACCCCACCAGTATTCAAATTTGGGCATGTTGGGTATTTGTGCCAAATTTGGTCCAGTGAATGAAAATGCATCCTGCATATCAGATATTTAAATTACAATTCACAACACTGTCAAAATAATAATAATAATAATAATAATAAACTTTATTTATACCCCGCTACCATCTCCCCAAAGGGGACTCGGGGCAGCTTACATGAGGCAAAACATACAGTTCTGAAGTAGCAATAAAAATAATTTTATGGTTGGGGTCACGACAACATGAGGAACTGTATCAAGGGGTCGCAGCATTAGGAAGGTTGAGAAACACTGCTCTAGAGGTACCATTTATTCGGCGGATAGTGTACCACGGCTCTGTTTATATGATGTTGTTGTAATTGTATGTTTTTATGCCCATTTCTTAATGCTATTTATGCTGGATGTTATTACACTGAGAGATTTTATCGGTGATATATGCCTTTCGAATATATATTTATAATCGCTTGATACTATCTCTTGTTGTACTTTAGTTCCATGTGTTGTAGTCATTTTCTAGGTCTGCCTAGTAATTAAACAGGGCAGAATTAATTTCAGAAGAATACATGCCTATTCAAAATACACATTCTACGGGGCACTTGGGGAGGATCCAGAAATAAATTGAAACTATAAATAAATAAACAAACAAACAAACTGTGGGAACACTGTCTGGACTGCCTTCAAGAACCTTGTCCGGCATGGAGTTCCAGAGGGATGGTGCAGCCACATAGAAGGCTCTCGATCTCGTTGGGTGATAGCCGACAGGAGTGGATCGACGGGACTAGTAGAAGGTTTTGTTCTTCTGAGCGTAGTGATCTCGGGGGAACATATGGGGTGAGACGGTTCCTCAGGTACGCTGGCCCTAAGCCATACAAGGCCTTGAAGGTCAATACCAGCACCTTGAAAACAGTTCGGTACTCTATTGGTAGCCAGTGCAGTTGCTGCAAGGTGGGTGTTATATGCTCTCGGACCAACGTTCCTGCCAGAAGTCGAGCAGCAGCATTCTGCACTAGCTTAAGTTTCTGGATTGTTGCCAAGGGAAGGCCTATGTAGAGGGCGTTACAGTAATCCAGCCTCGAGATGACCGTAGCCAGGTCGCCTCTGGACAAGTAGGGAGCCAGCTGCCTAGCCTGCCTCAGGTGGTAAAATGCGGTCTTTTATACCGTGGAGATTTGTGTCTCTATTGATAGCAATGAGTCCAAATGGACCCCCAGGCTCTTTACAGAGGACGACGGGCTCAAAGGCTTGCCGTCCAGGGTAGGCAGCCGGCAACCACTCAATCCAGGGCAACCCAACCATAGGATTAGTGCTGTGTTACCTTGTGCATTTTGTAAACCACTCTGAGCCAATTTGGAAAGGGCGTTATATAAATTGAAACAATAAAATAAATAAATTAATAAGTAAACTAACTAACTAACTGTGGGAACACTGTCTGGACTGCCTTCAAGAAGGTGCAGAATAAACCCACTATCTAATTAATTTGCTACAAACCAGGGTTTCCTGTTTCGTAGCGAATTAATTCAGGGCTGTCCAGAATGTAGATACCACAATAAAGGTCCTGTCTGGACGGGCCCTATGAATAATACAGTACGCTGATGACACTCAGCTCATTCTGAGGATGGAGGGCAGGCCTGGATCCGTCCCCGATAATTTCCAACATTGCCTTGAGGCCGTTACTGGATGGCTGTGAGCCAGTAGGTTGAAGGTGAATCCAGCGAAGACAGAGATCTTGTGGCTGGGTCGTCCGGGTGATGGGGATGTCCAGCTTCCGACCCTGGACGGTGTGGCGTTATGCCCATTGCCTTCTGTAAAGAGCCTGGGAGTTCATTTGGACCCAGGTCTCCATGGCCAGCAAAGCAGCTTTTTTCCATCTTCGACAGGCTAGGCGGCTGGCCCCCTATCTATCCCGGAACGACCTGACCACGGTGATCCAAGCCACTGTCATCTTGAGACTGGACTACTGTAATGCACTCTACGTTGCCCTTCCTCTGTCGATGACCCGGAAGCTCAAGCTGGTGCAGAACACTGCCGCCCGACTCCTGTCTGGCACCTCAGCAGGTTGTCATATCACACCTACTTTGCAGGATCTGCACTGGCTCCCAATTGAGCACCAGATCACCTTCAAAGTGTTGGTACTTACCTTTAAGGCCTTGCACGGCCTGGGGCCAGCGTATCTGAGGGACCGTCTCTCCCCATATTTCCCTATGAGGTCACTCCGGTCTGAAAACTCCAACCTATTGGTAATTCCATCGGCCAAGTCATGTAGGCTAACGGCAACCCGCAGGAGAGCGTTCTCCGTGATCACTCCCACATTGTGGAACGCCCTCCCGGCGGAGACGCGTGCTCTCCAGGACCTCTTGCCCTCCAGGCGGGCATGCAAGACCTATCTTTTTCAACAGGCTTTCGGCCTATAGGCGCCGTTAGTGCAGAGCCCGCCGATACAGTTGTATACCGTTCGATCATGATGTTTTAATTCTGTTGTTTTATATAATGTGTTGCGCTCTAATGTGTTTTAATGTGTTTTAAAGTGTTTTTATTGTACCTTGCTTGCTGTGAGCTGCCCCGAGCCTCCCGGGAGTGGCGGCCTAGAAGCCCAATAAAATAAATAAATAAATACATAAATAAATACAGATTAAACATTTTTTTTAAAAAATTAAAAGATTTGAAAATTCAGGAAATAATGGCATATTAGTGAGAATGAGCTCCCGTGGACCCTTTGATTTGCTAAATATCCTCCCGAGATAGAAAAATAAAGAAGATCGTCAAATGTGCCTGACTTTCCAATTGGCAAATGTTAGCTTTTCACTCAGTTCCTTGTATTTGTAAGAGATACGGTAGCTTCTGTTAAGGAGAAATTAGATGGCATAAGGTCCCTGAGTTTTCATCTCGATGGTTTCCATCTACAGAGTAAGGGCTGTCATAGTCTATGAGGCGCATTGGCAGCAGCATCTCCTAAGCGCAGCCAGATGGCAAGTGTATACAAAGAGAGTTAATGAGCTGCAATGCCTTGTAAAGGAAGTATGTGTGGTTTGCCAGGAACTTCCTTGAATAATATGTCGACCAGGCAGAGGAAACATTATTTTTCGAGTGCAAAGCTTTTAGTAAGATGCCCAGTGTTCTCTTACTAATATCTTATTTTGCTTTTTGGATTTCTTTAGGTTTAGTGCAGAGTCGGCACCTGTTTTGCCTGCAAACAAACAGAACTGGACGTGTGACTGGGGAAATGCATTTCTCCAAGTACAATAAACAAGTTCATGTTTAGACAGTACAGTAATCCTCAATGGACAACACTTTCGTGTTATGTCAATAAGAGAGGAGCCGGCCGACCACGTGACTTGAGTTTAGTCTTCGGTCACTCTCTGGAGAAAAATCATGTAACCGAAACCTCTGATAAGAGGACCTGTAAATCTTTTAGAGGGTTCATTTCAAGAGGCTGCATGAGCCTAACTACATAGTAGCTCAAGCCAACTGCTTCTTGGCCAGAAAACATTTAAGATGCCTTCCTTGTGCTGAGTAGCATTGGCGAACGTGTCTATTCTGGACCGAACAGGTGAGGGATTCAATTTCAACTACGGAGTTCAGGCCCCATACAAATAGCACATGAGGTCACTACTTTCCCAGAAGGCGCTGCTCACACCTGTGAGTACTGTTGGGCGCCCAAAATCCGTTAATCACCCATACAGCAACTGGCCACATCAGATATTTTTATATCACTTCGTCAGCTTGACTCATATTGTTAGCAGGTGAGCATAACAGACGAAAGGGAACATGGTTTATTTGAATACGAGATGATTAATATTCAATGCACGGCCCTCCCAAAACAAAAACAGTCTGACACCATGCACATATAAATATAGTTTATGAACCATGTTTTACAGCAAATAGGATGAACTGATTCGTATGACCGTAACAACAGAAATAAACACCAACAAGATCCAAAGGGAGAGGATATATTTTTTTTAAAAAATCAAGGATATATTCTATATATGTATAGTATATCTGGAAATTTTCATAAAATATCAACCCCAAAAACCTGTGGCCATTTATCCATGGGTGAGTGTGAATCCTGTACATCAATGTATCAAAATCTATATATATAAAAATCGAGTGGTCGTGGGTTGACGATTATGCACGGCCACACCATAACCCCCACAACCACAAAACCCACAACACACGTTTCACCAGGCCATGAGGTACCAACTAGGCACAACCCCCCACCCTTAAAACTTCCACAGACCCCTAAATGCGACCCCCCAAAATAGCCCATTCAAACCTATGGGAGGAGGATCTGGCGCCGGCCGCGGCTTCGCCCGATCCCCCGCCAGGCACATTCACCTGCTCTCCACTGGGAGAGCGGAACCTCCTCCCCGCCTGAATGCCCTCCGCAGGTTAGGGGCCGGTCTGGAAGCGGCGGAGGAGAGGGCCAGAACCCCAAGGAGCCCAATGCAGCACCCGCGCCACCCGGCTCCATGCGGCGGAGGACGGCTGCTCTGTGATGCCTTTCCTGCTTTCCCTGCGTTGTCCTCCTCCAGGAGTGGCAGGAAGCTGGGCCGCCACCGCCACATCGCTCATCCTGGCCACTGTCGCCTCCTTGGCTTCCTCCGCTGCTTTCCTCATGTTCGTGGACTCGGGTTGCGTGCGTTGGGTCCGGGAACTTTTAGAAGCCTGTGAGATGGAGGAGGAGGCGGGTAAGGCCATGGAACTACACCTCCCAGAAGGCTCCGCGCCGCTCCCAGGGAAACAGGGGCGGAGCTTTCTGGATAGTCCCATGCCTTTACCCACCTCCGCCTCCATCTCCCAGCCTCCAAAACGTTCCCGGACCCAACGCACGCAACCCGAGTCCACGAACATGAGGAAAGCAGCGGAGGAAGCCAAGGAGGCGACAGTGGCCAGGAAGAGCGATGAGGCGGTGGCGCCCCAGCTTCCTGCCACTCCCGAAGGAGAACAACGCAGGGAAACACACAGGACACCAGACATCCTCCTACAGAATGTCCCCACCGCCCCTGCCCTCGGCAGAAAGGTGGCAAGGAAGGGCGACCATCCAACTGAAGAGACAGACATGGAACAGGCAAGCTAACAACACACATAAAAAAAACACCCATATAAACCAAAACCCCAAACACAACAACTCCTACCCCAAACCACACAAACAAACACATCCACACACATACAAACACATATAAATACACACCTATACATACACATCCACACAAAAACATAAACATACAAACACACACATATAAATACACAACCACATACAAACACATATATCTACACACCTACACATACACACCCACACTAATACATACACATATATACACACACATCTAAATACACAACCACATACAAACACATATATCTACACACCTATACAAACACATCCACACTAATACATACACATATATACACACACATACAAACACATATAAATAAACATCCACATACAAACACATATATCTACACACCTAAACATACACATCCACACTAATACATACACATATATACACACACATATCAGCACCTCTCCACATATACACATACATACATACACATACACAAACACACATATATATACACGTCACCACACACACAAAAAACCACAGAGAAAAAAACACATACATACACACATACCAAGACCAATATACACACACATACACACACACGCACACACATACACACACACAAATATACACAAACCTATACATGCACACACAAATACACACATACCCCCAAAAACCATACACACATACAACTATAAACACAAGAACACACACATATAACCATTTGTGGATGATTTCGACGTTAACTGTATTTCGCTGCCACCATTAATTTATTTAGGCTTGACCATTGACTTGTAAAGAGTGGTGAGGAGACTGGTAATCCAAATGAAGTCACGGGGAGAGAGTTTTGAATCAAAACTTAAATAGTTTATTTCACACAACTGGGCACAAAACTTGGTTTGATACTTAATATAACTCTTCCGAAGAGGCACGACTTAAAAAGGTTACAAAGTTTAACTAGTACACAGTTGCAATGTTTAACTATTGCTATTACTTAGACCAGCGTCTAGCAATCTCAAACATACAGGCACTTTTGCCTTCTAAAGGCACCTTGCCTCTATCTAGCCCTCAGGCTTTATACAAACAGACTGGCTCGCAAGCTCAGCCCTCCAGAACTGTCTCCCTACAGCTCTCAAAACAGATTCCCCAGCCGAAGCTACACTCTCGCTTCGCTGACAGGAAAACTCTAACTGCTCTCTCTGCAGTTTCAATAACGTGATTCCTACTCCTCTCCTCAGAGCAGAATCTAACCGAACCTTCTGGCTTGACAGCCAGGCACCCACTGACTCTCTCTAAGAATTCCGAGCTAGCCTTCTGGTTGGCTCCGCCCACCATCACCATGGCAACACATTCCCCCAGGAGGGAACTGCCTCCATTATCACAGCCAACCCTTTGTGGTCTGTCCATAACGTGACCACTTAATATAACACAAATAACCACCTCATCACACACCTTCCTTCTCCCGAAATTATTTTTACTTGTCTCTGTCCAGAGAGAATTAAAAATAATTTCGTATGGAAGACATTACATAAAACTTATACACTTTACACCATTATACATATTTACTCTAATTATATACAAATCATCAGTCATGTTTACCGAATCCAGTAAACAGAATCAGCGTAAATATGGGGCACATCAGCAATACAATCAATAATGTTAAAACATTGAATACACCAAATATAATTCCTGAAAAAGGAAAACATTTTAAATACAGCACAATACAATATAATGTGATACAATATCATTACCTCTACCTCTTCCTACATTAACTTACCCAACAAAATTTTCTCTATTTTGAGGATTAAACAACCCAGCATTCTGTCTCCTGGAGGATGTATTAACAACAAGTATTTCTCCTTGAATACTGCTTTCTCATCCTAATAACCCTCCCTTACAGATGCTTCTAAACTAAAAACCCTTGCGCCTTCTCCAACAGTCTCTTCCAAGAACAGTTGAAGATACAGTATATCGCCATCAGGTCTTCCCTGAATACAAAGTCACTCTTATAATGGAACGGTTTCAGTATGTTATCATGGAACTTTTTACCTTCCCTTTCATCATAATCCTTAACAGTAAGATGAATTACATCAGACACCTTATTTGACATGTGTGTTTCTCTGTCCAATAACTCATGGCTCAAACACAACTTTGGTTGCAATAAACACACTGTCCTCATCAATGTCTCTTCCTGGTGGTCTCTATGTTTCTTTTCACAACCACTTCTTTTCTGTCTTTCTGGCTTTATCCTTCGTCTCTTGGTGTCTCGCCAATGTCTTTGAGGTACTGTTTCCCATCTCACTGGTTGACCATAAGTCTTTTGCTTCTCCTGTCCCTTGATGACGTGTTGATGACTACTGGGTATGGTGTTCTTCGTCTTTCGCCTTCTCCTGCGGATGAGTCTCTGAAGGGCGATGTCGCTCCCCACAGCAACAGGGTGGAGACGCCAAACCTCAACCGCCACAGAAGCAGGAACCTCCACCGGAACAGACTGGTACAGCTCTGGAAGTGGAGACCCCACAACACAAGGCTCTCGATGATCATCCTTCACAAAATGTCCAACAGAAGTTACTGAAACTGTGTTGATGTCAGCATAAGTAGATTCGCTGGATTCTAGCATCCACACAGGAACATCGGAACCGAACTGCAATCAGCAGAATCCTCAGAACTCTCAGTGTCGACTTTCACAACACCAGGCTCCGATTCTGAAGATGCCTTGACCTCTGGGTTTAACTCTTTAGCTGCTGCCGGACCACTTGTTTCAGTCTTAACAGCTGTTATCATCTTCTTCTTTTGCATGGAAAGGGACTTAGTGCCTTCACTAAGCAATTTTATATTATCTGCATCATCATGACTGCAACATACAGAACTTGACTGAGTCACCTTGCAGCACCTGGAAGTTTCAGGTTCTTCTGGTACTGGTTGAAATATTTTGAGTTTTTCCCTTCCACTGGGATTTGCACCCTTTTCATTCTGCTCTCGACTTCTTGGCCCTCAATGGATGTTTGTTCAACCGTTTTAATACTAGTAAGCTCTGTGTCATCATTTGCTATACGTTCCAGAGCAATTTCTTGCTGCCCTGTTCCCACAATGGCTTCATCCTGCAACATTAAAATGCTACAACTTGGGCTTACATATTCTTCTCCATTTCTTCTCAGCAGTTGTTCATGAGCTTTTGACCTCTCTATACAGTTCCCATCATACTGAGGCACAGTCCTTTCAAATGTTTTCTCTGTATGCACAACAGCAACAGGGGCCCTCAGCTCAACCACACACACAGGAAACTTCATTGCTGCTGGAGAACAGAAGTCAAACTCCACATCTTCTAGAGATTTAGGAGTCCCATTCTTCTTCATCACTTCCCTTGAATCCTCCTCCTCACCACAGCAGAAGTGGATTCTGTCTCATCATCAGAGGCATCTCCTTTTGTTTCACGCCTCTCCCACATCTCCTTCTCTACTAATTCTTCCTCCTCCCTTCTTATTTCCTCTCTAGTTTGGTCATTCGTCAACTGCAAGCTTGAAATCTCTTCAGCCTCTATTTGGTCGCATTCCAACTTCCCAATGGCTTGATTTCTTGTCATCTCTGCTTGCACCAAATTCTTTCCTACTTGCAGCTTACTGCTTCTTTCAATTCTGGATACTTCCTTGCATTTGTCCATGACGCCTGCAGGAGTAATTTCTTCAAGTGAAGCTGAAAGCAAAACATCTTTTGAAGCTAATGGCTTCTTTAACTCTCCTTTCTCTTTAAATCTATCTGCCATGTCCACCTCACTGCTGAAGTCTTGAGGCTTTTGCTCCTTATTCACAAAGGACTGGCAACTATCATTGTGAGGATCCAAACTCTGCACTCCTTTCAGGGAATTATTTCTCTCACTGACAATATTTGGTTTCTGGAAACATTGGACTTCACCTGCCATTATTTCCTCACTTTCTTTTTCTATAATTGTCCAGAAATCACTTATAAACATGTCATTTCCTTGCCCTCTTTCAAAGGCTATTGCCTTAGTGTCAGTGATAGGCAATGTTACAGAGTCATCACTTTCTTCTATTGTGTACCTAGGCTTCTCTGTATCAGAACCACCACTGGTTCTCTTTGGCTCCTCTTGTTCCTTTACTCCATCTTTTACTTTCCCCTTCTCTCTGGGATTTAACACAGGGATCTCCTCTTTGTGCAGTTTCCTTTTAAAATCTGAGGTAACCTTAGATTTTACCTCACTGGTAACTGTGGAGTCTTTCTCTTGTTTCAGCATCTGCACTCCTTCTCCCTCTTTTCTTCCTTTTGGAAGGTGAGGTAATTTCCAGCTCCCTACTCTCAAACAACTGGCAACAATTGTATCTGCCATTTTGCTCTGCTCTGACAGAAACATTTTCTATTACACCTTTCAGCCTACTGGTGGTGTTTTCTAAAGCAGGTTTCTCCTCAAGCTGCTTGTGGGGAAGGGTTTAAACTGAGGCTTGGAAATCTCCTCTTCTGAATTTCCCGCTTTTTCTCAAGTGGCCTCTCTTCTTTCACCACAACTGAAACTGGCCCTTTCTCTTCACGAAAGGCACATTTTTCTATTTTAAGCCATCTCTGGGCTTCCTTTTCACTACAGCCGAAACTGGAAACACATCTCTCTTCACCTCACGTTCTTTCTCCTTTTCTACAGAGGCATCTCTTTTTATTTTACGTTCATTCTGGGTTTCCTTTTCCCTTCTCCATTTTTCTTCAATCTCCCTTCGCCTCTCTTCAAATCTCAACTTATCTTCAAGGTTTCTCAACTTATCTTCAAGGTTTCTAATCTCCCTTTGTAATTTTGAGATCTCCTCAGCAATTTCCTGTTTGCATCTGAATTCCTCTCCTTCTATATAGACAATGACTTGGCCCTCCGCCACATCTGAACAGTGGTCTACACCCGATGAAGAGCCACCAAAATCATCTTCTTCACATTCTTTGTCTATCTGTTCAAATAATTCGTCTACACATATTTTATTTCCCTTCTCTCTTTCCATCTTGCACATCTCCCGGAATTTGATCATCTTCCTTTCATGAGTTTTTTTCCTTCTCTCTCCTTCAGCTCTGATTTCTTGCATTTTTCTTTCATGAATTATTTTCCTTCTCTCTCCTTCTATATCTAATTTCTTTATCTCTATCTGATATTTCAAATTTTGAATCTCCTCAGAGACTGACTTCTGAGATTCTGCCATCTTTGTGAGTTCCATTTACCTCACACTTTTCTTTCAGGCCTTTACTTCAGCCTTCTCTTTCAGGTTTACCTCAGGACTTTTACTCAGCCCTCTCTTGCAGGTTTACCTCAGGACTCCAACTTAGCCCTTTACTTCAGGCTTCCACAACCTTTACTTTAGGTCTCAGCCTTTTACTTCAGGTTTGCCTCAACTCTCTCTTTTTCTTTTTCAAGCCTCCTTTTCCTCAAGCCTTCCTCAAGTTCCTCAAGCCTCCTGGCTTCTCTTCTGCTTTCTAGTAGCTATATTGTGAGATTTAACTTTACCTCACAACACTTTTTCTTACTCTTTACACAGTCTCAAGCACTTTACACAGTCTCAAGTACTGAATTCAGATGTTACACGGATCTAAATCTTGTCACAATCTTAGGCACTAGATCAGATCTCTAACACGCATCCCAATCTTGTCACAGTCTTAGGCACTAGATCAGATTTCTTATACGCATCCCACCGCTGTGCCACCATTTGTCGAGATCTAAGACTTTTCTTTTTGGCAGGGCAGGCGATCCCACCGCTGCCACCATTTTGGATGAACGTTAACTTGTATTTCGCTGCCACCATTAATTTATTTAGGCTTGACCATTGACTTGTAAAGAGTGGTGAGGAGACTGGTAATCCAAATGAAGTCACGGGGAGAGAGTTTTGAATCAAAACTTAAATAGTTTATTTCACACAACTGGGCACAAAACTTGGTTTGATACTTAATATAACTCTTCCGAAGAGGCACGACTTAAAAAGGTTACAAAGTTTAACTACACAGTTGTTTAACTATTGCTTTAGTTAGATCAGCGTCTAGCAATCTCAAACATACAGGCACTTTTGCCTTCTAAAGGCACCTTGCCTCTATCTAGCCCTCAGGCTTTATACAAACAGACTGGCCAAGCTCAGCCCTCCAGAACTGTCTCCCTACAGCTCAAAACAGATTCCCCAGCCGGCTACACTCTCGCTTCGCTGACAGGAAAACTCTAACTGCTCTCTCTGCAGTTTCAATAACGTGATTCCTACTCCTCTCCTCAGAGTAGAATCTAACCGAACCTTCTGGCTTGACAGCCAGGCACCCACTGACTCTCTCTAAGAATTCGAGCTAGCCTTCTGGTTGGCTCCGCCCACCATTACCATGGCAACACATTCCCCCAGGAGGGAACTGCCTCCATTATCACAGTCAACCCTTTGTGGTCTGTCCATAACGTGACCACTTAATATAACACAAATAACCACCTCATCACAAGGTGCGGTCTAAGGTTATTTTAAATGGTAAGCGAACATTATTTTGGCACCCCCAAAACATTATTTTGGCGGCGCCCCCCTCCCAAACCATTATGGTTGGGGAAAGAGCCCCTTCTTCTGACGCAAAAGGGGTCTCGGAATCCACCTTAATTTTGGGGGAGAAGAAGGGGCGGAATTGGGGGCGCCATGCCGGGCCAAAGGGAAGAGCAAGAGGGCGGCCTCTTTGCATGTCAGGGTGTTGCCTACTCCGTGCCTCCACTTCCTACTGCCGCACCTTCGGCCCTGCGCCGGGCTCCTACTCTTCCTCCCCCCGCGTGGGTGCTGCTTCCTCCTCTTTTTCACGTTTCATCAGCGCTTCCTCTTCCTCCCAAGGGGTCTCCCTGCACTCTTACCGCACCGGCGGCGGCACGAGCCCTCTTCCTGCGCTCTAGCACGCTGCTCTCCTCGGCGTCTCCGCAGCAGCGCTACTACTCGCCGGGCTCCTCTTCGGCCGCGGAACATCGGCCGGACGCTGTCTGGCGGGTGGGGGAATGCACCCTTTACCCAGATGGCGCCCCACGCAGCGGTGTCCTTTGCCTACCAGTAGGACCGCCCCTGATACCTGGTCCTCATAGACGAAGCCAGGGACAGCGCAGGACCAAGCTGGAAACAGACAGGAAACAGTTTGTGATGGTAAGGGGGCAATGCGGAGTGTTGCCCCACGTTTTTCCCTGCTGCCCCGTGGATTCTCCCTGCCACCCAACATATTCCCTAGCTGTCCCTGGTTTAAGAATCTCTATGTGATGAGGTCCCAAATCCATAACCCTTGACTTATCCATTGATTTACCAACCAAACGTTGACTTACACATGAGGTACAATATATACCAGACCTGGGCATCTTGCGGCCCGCCAGCCGCATGCGGCCCGCTGGCCGATGCTGATTAGCCTGCAGCTCCCTCAAGGCTTCATTCTGAAGAGAGGGAAGCGAACTGCCATTGGGGTGGCTACATGTTGAAGAAGCAAACGTGAAGAAGCAGGCAGGCAGGCAGGCTGTGTGTCAGATGCATAATGGATTATCAGCCATGTAAACTCATTACTGATCCACGTATAGTGTGCAACTTTAATATTTAGTGTACAGGTTGAATAATGCAAATATCCCCAGTGGATATTCATGGTAAGCTGAAGTAATATACGGCATCGGCCATAATTTTCTAAATCTGGAAGTGGGGAGATGTAGCATACCATTCATTTGCTTTCTTCGCTCAAGAGCGAGTTCTTCCACAACCTGCAAGACTGCACCATATATAGTGTTCATTTTTGCCCAATTTTCTGCCTCTACGAACAAGGTTATCATTCCAGTTTTAGCAATGAAATTAGGCCCATTAAGAGCCGGCAACGAATGCTATTCTTGGTAACTCTAGATACATATGACAAGTTGAGCTGGAACTGTCAGATAGACCAACCATGTGACAAAGCTTCGAGTACTGCCACCTGCAAGCAAAAGGCTCCATCAATAGCACTCGCCATGTAGGCTCACGGTTGTTAGTGTGTACCCCCAGAACAGGAGTCTCTAAAATAAGAGCCTGAAGACAAGTTATCGTTAGTCATTCACACCCACTTCATGTTCTTGGGCTGTCACAGGCTCAACCGTGCGCTCACACGTACCAGACGGTGGAAAGAATGTTCAGTGCTCGGGATGGGAAAAGGTCACTGCGAACAGTTTTCTCTCAGAGGGTGCTTCACGTTGGCTGAAAGACAACATCTCCCCAGCTGACCTTGCAGGCACGTATTCTGAAGAGGTGATGGTTATTTAGTATTCCACTGAGTCAGGTCTGATGCATCTGAAGAAGGGCCGGCCTCGGAGCAGCCGTTCCAGGGACCGGGGCCAGAGCGAATGATCAAACTCCTCCTTGTCCATGAGAAGAAGGGCTGTAACGGCAGGAGTTGATCTCAGCAGACCTTTGGGTGTTGGTGGCTTTATTGGATCTACCTGTAACGGTTTCTCTTCACCTTCATTTCCACAAACACAGTGTTTTTCAACCTTTTTTGAGCCGCGGCACACATTTTACATTTACCAAATCCTGGGGCAAACCACCAACCAAAATGACACAAAATGACACTCTAACACAGTAATACGTATAGTTAATGTGTTTTTAAATGTATTTATACACTCAGTGTGAAACCTGGGCCTGTTTCGATGAACACAAAATAGATATCCTGGCAGGAATGGCAGAAAGACACAAACTTCCCACACAGAACTCCCATAACCAAGAGAAAATACTATAAGAGTTTGGTGGGCATTGCCCTTGAGTTTTGGAGTTGTAGTTCAGCTATATGCAGAGAGGACTGTGGACTCAAACAATCTTGGATCAAGACGAAACTTGGGTTGAATACTCAATATGCCCATATGTGAACACAGATGGATTTTGGGGAAAATCGACATTGACATTTGGTTACAGTTTCTGGGATTTATAGTTAACACACAATCAAAGAGCATCCTGAACTCTTGCAACAATGGAATTGAACCAAACTTGGCATATTGAACTCTCATTACCAACAAAAAGTACTGAAAGGGTTTGCTTGGGAATTGACCTTGAGTTTGGACATTGTAGTTCACCTACACCCAGAGAGCACTGTGGACTCAAACAATGTTATGTTATGTTGTTGTTTGTTTTCTATCCAGAATCACAGCGTTGGAAGGAGGCTCACCACTTTAAGGTCCCTCAAACAGGCATGGGAAAACTTCGGCCCTCTGGGTGCTTTGGACTTCAACTCCCACCATTCCTAACAGCCCGAGGCCCTTTCCTACTTAAGTGGCTGAGGGGAAAAAGGGAAAGGGCCTGAGGCTGCTAGGAATGGTGGGAGTTGGAGTCCAAAACACCTGGAAGGTCCAAGTTTGCCCATGCCAGCTTTCGACAAAGACCTCTTCCTCCCCCTTTGCGCCCTTTCTTCCCCCTCCTGCCGAACACTTACTTTTTCTTCTACACTGCCGCTTTTGATCTGAGGGGGCAGCTTGAGCGTGTTCAGGAGGGGAGGGGGGAGGGAGGAAGACATGACCCGTGCGGGCGCTACTGCACAGACTCACCCCAGAGCAAAGCGAGGCAAAGCGAGCAGAGCGAGGCTGGGAAGAAGGGAGCCCGAGTGGAGAAGAAAAAGTGTTCGGCAGGAGGGGGAAGGGAAGGTCTTGAAGGCTCCAATTTCCCACGGCACGCCTGATGATTGCTCACGGCACACTAGTGTGCCCCGGCACACTGTTTGGGAAACACTGCACAAACACACCTAATTTCTTCACAACTTTGTAGTGCACTCAATTTTGAAATTGCAAGTAATGTAATATTCTTAAATGCGTTAAGCTGGAGATAGCAAGGGAAGAATGAAGTTACGCTGAAAAATTAGCACAATAAGCAGGGAAACTAATGGACGAACTATAACAAAATAATTTCTAATTCTGAAAGTTAAAATTGTAAGATATTTGTAATATACAGGGTCAGGGCCATCGCCAGTATTGTGGTTCGGGGGGCTGAGTTTGGTTCGGGGCTGAGACTGGGTGGAAGAGGGTTTACCCTAGGAAATCTTTTGTATTGTTATCCCAATAACCCCATGAAGGTGGGATATAATGAGCATGGTGATCAGATCATGATATGAATAAACATAACAGTTTAAATAATGTACCAGTAAGGCCTTCTCGCGGACCACCCTGAGAATTTCGGGGGGCTGAAGCCCCTTAGCCCCTTGGCTACATGCCTGTACAGGGTGTTTCAAAAATGGACCCAATTTGAAATTGCTATCTATCTCTGCAACTATGAACCACCCCTGAACAAAACTCTTAAACTTGAAAAGGTGGACTGTGGAGCATCTAATACATTAGTGCTCAGTGCACAACTAGGCTGCAGCCTCGGTCACTCACAAGAGAGTGGCCCTGCAACATAAGGCCTAATGAGATATCTTTCATTTGCAGAGGGTTTTTACAGATTTATTTCTGATTCAAAATTATTAGCAAACTTGATAACCAGATAACTCATTAAACCATTTGTATTTTTAGTGTAAATGTAATGTGTTGATATTGTGAAATATGCTGCTTTGAAAATGGGTTCATCATTTTGAAACACCCTGTATTTTGGCAGTCCCCAAACAAACAATTATGCCATTCTCCTACCAATCCTAAACTCTCCCCAAAGATTGTGTGTGTGTGTGTGTGTGTGTGTGTGTGTGTGTGTGTGTGTGTGTCTTTTTAAGTCTTATGACTTTCATCCGATCATGAAAGTTAAGGTGGATCAGCCCTGATTATTACCTCAATGGGAGAAACTAATGCACACCAGGTGCTGTAGGCTACATTTCAGAGGAAAGAACTGACAAAGTCAATTCTGACTATTCCTTGTCTAAGAAACCTTATGAAATTTATGAGGCCATCTTAAATTCGGAGGCACATGCACACACAAATAATCTGTGGCCATTATTTCTGAGTATATCAGGGCAATTCCGTGTTGTCATGCCCAGATTACCCATAAAGCCAATGAGGCCATGACCTAGGGGCGCAAGCCGAGGGGGGCGCAGATCATGGACCAAAAAAACCTTTCCCCCTTTCTCATGCCTCTCCTCACTCCTTCTCCCGGAAAAGTCTCTGCTCCATCCCCTCCGTCTCTTGCTCTCTCGCGTTCTCTTGTAGCACAGCAGTTCTCGTTTGTGCCTGGGGGCCAGGGGCCAGGACCGGGGGTCCCATTGGCATTGGGGCCTGCAGCAGCAGAGCTAGATTCTGAAGAGGATTTAGAAGGGTTAGAAGAAGGAGAGTTTCCCATCGCTGGGCCTCCTTCGCCCACAGAAAGTTTGGCATGGGAGGAAGGTTGGCCTGACCCTTACGAAGAGACAGATAACCAGGTGCAAATGGAAAGCAGTGATAGCGAAACTTATGAACAGCCGGGAGGGAGAGGTTCACAGGATCCTGTGAGTGAAAACATGGAAGAGAGCGGCTGGGAAGATTCTAGGGAGGAGAGCTCTCATGGAGATAGAGACCCAGGTGCTGGGAGGCAAGGCCGAACCTTTGATAGGAGACGAAGCATCGAGTCTAGCAGAAGGGGATGGTACCACAGCCTAGACAGGCCGAGGTCTGTCAGTAGAGATTGGAGACGACGAAGCCTAGAGCGTCGGGGACCTCGGCCGAAAGATTAAGTATAGGATCCGTGGGAACGAATCCCCAGTACTTCGGCCACATCTCATCTGAGCAGACGTGTAGCGAAGCTGACCACGGAGCCGAGTCAGGCTGGTGGGCTACTCAAGCCTTGTTTGGTATCTTGCAACCTTGCTTTGTTCCTGAAACCGCTTTGCTGAGCGGAGCCTTGCCAAGCTTTTGGGATTTTACCAAGTATCTTTGAACTCTTGCTTACCTATTGCCTTTTGGATTTGCTTTTGCTATTTTTATGGACAATATAGCTTTTGAACTGTTTTTATATTCAATAAAGTAGTTAGCCTTCAGTCCGTCTGTGTGTGTGTGATTAAGGGGCCGGTCAAGTCCGTGCATCGTGACAGCTCTCTCTCTCTCGCTCTCTGTCTCGCGCACACGCTCTCTCTCTTGCTCTTTCTCATGCTCTCTCTCTCTCGCTCTCTGTCTCGCGCGCTCTCTCTCTCGCGCACACTCTCTCTTGTGCGCGTTCTCTCTCTCTTTCACTCTCTCTCATGCTCTTTCTCTCTATCTATCTCTCGTGTGTGCGCTCTCTCTCTCTCTCGTGTGCGCACCTTTGGAGTGAGTTTGCACTCGCTGCACTCTCCCCAAGCCTCCCGACTCCTGAGGAGACCTTCAGAGCACAGCGGAGCTTTCCAGCCAGTGGGAATGCATGGGGACCTTGGAGGTGGCGGGAGGTTGGCTTAAAGGGGACGTAATTTCAAAGTGTGGCCTAGGGTGCAAAAAAGTGTTAATCCGGGCCTGCGTGTTGTGGCACATTTATTTCTTTATGTGGTATAGGTTTTTTTTATCTGCACAGTCAAAGGCTTTACAGTAATTTATAAAGCAAGGATTGGCCTTTTTCTGAAATACTTTGCTGTGCTCCATTATTCAACATATATTTGCAATATGATCCCTTGTGCCTCTTCCTGTCCTGAATTCAGCTTGGACACCTGGCATTTCTCCCTCTGGATACGGTAAAAGGTTTTGTTAGAGAGTATTGGGCAGCCCTTTGCTTGCAGGGGAGATTCACGCAACAGTTTTGTGATTGCTGCTCTCTCTGGCATTCCCTTTTGTGGAGACTGGTGGGAGGGGGGGGATGTATAATGAGAATTTTCAAACTATGAGCCGGTCTTTTGTTTTTCATATTTGTTGATAGGCTTTCATTAGAACTTGAATGGATTATGGCTCTGTAGCATGAAGAAACTCTGTTTGGACGCCATATGTTCCTCCTGATTTATTTTCCCCAAATGCTCTGAGTGCAGCTCCCACTTTGCTTTCTAAAACTGTAAGTTCATCTTCAAATGGCTCTTCATTCAATGAATCTGTCACCTTTTTGCTCATTTTATATAGTCCTTGAACGTTTTATCTTTACTTGGTCATGTAATGTATTCCCCTGGTGGGCATCCACCTGACCCACTCTTGGTTTAATTTTCCTTTGATTGCTTTCATTGTGTGAGAGATGGCTCTTGAGCTTCCTTTTTTTGTTGTTGTCATTTTCTGTTTCTCTCCATTTGTGCGTGGATGACTGATACACCTCCCGCTGAAAGACCAATGAAGCACAGACACAAGAGTTTTGGATACAATATGGCCACAACTCGTTTATTAACAATAGGAACAGGGGTTGGCGGTCCTGCATGGGTCCTGGATCATGGGTACCGCAGCCCACGATATCTGGAGACGCTTGTGTACCTGGGTGCCACGGGCCCAATACCGGTCAACGGGAACTTGGCACCCCAGGGGGGAGCATGGGCGTTATCACCCGTTACGACCAAGGGGCGATAAGCCAGCCCGATCCAGGGCCCATGCCACACGCCATACCTGGAGTTGTGACATAAAGCATAATAAACATACAAAAAGTAATGCACATGCAAAACAAAACGTTGCTACATAACATGGTGTTACTACAAAGAACCATTGATATACATGAATGAACATGAATGTGCATGCAAAACAAAGAGTTGCTACATAAACATGGAGCTGCTACATGGACCCTGTTCACGGAAAGCTTCAACACATGGTGAGTCATGCATGCAGTGATATTCAATAACCCAACTAGCCCCAACAACCTGTAGGGTGGGTGGGAGGCAATCGCCGCTCAGGCCCCCACATGTCTGCCGAGCAGCCCGGGCAGTCTTAAATAGGCTGCCTGGGTAGAAGGAGGGGCTCTCTAGCCAGGGACAAAGGGCAGCCCAGGGCCAGCCTGCTATTGGCCAGCCCGCAAGGGTGACGGGAACCTTCCCGCCACCCAGGGGGCTTCTGGGAGGAAGAAGCCCCCGCACCCCTCCCTTTTCCCTGGCAAGATGGCGAGGAGGACAACTCCCCACCGCAACGCGCTTGGCCGGTAAGTCGGCCCCTGCCATTTATAGAAGTTCTCTTTATCCCTGTATGCAAGTAACAGAGCAGTTGCAATAAGGATACTGACTTTATTTCTTTTGCTTTTTGTCTGTCCTTAACCAATTGAAGAGTTTCATCTATCATCTTGAGTGTGTGTGTGTGTGTGTGTGCCTCCAGATAGTTTCTTTGACATTCGCCCCTAAGAATATCACTAGCCTCAGTCCAGAACCTTTTTGTTGCCTAGCCAATTGACTTAATAGTACTCTCTATTACTATAAATGCTCTCTCGGAGCCCTTTCTAATAACTAATGGAGTGAATCAAGGTTGAGTTCTTGCACCAACCCTATTTACAATCTTCTTCAGCATGATGCTCCAAAGGGCTACGGCAGACCTCGAAGAAGAAGAAGACGGCATATATATACACTAGGCATGGTTTCGAACCCAAAAATCGTGATTCTAAAATCAAATTTGGGGGGGGGTTGATTAGTAATAGAAAGACTTACAAAAAAAATTCCAAAAAGTTCTAAAATGTAACGTAATAACTAACGAAATTCGTTAGTAGTTCGTATGCCAGCGCATGCGCATTCCAGATGGTTTTGACCTACAACTCCCAGAAATCCTAACAGCTGGTAAATTGGCTGGGATTTCTGGGAGTTGTAGGCCAAAACTTGAATAAATCACACTGAATTCTAGATGGGACTCTCCAAATAGGAAGGAGGGAGGGAGGGAGGGGGATATTCTATTCTTGGAAGCAGCAAAAAAAGGAAGAGGAGCCCCCTTGCTCCTCGCTGCCTCTCTCTCTCACCCCGATCCTGAGGGAGCGAGGGCCCAAGTTTGCCCAGGCTGAGAGGAAAAGGAAGAGGCCTGAGGCTGTGAGGAATGGTGGGAGTTGAAGTCCAAAACACCTGGAGGGCTGAAGTTGGCCCCTCATGAAGCCTCTTCAAGGCTTTAGATCCTGGCAGGCAGAAGGGGCAGGGAGAGCTGCCCTCCTCCTGCCCTGCCAGGATCTAAAGCATCAAAGAGTATTGGGGTGAGAAACCAACCTAATGTATAATAGAATGAATGCTACTGTAAGTGCCTAATATTATAAGTAATCCAACTGGTCATATACCTACATTCCATGCACATGCAATATTACAACAATGGGTATAAGAAGAGGAGGTAAAATTCAAACCAAAGTATTCTGACTGGTCCCTCCTCAAACTGCAAAAGGCTCTTCTCTATGCGGGAAAAGCCAAAAGCCCGGGCACAGCGTTTGCTGCCTGGGTGCACACACATACATATTCTTTGGGGAAGGGGGATTTGCTGCAGAATCTTCTCTATGAGCCCGGATTCTGCAGCAAATCCCCCAAGAATATGTATGTGTGTGCACCCAGGCAGCAAACGCTGTGCCCGGCTTTTGCCTTTTCCCGGGCTCATAGAGAAGAGCCTTTTGCAGTTTGCACCACTTGAGGAGGGACCACAGTCAGAGTACTTCGGTTTGAATTTTACCTCTTCTTATACCCATTGTTATTACTGCTGTATTATTGCATGTGCATGGAATGTAGGTATATGACCAGTTGGATTACTTATAATATTAGGCACTTACAGTAGCATTCATTCTATTATACATTAGGTTGGTTTCTCACCCCAATACTCTTTGATGCTTTAGATCCTGGCAGGCAGGAGAGGCAGGAAGCCTGGAAAAATGTAAACAGAGAGGTTTCCTCAGAAGTAAATCCACAAAAGAGGGCCCTTCATCCAAAGTGCCCTCCTTTGCAGATTTACTTCTGAGTAATCCTCTCTGTTTACATTTTTCCGGGCTTCCAGCCGAAAGAAGGAGCGAGTTTAGGGCTTGCCTTGCCATAATACTTATTGGCAAAGGGAGGCGGGAGGGTGGTGAGAGAGAAGGAGGGTGCCCCCCCCCTTACGACCTAAAGAAAACGACCTTAATGACACTTAAGAAAATCCTGGCCCCCGAAGTTCTATAAAGAAGGTCCACTTCCTGGTTGGCGTTCCAGGTGCGGAAATACTCAAAAGTAGCATTTCTTACGAATTTCTTACGAATCATTTCATTTTCATAACTTTTTTCTCATGCCTAATATACACTATTGTACTGATGGCAGCTTGTTCAACTTAAGCCGCCTGAAGGCTTGCACTAATAACTCTCTAAACTATCTAGTCCGTGAGTTGCTTTTTGCCGACGATGCTGCCCTTGTTGCCCCTTCAGAAGCAGCCCTGCAGCGCCTCACATCCTGCTTTGCAACAGCTGCAGAGCTGTTGGGGCTGGAAGTCAGCCTGAAGAAAATGGAAGTCCTCTACCAGCCCGCACCACAGGAAGAACACCATCATCCCCACGTCCTACTCTGCATTTCGAAATGACATGTGGATATGCCTATGATCATTCCACAGAAAAGGGAAAATACCAGCACCATCTCAAGGTGCCCCTGACCACCACTGCATTTTCTGACCTCTTTCTCCCAGCTCCAGTGTCTTGATTACTCAGAGCCACACCCCATTCCATACTACTGCTAGATGCTACTGACTCAGCATCTTCCTTATCACTACTAGCAGGAGACGCTGAAGGCTCAATTACAACAGAACCAGCTCTATAGGAAGCACTCTACAACTGGAGTAAGTGGCTGCTGCTTGGGAGAGAAAAGGGAAACACGCATATGTTTCAGTCAAGTGTACATAGTTGAAAATATGCCATATATTCAGTTATACAACATCTAAGAGAAATGCTAGATGGTTTGAAAGAAGTTGGGGTAATTTATATGAGTGTAGAAGTCTAATTTACTTTGAAAGACTTAACTCTGAAGAGGAGTTCCTTTCTTGAAGCAATGCTCTTTTCAGTCATGTGCAGTTTGTCCTGAGACATAATTTTTCCAATTCCTTCGATGTCTCTCTCTGTCCTCTCCAAGAGGGTTATCAAGACACTTTGTGCAAAAGAGTGACGGGTGCTGTATCTATCTGCCTCTTAATACTTTCTCAAAATGAATGTGTTGGTACAGCACAGAATGTGCCCACGTAATTGACTTCAAAATAGGTTCCCCTTGTACATTTCTCCATGTCCACCTCAATATGCATAATGGCTCCTTCTCATGGCTGTGCCTTTTTTATCTCTACTTTTACTGCCACTTCTGTCATTGTTCTCTTAGAAGTACTTTGATGTTCATTAGAGACTCTCACTTGCATCATTACGTATCTATTGTGTTCGGAACAGGGTTGGAATAACAGAGGCGCCTGTGCCCAGTTTAAAGATTACTGTGTTCCAATATAAATCTCGGCAATCCATCAGCTCACCCCCTCCTGTCTTCTTGGCTCTCCTTTAGATGCAGTCTGAAGATCCCATTCACCATCATTAGAAGACCATTACAATCTTCAGCTGCCTTTTCACATGTTGAAGATGCAGGAGTTGGAAATTAGGCTGATGGAAACACAAAGGCAGTGGAGAAAGAGATAGTATTCCCTGATGCCATTGTGTCATTACTGTAGAAAATACCTATTGATGAGGTATAGCAGGAGTGAACCACAAGGAAGCAGCTATGCAGTGGAAACTATGAACAGGGCCGGCCCCTCCCATTCCACCGACTACGCGGCCGCGTAGGGCGATGCCACCTGGGAGGGGCGTTGCCACCTGGGAGGGGCGCTGTCCTGCCGGCCACCCCGCCCCGCCGCTGCGCCTCCGCAGCCAGCCCCGCTGCAGGGTGGAGGCATGCTCGGGAGCTAGTGCTGCCCGTGCTGCGCCGCCCTCACGCAGCCACATGGGACGCCCTCACACAGCCGTGCGGGACGCCCTCACGCAGCCGCGCGGGACGCCACCGTGCATGCACGGCTGGATGGAACACCACCGCGCATGCACGGCTGGGCGGGACGCCGGCGCGCGGCCTGGCAGGACGCCACCACGCATGCGTGGCCCGGTGGCATGAGGGCGTCCAGGAGCCACGGGGCGCCAAAATAAGGTTTGCATGCACCCCGGAAGAGGTAAGGCCGCCCTGACTATGAACCATATCTAGTGTTAGTCCTACATGGCGTCAGGCCCGGATTACCCATAAGGCCACCCTAGGCCATGGTCTAGGGCAGCACCTTTGGGGGGGCAGCAGGTCCGGACCCCCCCAAAAAAGTTTTTAAAAATTGAATTTTTTAAAAAAAATCCAAAAAAGGGTGCATGCGCGTAGCCCCCCCCCCCTTTGCTCTGTTCCCCTCGGCTTGCCCCCGCCCTTGGCTCCGCCCCCGCCTAGAAGGAAATCCTCTTCCCCTTGGGTTGTTTTTTTTTTCCAGAGTTCCTTTGGGCTACGGCCTAGAAGATGTACCTGAGGCTGCTCTTCCCCGAGCTCCCAGCTTTCTGGAGGCCAAAGTGTGGCTGAATGAATAGCCTCCCACCCGCCAGGAGCGCCACCAGCAGCCGGCCCCATTCAAGCCCTTATCTACCAGGGACCTCCATCCCTGGCCGGCCTCCCTGTCGTGCGCTGATAAGGCAGCTGCAGCGCCTCTGCCATGTCTCTCCGGGCCTCGGCCGGCCTTTTGGGTACAAACCGGGGCTTTGTTCCTCGGGTCCGAGGCTGTCATTGGCGAGGAGCACAAAAGCGCCCGGAGGAGGCGAGGGGGTTGGTGTGAGCGTGCAAAGCGGAGGGAAGAAAGGAGGGAGGCTTCTGTCTGACCCTGATCCCCCAACTGATAGAGAGACGTGGTTTTCAAAAAGCAAGGAAAGAGGGGGGGGGAGAGAGAAGGGACTCACTCAATCCCCCTTGGAAAGGAAAAATCTACCTCGCCAAGAGCGCAGGGGCAACCTTGTTCCCGTTTGGCCCCCTGCTTTTTCTTCTCCGCCTCAGCTTGCCCGCGCCCTTGGCTCCGCCCCAACCCCACAGCTCCTCCCTCCCTCCTAAATCCGAGGGAGGGAGACCTTGCATCGGCTCCGGGGGTGGGGCTTTCCTTCCTCCTCCTCGCACCAGCAAGGAGGCTGAGTCGGGGTGGTGCGAAGCTGGGGGAGGGGGCGGGGGCAGGGGCAGATTTGGCCTAGGGTGCTAAAAGGGCCTGACCCGGGCCTGCATGGCGTCAATGGAACTTCATGTTCCTTTGGGTAGGGACAATTTGGTCCCATGCTGAAAAAGTAATGAAGCCTTGGCGGCAGTCAGGAAAGACTTCTTCATGAGAACTCATGTCAGTAATGACATTAGACCAGGCCCGGATTAACAGCTTTTTGTGCCCTAGGCCACACTTTGGAATTACGCCCCTCTTTAAGCCAACCTCTACCGCACCCCCTATCTCTCCCCCCCCCCTCACGCTGCCGCGTCCTTCCCGTCCTGTGCCAATGGGGCTGAGGGGAAAGGTGTGCGCTCGCTGTCATGGAAGAGAAGGAAACGGGCCCCTTTGTGTGGCAGGGAGCAAGCTCGTTACCCCTCAGGAAGGAGGCAGAGTAGGGCGAGCGAGTGCCGCAGAGCCGAGGCCCACAGGGACGTGGAAAGCCGGGCTGGGTCCAGAGCATGCTCTTCATCTGGGACAGCTGCTTCAGAGGCGGCCCCATGTGCGGCTCATGGCCCAACTGGTGCGTAGCTTTGGTCTGGAGTGTCATCAGTACGGTGATGACACCCAGCTGGTGCTGAGGATGGAAGGCCGGCCGGACTCTGTACCCGATTATTTCCATCAGTGCCTGGAAGCCATGACTGGGTGGCTACGGGCCAGCAGGTTGAAGGTGAACCCGTCGAAGACGGATGTCTTGTGGCTGGGTCGCCCCGGTGGGGGGGGGGGAACTCCGGATGCCAATAATGAATGGTGAGGTGGTTAGCCCGTCTCCTCTGGTTAAAAGCCTGAGGGTCCAACTGGACCCTCTGCTGACGATGGAGGCTCAGGTCTCCACCGTGAGCAGAGCAGCGTTTTTCCATCTGTGCCAGGCAAGGCGGCTGGCGCCCTACCTTTCCGGTGATGACCTTGCCACGGTAATCCAGGCCACGGTCATCTCGAGACTGGACTACTCTAACGCCCTTTACATTGGCCTTCCTTTGTCGGTAATCCGGAAACTGAAGACGGTGCAAAACGCTGCGGCTTGACTGCTGGCTGGAGTTACACTATCGTGCCACATCACACCAGTCCTACAGCGTTTACACTGGCTCCATATCGAGCACCGGATTGCCTTCAAAGTGCTGTTGCTAACCTTTAAGGCCTTGCATGGTCTGGGGCCAGTGTACCTGAAGGACCGCCTTTCCCTGCATGTTCCCCTGAGACCACTACGGTCCATGGATCAAAACCTACTAGAGGTTCCATCATTTAAGATGTGCCGCCTGTCATCGACGTGGCTGCGCACTTTTTCTGTAGCAGCGCCTACCCTTTGGAACGCCCTCCTGGAGGCACGAGCAATAACTGATCTACAGGCTTTTCGGAGGGCCTGCAAGACCAACCTGTTCCGCCAGGTGCTCAATCTCTAAGCTGTAACCCCTACTCTGGTCTTAATCTGTTTTTATTATGTTTTCTAGTATGTTGTGTTTTGTTGTTCATTGCTGTGAACCACCCTGAGCCTTTTCGGGAAGGGGGGGTATATAAGTCGAAATAATAAATAAATAAATAAATAGATAAGGCAACCTTAATGTGCGAGGTTTGAATACCATCAAACCCATTCTGCAGTAAGTGGTCAGTATAGATGTGCCTCTAGTGTCTGGAGCAGTAGAAAACAAGCTTATCCAGCTTCAATATCGCATCCTTTCAAACATTTAAATATGGCCGCGATGCCCCCTTTTAATCTCCTCTTCTTCGTTGTAAACATACCGAGCTTCCTTAACCACTTTTTATAGAGCATGGCTTCCAGACTTTTTACCATCTGGGTTTCCGTTCTCTGGATGCATTCCAGCTTTCCAATATTTTTCTTGATTAACCATCACAATTTGTTCGAATTTTGAACATCTTATTTTATTGCATTTGTAATTACAACTTTGGCACTTGATAATCTCATGGCAGTTAAATTTTGTAGCTATCCAATGTACTACCATTACTCATGTATATTTAAGATGCCATATCGTTGCAAATATACATACCATCTATTGAATGGCCATCAATGTTATATATTAGTGTAGTTGCTGTGCTTTGATATAATGGTATATTATGGTTTACTATTATAGTGTTGTATCCCAAGCTAGCATGAAACTCCCCCCTTTGATGTGGTCATGAGGCTAAAATTATGCCCCCCGACCCAGATATTTTAGAGCAGGGGTCCTCTTACTAAGGTATCAAAAAAGCAACAAAGAGGTAATGCAATGCAATGGTTTATATACATCAATCAAAATAATATATCAGGCAAAAGCATCACGATGCACAAGCATCTAAGCAAAGAAATAATGAGGTGTAAACCTCTCACTCTATACAAGAATGCAGACCGTTGCGTAGTTCACAGTTCCCCGTTTCTGATATTAATAAAGTAAAGCACACAGTGTTGGGAAATCCCAGTACTGAGAACCATCAACTATATGGTTGTAGGACAAAAATGAGTCCCAACAGAACGTAAACAAACCCCCCGAGTGACTTATGGCTGCAAAGCCGCCGAACCCAGAACTCCGGGCAGGGACGTAGTAAACAAAGCGTCAGGCGGGACGTGACTCCGCCCACCCAAAGGAGGGGGCAAGGAGGGAGATGCTCCGTGAACAGGGATGCTAGTGAGCGTTGCAAAACGGTCCAGGCAAATGCGGCGTGGAGAGGTCCCCAAACGTAAAATAAACCCCACGATGGGTAAGGCGTCTCGTCAACGAGATGAAGTACTGAGATCTTTCTCGCTTCGGTGCTTCCTCAGGACGATTCGCGACCGGGAAAAGTACACAACTATATGGAACAAACACAACATAAGTCCCCCATAGGCATAGAGGGGTTGATGGGCAGGGTAGGAGAATGAGCTTACCAAGTGTTGTCTTCAGAAGTCCCCTAATGGGAGCAAACCGCTGATGCGGTGGAAAATAACAGGCCAAATGGCTGGTGATGACCGAAGATCCGGTCCAGGTTAAGGCCTAATCGAAGGCTATATCCTAAAAGGCAGGGGAGGCACAGCTGAGGCCAATGCGGAGGAGTCTTGATGCAGTAAGTTAGTTTAATAGGGCATTTAAACTGACAGGCTCGTTTAATCCATGGGGTTGCTCACAAGCACATTGTACAATGTGTTTCAGTTCGGTCTTGAGTAAGGTAGATTGCAGGTCAATGTGGGGTGACATCTCCACTTTTTCTAATCCTACGAACTTGAAACCGGAATGGATTTGTGTACTTCTTTGAAGTGTCTATATAAGTACACATCTTCATTGCCAGAAAGAATTTTCAATCTGTGTTCCCTAATCCTTGCCCTCAGCTGGCGTTTGGTAACCCCAACATAAATCAAGGGCACGAGCAATACATGAGGTACACACATTTTTCAGTGGCACACGTACAGAATTGATGGAGTTTGATAAACCTAGATGTGCCAGGAATTTGAATCTGCTTTAACGGGCTCACAAGGTCACAACAGATGCAGTGCCCACATTTGAAAGTCCCAGCTTGAAAACTACTTGTAGTTTTTTTCTTGGCACCCAAATCTGAATGGGTGAGCCAGTCCCCAATGTTGGTGGTACGTTTATAAGCTGGCATTGGTGGTTTCTCCAATCCTGCAACATCGGCAATAAGTGGCCAGTGTCGTTTGACCACATTGAGGATTTTTTTGCTCTGTCCTCTTACTAAGGCCCAAGGTCCGGATACAGCCTCCCAAGGTCATTGACCCGGCCCTCGCTCAGGGTCAACCTAAGTCTGAAATGACTTGAATGAAAACAACAACAACAACAACAACAATCTTGTCTCATGAGCCAAAAGCAGACCCACACTTCCCATTGAAATACTAATAAGTTTATATTTGTTAAAATTGTACTTCATTTTAATTATTGTATTGTTTTTAGTGTAAGTGTTTTTTGAGCTACAAATAAGATGTGCGTAGTGTGCATAGGAATTCATTCATGTTTCTTTTTTAAAATTATAGACCGGCCCTCCAACAGTTTGAGCGACTGTGACCAGGGCCTCTGTTTAGAAAGTTTGAGGACCCCTGCTTTAGAGTTTGGAGAATGTTTTCTGAATCATGTTTCTGGCATAAGTTTGCCATCACTGTACCTGTGACAGCTGGATCCAAAGAGAATATAGCCATTTTTTAAAATGAAAGCAGAGAGCTGTGACATCACCACCATCAATGTAATTTAATATGGATAGGTCTACTAGTTTTACTTGCCTTTGCCCCGCCCCCTCAATTTCTATTTTAAGTGATTAATTAATGAATCTTTTAACAAGACGTTTTCTAGATAGGAGTGGGAGTGGCATGCTGGTATGTCTGTATGTTTGGTATTCACATTGGCATTTGTTGTATGTATGGGTAAGTGTGTATGTTTTGCACGATTTGATATGGTCAAAATTGACTAATCAATAAAGTAATATAATACAGGGCAGTCCAACTGCCGGCCCTGCAGGTGTTTTGGACTTCAACTCCCAGAAATCCTAGCCAGTTTACCAGCTGTTAGAATTTCTGGGAGTTGAAGGCCAAAACACCTGCAGGGCCGGCAGTTGGACAGCCCTGATATAATATATATATAGCCATTTTTATTTTGTGAAGTTAAAATACTTTGCTAGTTTCAAAGTATAGTCTCTTCAACTGCAGCCCTAGACATATATAACTTTGAACTGAAGCACAAGCAAAGAGTTGTAAGCTTGAACTGTCTGTTTATTCACTGCTGCCCACTATAGAATGCATTTCACAAATGTGAACTTCAGTGTCACATTGCATGTTCACTATATTTCTGCTGACTAGGAACTTGCCTGTAGTGAATTTCCTGTGTGTATGCGTTTAGGTCAGGGTTTTCAACCTTTTTTGAGCCATTTTTTACATTTACAAAATCCTGGGGCACACCACCAACCAAAATGACACAAAATGACACTCTAACACAGTAATACATATAGTTAATATGTTTTTAAATGTATTTATACACTCAGTGTGAAACCTGGTCCGGTTTCGATGAACACAACATAGATATCCTGGCAGGAATGGCAGAAAGACACACACAAAGGTCTTGCTCAACAGCTGTCAGTCTCTCTCTGTGTTCTTATGCATCAATAAGGAAGGAAGGAAGGAAGGAAGGAAGGAAGGAAGGAAGGAAGGAAGGAAGGAAGGAAGGAAGGAAGGGAAGGAAGAAGGAAGAATGGAACCAAAGAGCAAAGAAAGGGAGAATGGAAAGAAACAGGTAGAGAAAAGGAAATAAAAGGTAAAAGGGAAAGAAGAAAAGGGAAAAGGAAAAAAAGAGGGAAGGAAGGAAAGAGGGAGGAAAGTTTGACCACAGCAACGCGTGGCGGGTACAGCTAATAAATTTATACAGCTTATATATATATATATATATATACATATATATATATATATATATATATATATATGAACGGTGGGAGTTGTAGGCCAAAACACCTGGAGGGAGGGCCCAAGTTGGCCCACGCCTGCCTAAAGTGAGCAAACCCTGTTAGTTTTCAGCCCCTGCTTAAAGGTGCCTCAACCCTGTGTCCCGAACGCCCCTTGACCCTCCTTGGCTGAGTGCGAGGGAATCATGGCCTGAGCCTCCCCAAACTACAAATCCTGGGATTCCCCAGCCTTGAGCCCTGGAAAACCAAGGGGTGCCTCACTGCAGGAATGCTACGGTGTAGATCTGCCCCCAGGCAGCCGGGGGACCCGGGGAAGTCCCATCCCAGAATCCTTTCTCTCTGTGTGGCTCTTCGGCTCAAACCCTTCCGAGGCCGAGGAAGGAGCGGAGGGGAGGAAGAAGCCCAAGAAGGCAAGAGGTGAGTAGAGGCTGTGTTTGTGGGACTCAGGCAAGGGTACAAGCCCTGGCTAGGGCTTCCCGGTAAGACAGGAGGGTTCTCCCCCCCCTCTCTCCTATCTCCAATTTCCCACGGCACACCTGATGATTGCTCACGGCACACTAGTGGGCCACGGCACACTGGTTGGGAAACACTGGTTTAGCAAACATTTAGTTTTGTTTTGAGCAGGAATGAATTAAGTTAGAATTAGAATTCTAATATGTAAAAAAAGTTCTTTATAAACAAAACACCGTAAGTTTCAGTTCTTGAGTATCCTTCCTGTGCCACCAATGATTTCCCTTTTCTTCCAAGTAACCACACTTAAATCGCTTCCCTCTTGTTTCAGTGCCAAATGCAGAAAGTTGGAAGGCAGGGAAGTCCCCTTTTTCACGTGTGGCTGCAGTGTGATAAGAAAAATCAAACTTTCATACAAGAGCACTGATTGAAATCTGTTCTCATATGGGATGGGAACACGGAGATTGCCCGGAGTGAGGAGACAGGGTGTCCTTGGCTCCTCTGCTATTATAAGACAAAATCACATGCACTTGCGAAAAGTGAACACCTAATTTGTGTAGACACCTCCTGACAGATTGTTTTCATTTTCCTTCTCATTGTGAACTGTGGGAATTTGTTTGCTTATTTATTGATACAAGATCCCTGTTGAACGCATTGTTATTGTGCAGCTACTTTGGCACAATGGAATTCCACACGGCAGCTGGCGATGATCTAAATGTGCACGGCGGCACACTATCTATTATGCAGCAACTGAGAGGCACTTATGCCTCTGCCTTCAGGATGATAGGCCTGTCAATATAAGAAGATTGAATTATTGCTGTATTATTAAAAGCAGATGAGTCTGTTAATAATGCAGGCAACCCACAGATCTGACTCAAATCCACTGACGAGAACTAAAATCTTTCACTGCCTGGAAGGATGTTCTCTGTCATCCTTTGCTCATAAAAGTCATTGCAGGTAGTAAATCAAATATCCATAAGCCATAACCATCTAGACCGCTTGGGTCTCTATCACTCTCTATCACTGGAGAATGGCCAAGGCTAAAGCCCACTGTAATTTGCAAAATGTTTGTATATATCAGGGCTGTGCAACAGGCGGCCCGCGGGCTGTATACGGCCCCCCAGCCTGTTGGACACGGCCCCTGCTACCCTCCTGAATTAATTAATTTTTTTTAAGGTGGCCGGGGGGGGGAGGGGAGGAGGAGGCGGGGCAGGGAGGAGGAAGGGAGCCAGATCCTCCTCCCTGCACCGCCCCCTCCGTCCCTCTATCCACGCCACCGCTGCAAGATCGCCGCTACGAGATCTGGTCAGAGGGAAGCGAGAGCTGGGTGAAACCTCTCCCGCAGGCCTGGATGGCTCGCGGGGGAAGCAAGAACCGGGCGCTCGCTTCCCCGTGAGCCATCCAGGCTGCCGTGACGCCTTGGAAGGGGGGGGGTCCCCCGCGGCGCCTCCCGCTCTCCCAAAGCGTCACGGCAGCCGCTGATGGCAAAATCGCTGGTTTCGCAGCTGCCGTGGCGCCTTGAAAAGAGGGGGTCCCCGCGGTGCTCCTCTCTCCCAAAGCGTCACGGCAGCCGCTGATGCTGGCGCAAAATCGCTGGTTTCCGCAGCTGCCGTGATGCCTTGGAAGGAGGGGGTCCCCGCGGTGCCCTCTCTCTCTCCCAAGCGCCACGGCAGCTGCTGATGCCGCAAAATCGCTGGTTTCCGCGGCTGCCGTGACGCCTTGGAAAGGGGAGGGTCCCCCGCGGCGCCTCCCTCTCTCCAAAACGTCAGAACAGCTGTTCTGGCACTTTGGGAAAGAGGGAGACACCGCGGGGAGCTTTGGGAGAGGGGCCGGGGGCGTGGCCGGGGGCGTGGCCAGCCCCCTCCCCCCAGGTGATCACTCACCAGAAGTTTGGCCCTTGAGCCAGCAGAAGTTGGACTGCCCTGTTATATATTAAGCTAGCAACCCACAGCTGTCCCTTCCATTAGACATAAATGACATAGAATGGGAGGACAAAGGTAGCTATTTCATTTTATATTGTTGCATATATCAAGATCCCCATATCCATGATTTCACTTACACATGCCTTAGGGCAGTGTTTCCCAACAAGTGTGCCGTGGGTGATCATCAGGTGTGCCGTGGGAAATTGGAAACTTTCTTCCCCCTCCTCGCAGCTCTTTCTCCCTCTTTCCCTCCCCAAAGATCCTCCCCGAGCCAAGGGAAGGGCTCCGCCAAATGCCAGGGCCAGGCCCGCCTTGAGGAAGCCTTCAGGAGCCTCGACTCAGCATGGGTCCAGCTCCCAATCAGGGCTGCTTCAGCCTCCCGATGCTCCCAGGTTCGCTCACTGCCCAATTCACCGACGTGGAGCTTCCGGCTTTGGCTGTTCTCGCCAGAAATTCAAGCCAACGCGAAAACTCTGACTCAATCACTTCCGCCCAGTGCTCTGCTCTTGTGGAGGGAGGCAGCGAAAGAGGCCACACAGATCTATGAAACGTATAGACCAGTGTTTCCCAACCTTTTTTGAGCCGCGGCACATTTTTTACATTTACCAAATCCTGGGGCACAGCACCAACCAAAATGACACAAAATGACACTCTAACACAGTCATACATATAGTTAATGTTTTTAAATGTATTTATACACTCAGTGTGAAACATTGGCCTATTTCGAAGAACACAACATAGATATGACTTCCTCTCACATACTTATACATGGCTAACATGTCTTCTCTCAGCCTTCTCTTCTTCAGGCTAAACATGCCCAGCTCTTCAAGCTGCTCCTCATAGGGCTTGTTCTCCAGACCCTTGTGAAATTTCACCCTGAGTGAAACTTGCTTCCAGTTAACTATGGATGTCATGAAGCTGTTATAAACAGTTCCTGGGGGCAACTCCCACCATTCAGTAAAATAGTAAAAAAAACACCATTTCCAAGCGGAGAGGCTCTATTTGTTTCTAGGAAACCTGTGAATGGGTAGTCTATACCAGTGTTTCCCAATCAGTATGGCGTGGCACACTGGTGTGCCATGAGCGATCATCAGGTGTGCCATGGCAAATTGGAACCTCCAATGCCCTTTCTTCCCCCTCCTGCCAAACACTTTTCCTTCTCCACTCGGGCTCCCTTCTTCCCAGCCTCGCTCTGCTCGCTTTGCTCTGGGGCGAGTCAGCACAGTAGTGCCCGCACGGGTCACGTCTTCCTCCCTCCCCCCTCCCCTCCTGAACACCCTCACGCTGCCCCCTCAGATCAAAATGGCGGCAGAAGCGGCAGTGTAGAAGAAAAAGCAAGTGTTGGGCAGGAGGGGAAGAAAGCGAAGGGGAAGAGGGAGGAAGAGGTCTTTGCCGAAAGCTGGCATGGGCAAACTTGGACCTTCCAGGTGTTTTGGACTCCAACTCCCACCATTCCTAGTAGCCTCAGGCCCTTTTCCTTTCCCCCCCTCAGCCACTTAAGCAGGAAAGGGCCTCAGGCTGTTAGGAATGGTGGGAGTTGAAGTCCAAAGCACCCAGAGGGCCGAAGTTTTCCCATGACTGTTTTAGGGACCTTAAAGCCTCCTTCCAACATTGTGATTCTGGATAGAAAAAAACAACAACAACATAACAACATTGTTTGAGTCCCCAGTGCTCTCTGAGTGTAGGTGAACTACAACTTCCAAACTCAAGGTAATTTCCCAAGCAAACCCTTTCAGTACTTTCTGTTGGTAATGAGAGTTTAATATGCCAAGTTTGGTTCAATTCCATTGTTGCAAGAGTTCAGGGTGCTCTTTGATTGTGTGTTAACTATAAATCCCAGAAACTGTAACTCCAAATGTCAAGGTCTATTTTCCCCAAACTCCATCCGTGTTCACATTTGGGCATATTGAGTATTCATGCCAAGTTTGGTCCTGATCCAACATTGTTTCAGTCCACAGTGCTCTCTGGATGTCGGTGAACTACAACTCCAAAACCCAAGGTCAATGCCCACCAAACTCTTGGTTTTGGGAGTTCTGTGTGGGAAGTTTGTGTCTTTCTGCCATTCCTGCCAGGATATCTATGTTCATCGAAACAGGTCCAGGTTTCATACTGAGTGTAATAAATACATTTAAAAACATATTAACTATATGTATTACTGTGTTAGAGTGTCATTTTGTGTCATTTTGGTTGGTGGTGCGCCCCAGGATTTGGTAAATGTAAGAAATGTGCCGTGGCTCAAAAAAGGTTGAAAATCACTGCCTTAGGGGATAATTGTCTCTATGAATTGTCTCTATGAATTTTTCCAAAAATGTCTGAAATGTAACATAATGAATAACGAAATTCATTATTAGTTCTTATTCCAGCGCATGCGCACAGCAGGAAAACACTACAGGGCTGACATCACAGGTGCTTCCACACTGCCCAAAATGCCAGTTTGTTCCACATTTTGATGCCATGTGTGGGGTATGCAGGCATTTTTTAAAACCCAAGTGTAAACTGAGGCCCCATCCACTCAGTAGCTTAATCACAAGAGCACCCATTTTAAAATAGGGGGGTGTGTGTGATTAGACGACATCACTGGAAAACTCATGATGATTTGCTATAAATCATCATTATAAAATAGAAATGGGGGGGAAGGTAAGTAAAGCTAGTAGACATAACCATACTTACAGTGCACAGGTACAGGTTTATTTATTATGTAACGCTGTTTCTTAGGCAGACTATACAGAGGATTGATAGATATTACTGATATAGGAAGGTTGTATCTTTACACACCAGCCTAACCCCGTGTTTTTTATTTGAGCATTTGGCCATTAATCACCATACATCCAGATTTCTCACAGGATGTACTGTTTAATATTTACCTGATTAAGAAAGAAGGTACTAGGCTTGGTTGATCCCAAAAAAATCATGATTCTAAAATTCAATTGGGGGGGGGGATTTTTTTTTTAGTAATAGAAATACTTACAATTTTTTTCCCAAAAATGTCTGAAATGTAACATAATTAATAACGAAATTCATTATTAGTTCTTATTCCAGCGCATGCGCACAGCAGGAAAATACTACAGGGCTGACATCACAGGCAAATCAAGGGGGAAACATTTCCCTTCACTTCTGGTGTGCAATTGACTGGAGCTGAAGATTTATAGCATATAGAAATGGTACCACCAACTTATACAGTATGAGGTTCTTGTAACAGGACTATATCAACCTCCTCCAAAATTAATGTGTAGGGTGACTTACAGAGTATCACAGAGCTGTGCCTTTCCTTCCTGGCAGAAGGGGCTTGGACTGGATGCCCTTTGGGGGTCCCTCCTATGCCTTGTATTCTGTGGCATGGTGATGACGATGATGAAGTGGGCTGGGTGGCTGGCCACCTGTGGGGAGGGCTTTGCTTGTGCCTTCCTACATCAAAGCAGAAAGGGGTTGGGCTGGGTGCCCTTTGGGGGCTCCCTTCCTACTCTAGGAGTCTATTATTATTATTATTGGGCAGGGGCTGGATGGCCATCTGTGGTGAGGGATCGAGCTGTGCCTTTCCTTCCTGGCAGAAGGGGCTTGGATTTGGTCAGAGAAAAAACGTGCGGAGGCTGTTTTCCCCTTCAGTCCTCCAGGTGCTCTAGGACTCCCGGTCCCACTCTATGGTTCCCCCTTGCTTTTGTAGTTTTCCCTTCTTCACTCTGTGGTCTTCTCACTCCCTCCTCCTCTTCTTTCAGCCTTCCTTCTCTCTCCTCTTTCCTTCTATCCACCCCAATTTTCTGGGTGGTTAAAGTGTTATTTTTCCTTCAGTCCTCCAAGGCGGTGCTCTAGGACTCCCGGTCCCACTCTATGGTTCCCCTTGCTTCTTCACTTCCTCCAGGAAGGCCTTTTACTGTAATTATCCTCCAACCAGGCAAAGGGCCCTGATATGTCTGTAAATACCCTGAAAAGCTACTTTGGAGGAGATAAATATTCCTGATAGAATAACTGAGAGGGGAGATATGAATTAATTACAATAATTAAGAAAATTGGCGGCCCCCAGGTTCGGTAAATAAATTACACTTCCGGGTTGGAGCACATGGTTCAAAAAACAACAAAATGAGCTTTTTATACTTATTTAATCTGATTTCAAATAATTTTTAAACCCTAGAAGGTACCGATGAATGTGAAAAAAATTAAGAAGAGGCCTTGCATGCAAATTTATACTGAAAACACTAGCTTCTTTCTGGAAACTGCAGTGATTCAAAAATCTCATATGCCTTTAAATATCACAGTTTTGATGAAGTACTGTAATTAGGAGCACATTTCTAAATTTCTCCTTATCTTAGTACATTTGTTTCTATAATTGTGATACAATGGGAAATTCAGTGCTCAATTGCCCCTGAAACTCGTTGTCTTCTCCCTTCGTAGCAACCAAGTAATCCCTGGCCCTTTCTCGTGACATATCACATTTTAAACCCACATTTCCATATTAACCTTGTAATGCTTTTATACTTTTCAGGAAGAAAAGCTGTGTGGCGTGCAAGGTTAATGAAGGGAAGCAGGAATACCCAATATGTCTAAGAGCAAACTCGGGAGTGGAGAAGGTGGAACGGAAGCAAAGGCTCCATTCCAGACTTCTTGCTTTTCTAGCCTCTGCTGCATTTGAACCTAAGGGTCATGTACCTGCCAAAACTAATTAAAAGGCAAAAATTGGCTAGAATATACTGCATGGCCTTGACCCTGGAACAAGGTAGTTTACACATTCAGCCCCAATTTGCCTTTTTAATAAATTGCTAAGGCCCTGGCAAAAGCACCTTTGAGTATACCTTGCCTAAGAAAACCTCATGGAATTAATGGGGTCACCGTAAGTTGACAGGCAACTTGAAAGCACATCTATACACACAGTCTAAATATTCTGCTTCTGGGATGTCATGAATAATAATCAAAATTGCAAAAAAAAACCCACAACTCAGATGTACTATTTCAGCTCAAGAAATCAATAATATCCAATACTATTACATTTAGTAACTTATTTTTTTATATAATAATAACTAGCGTACATACCCAGTATTTAGTTTTCATGGCAAGAACTGTGGTGTTGGAGGAAAGTTCTGAGAGTGCCTTGGACCGCAAGAGGATCCAACCAGTCCATACTACAGGAAGTAATGTGCAACTGCTCACTGGAGGGAAGGAGATTAGAGGCAAAGATGAAGTCCTTCGGCCACATCATGAGAAGACAGGAAAGCTTAGAGAAGAGAATGATGCTGGGGAAAATGGAAGGAAAAAGGAAAAGGGTCCGACCAACGGCAAGGTGGACGGATGGTATCCTTGAAGTGATTGGCTTGACCTTGAAGGAACTGGGGGTGGTGATGACCGACTGGGTGCTCTGGCGTGGGCTGGTCCATGAGGTCATGAAGAGCTGGAACCAACTGAATGAATAAACAACAAACAACAACAAACAAAAAAGAGGGCAGTAGCGGGTTAGCTGCAACAGTTCTTAGATGACACAGCTGGGCTTGACCCCTTCCAGTCCGGTTTCCGTATTGGGCATGGGACAGAAACCGTGCTTGTCTCCATTACAGTCCAACTTCGCTGCCAGCTTGACCGTAATGGGTCAGTGTTGTTAGATCTCACAGCAGGCTTTGACACGGTAGATCATGCACTATTGACCCACCGTTTAGCCGTGACAGGAGTTAGGGGGACTGCCCTTAAATGGGTGGACTCCTTTCTTCAAGACCAGGGACAACGTGTGAAGGGGTGGCCTCGGGAAGACTCCCTCTGAGCTGTGGGGTCTCCCAGGGTGCCATCCTTTCCCCTTTATTGTTCAATATCTATGTGCGCTCACTGGCTCGGCTGGTTCGCGACTTTGATCTGGAGTGCGCTAATGACACCCAGCTGGTGCTGAGAATGGATGGCAGGCCGGATACTGTACCCGATTGTTACCATCAATGCCTAGAAGCTGTGACTGGTTCGCTGTGTTCCAGCCAGTTGAAGATGAATCCGTCGAAAACGGACGTCCTATGGCTGGGTCGCCCTGGGTTAGGTGGATGACGGTTGCCTACCCTGGACGGCGAGCTCTTATGCCCGTCGTCTTCAGTAAAAAGCCTGGGGGTTCAATTGGACCCGCTGCTATCAATGGAGATGCAAATCTCCACGGTATGCAGGACCACGTTTTTCCATCTACGACAGGTTAGGCGGCTGGCTCCCTACCTGCCCAGGAACGACCTGGCCACAATGATCCAGGCGACGGTCATCTCGAGACTGGACTACTATAATGGCCTCTACATTGGCCTTCTCTTGGCATCAATCTGGAAACTCAAGCTAGTGCAGAATGCTGCTGCTCAACTGCTGATGGGAGCATCGGCACGAGAGCACATTACAGCTATTCTGCAGCAATTGCACTGGCTACCAATAGAGTACCGGATAGTTTTCAAGGTGTTGGTACTAACCTTCAAGGCCTTGTATGGTTTGGGGCCGGTGTATCTGAGGGACCGCCTCACCCCGTATGTTCCCCCAAGATCACTACGTTCAGAAGAGCAAAATCTTCTAGCAGTGCCATCCATCCACTCCTGCTGTCTATCAACAACTAGAGCAAGAGCTTTCTCGATAGCGGCGCCCACGTTATGGAATTCAATGCCGGAGAAAGTCCGGGCCATTGTGGAGTTGGCCCCGTTTCGGAGAGCCAGTAAGACGACTCTTTTCATACAGGCTATCAATTTAAATAGCCCTGGATAAAGTTGTTAACCCATGGAGTTCTATGGAAATCACCTGGTTTTATATTGTGTTATACTGTTGTTATTAAGTTGTTATTAAACCTGTAATGTTGTTGTTTTAATTGATTTTATGTAAACCGCCCCGAGCGTGCTGGAAGGAGCAGTATACAAGAATGAATAATAAATAAATAAATAAACATAATCAGCATTGCCTAGGTGTTAGCGGGGCCACTGCCCACCTGCATTCATCCCTTCTTTCCTTTCCCTCCTTTACTCCCCTTTGTTCATTTCCCCCTTTCCTTTTCTTCTTTTCCCTTACCTTCTCTTCCCTTCCTTTTTCTTCTCCATTCCCTTCTTTTTCTCTTTCTTTTTTCTCTTTCTTCCTCCTTCCCCAAATTCACATACCACACTTCTTTCCCGGTGGCACCACAGAAGTTCACTTAACCTAGCAACAGCCTTTGTGACGCAAAGAGACATATATTATTTGATTTTTATATACCGATGTATTATAACCTCAAACATTTTACTGGTAGGTCACTTGGAGGCCTCAAGTAAAAGTCTGAGAGGGCCCACACTAAGGGGTCTACGGTAAGAGGGTGGCAGGGCCTCTTCTTCTTCTTTTTCTTCCTCCTCCTCCTCCTCTTCTTCTTCTTCTTCTCTCTCTATTTACGAAAGAGCAATATTTTTACATGAGATATTTACTGACCTTTGACTCGAAACCTACGTGGCCCATTTACAAAGGTGAATTTTCTTTTCAACGAGAAACAGTGTTTTCCCACAACCTTTGTAAGTTTCCAGTGTGTATATGTCATTTTTATGTTATTCATGGCTTGCTGGTTCCCATAACTGTGGTGTGTAATTTAAGCCTACATGTGACTGACTGACTTAATTCTTTCCCTCAGCCTCTTGCCTTACTTGTGCATGGCTAGGAGCAATGGGCTGTGCTGACTAGCTAGAAATGCATATGCTTCTTCACATAAATCGCTCCTGTCTATTGGCAGTCTACTTTCAGTTCACATTTGCTGCGCACTCAAGCATAATTCTGCCCAGAGCAAGCCTTAGGGTTAAATGATCAGTGGTGCTGAGCCCTCCTCCTCCTCCTTCAAAGAACTCAAGACATTTGGGGCATGGCTACCATATGCTTAGTGGTGCATATCACTATGCTAAAGGCCGTTTTCCTTTTTTTCCGGTATAGGAGACCTCTTTCCTTTTCTAGCTGGACGTACTTGTACTTTCCAAATGGGAATAAAACATTAAAGACCATTTACATTGTTTCCTGTTTAAGCCTGCTTTCCCCCAATTTATTGTACAAAGTCACATCAATCCTGCGTAAATAGGTTCCTACCAGAGAAACATTGGGTTACGTTAGATCCATCTCAACGAGGATAGGAGCCATTGTTGACTTACAAGTCTGGTAATCATTCAATGAATTTATTCTAGTTGGGACTACATGTTGATTTCTAGTTTGGGTGAATATTATACAGATATACTAGTCAGCATAAGCATAGGTTATGAATATTGGGATTCGCAGTTAAACTACATTTATTTATTTATTTATTTATGCTTCACATTTATACACCGCCACTCCCCGGAGGCTCGGAGCAGTTTACAATAGTATGCATAAATCCAAAAAGTACAAATACAGTAATTGACAAAGCCAACTAATAAAATCTAAGAAGTAGAATATAATGAGTTACTGGAACTATTTTAATTAATTTTCCTATTCTTTTAGCTTTTAACTATTGAACTCTTTTTATGTGTTTTATGTGTAAGTCGCCCGGAGCACTGACGTGGAGGGCGACTCATAAATAATAAAATCAATCAATCAATCAATATAACTAACTAACAAGGAGCTGGGGGCTCGGATCCAAGGACCAGGTAAGACCCAAGGATGCTTGAGGCACCCTAGGTGAAGTCAGTTTCACAAAGGGCCGCTGGTTCAAGTTCACTGGTTTACTCTGAGTTCCAGGAAGGGAGGGGTACACCACCCGAAGATGGAAAGTAGACTCCAGGTTGGGAGGACAATGACCTCGTTAGTTTTTCTCCGGGTGTTGCCGCTCGGCTCCAGCACCCAGAGCTCACGCCCCAGAAGATCCTGGTGCCAAAGCGTTGGTGGCGGGCATCACCTCGCTGAAGTCCATATCCGGGAGGAAGCCCCATCTTGGTTTCCGATGTCCTTGCAGTGGCTCCCAGACTGCACTGGGGGAACTCCGCTGTTCCGCTTCCAGAGCCCGAGAGTCCTTGGTGAAGAGTACCGGAAGTTGAGGTCTTGGACAGACACTGCCTTTGTCTCTTCCACGCTTGCAACGGCAACCTCTAGGGTTTCATTGGGGGAAAGGCCCAAGGGTGACCTCCTCCTCGGCATCCCCAAGGTCAGCCGCCATCTTCTGCTGTTTTCCCAAAGCCTGTCTTTCCGATAGGGAGAGATAGTGCCGTCTTCGACGATTCTCCGATGCTCGGACCACTATTGGAGAATCAGAGTCCATCTCCGGGGCCCTGGGGACATCCAGTGTCTCTAATCCCAGGCCATCGGGCCCCTGCCTCTCAGCCTCTGGAGATTTCCTTGTCGCTCCTGGTCCCCCTCCGTTGGCCTCTCCTCCTTCGCCGTCCATCCCTCCGTGAGGCTCTCTGCCGATAGGTCCCAGGAGTGGTCCCAATCCATCTCCGGGAACTCACGCCGACTGGTAGGAGGGTCTGCGGGGGTCTTAGCCTCAGCGCAGGTGTGGTGGGGGTGTAGGGTGTCACGTTCTGACAACATATCTCCAAACTTCTTAACACATAGGATTAGCTGGTTGAATTCAGCTCATAGATGTTCAATAGCGATTGGGTTGATTTTCCCAGTGCTCAACCCATTGGAGGGGGGCTGCCCAGGGGTCCCACATATAGGCGGTATGGTCGGCTTCCCCCACTTCAAGGGGGTTTGGTCCGGCGGCTCTCTCTTTCCCAGCTTCCTTAATATTTTAGCAGTAGTTGCAGTTACTGGTCGGAGGACCCAGCGTCTCTCCGGTCACTCCGATTCCGACTTCGGCTTCCAAGATAGTGTCTCCTTGGGCCAGAGGTCTGGCTGCAAAATCAGGTCCATTCCCAGGCTTTTGGGGGATTGGGGATCGCTACCAACCAGTTTCTGAAGTTGGGGATCCGACTCCATTCCTCCCAGTAGGTTACTGTGGCTCTGCCATGTCAAATTTGTGTGGGCAGGCAGGCTCAGTCGGAGAGCTCCTAAAGGCTGCTCTACAACCGGCGCCATCTTCCCTGCCCCATGTCTGGGAGACTATATAATTCCAAGTTAAATTCAATAGTTGGTCCCGACTAAAACAGATTCAATGAATCTGTTGTTAAATGGGAAGCCAATGGCACATCCTGATTTAGGTCTTTGTGTGCTTGGGGAATATTCACACATTGAAACAAATGATCACACTGATTCTTGGGACTGTGTCACTGCTTCTTGAGAATGTCATGATTGATGGAATGACAGCAGACACATGAACAGGGACAGGCACACGTTTCAGACATTTAGGTTTTAAATTGTATATTCTATTGTTTGTTTGTTTTGTTATTTATTTATTTACCATATTTATACCCCTCCCTCCTCAACCCTGTAGGGGACTCAGGGTGGCTTACACATATAGGCAGCAATGCAAGGCCATAAAGAACATACATAGTAAAAACAACACATCTATTAAAATAATAATTACAACATACAAAACCTTAAAACCACTTATTTAAAATCATGCGATCCAATGTCATAGTCCGAGGCCACTCCAATTTGTCATTGCAAAGATGTTTAAAGTAATTAGGAGAAATGAATATGTTAAATCTATATAAATAAAAATGTAATGTTCATTTCTGGGATTAACATAACTCAAAAACCACTGGATGGATGGATACCAAATTTGGACACAATACAATTATCAGGTCAACAAGTGACCATCACTCATACAAACACTGAAATAAACAGCAGAAGAGACTTTAAAAGCCAACAAACAAAAAATACGTTACAACACATGCGCAAAACCACATATATACACAAACACACATATACATACACACACACATATATACACACACACACACACAAAACACATATACACAGACTGGGTTACAGGAACGCCTAGTAAAATCATAAATGCATCTGCATATGCAGGGGAAATGCTAATTTTAAAATTTGAAGTGATCTTCCTGCAAAATTTGGGAGCAGGCAAACAAAACGAAACCTTGCAGTCTGGAGTATTTCTGCTCCAGACTGACCCCAGATTTACCAGCTAATGTAGACACAGCCATCAGTGCATCCTAAGAAAAATGGCTTGGATCCAATTAAATGCATCGCTTGTTACCATTCCAGGGAGCAAAACCAATCCTAATGAATTATGTATCTTTTTCAACACTTTATTGCCATAAAGGCAAGAAATTGTGTGGTCTATTGTCAGAATCAAATGTTGTTCTTAAGACTTCCCTGCTCTTGAAAAGTATTGAGTGAAAATTACACTAGCAATTGCTTTAAAATACATTACAAGAATTCAAGGGGCTTTACAACTGCCTCTCCCTCACTTGCTGAAACTGTAAAATCCCTCCTACGAATAGACCTGAAGGATGTATTGGTGTGATCTCACTTCCAGTTATCAAAAATGGTAGCCATGACAGTGATCTGTAGACCTTTAGCAGATCCCCGAGTTGAGTTGATAGTTCCTCTTCATATATGGCCTTCCAAATAATATCTAAAGCAGTGGTTCCCAACCTCTTTTTGGCCAGGAACCACTTGACCAGAGATTACTTTGACCAGTGACCACACTCCAACATTAGTATCAATGGGGTTATGAATTGGTTTTTGGTCAACTTTAGACTCTGTTTGGTTATTTGGGGTGTTGATTCAGAAAATTGCATTGGATAGACCACATAAGCTCGATGAAGCGGGAGAAGAGACGGCTAGAGGGCGTGTGGCGGAAGCATCATGACGAAGCTATGAGATCAACTTAAAAGCTGTTTAAGGACACTTATGAGTGTGCTATCAAAGAGGCAAAAAAATTGTACTATGCCTCCCTGATAAGAGTCTGCTAGCTCACGCCCAGCGAAATTGTTTGGCATCATTCGGTCTTTGACGGCGTTTCCTACTGTCCCAAATAGTAATGTTTTGGCCCCTTCAGCTGAAGTTTTCCAGAGCTTCTTTGCAGACAAGATCTCACTGCTCCGCCATGACCTCCCTGTCATGGTTGATACAGTGAGCGAACTCGAGACTCCACTCGACGAGCCTACCTTTGACCAGTTCCAGCTGCTGGATGTAGAGGCGATCGACAAGATCATTGCTGCAGCTAGACCAACAACATGCTCCCTCAACCCGTGCCCCTCCTGGCTTGTTAGATCTTGCTGGGAGGGGTTGTGTGGACCTCTGCCTTCAAAGTGCTGGTGCTAACCTTTAAGGCCTTGCATGGTCTGGGGCCAGTGTACCTGAAGGACTGCCTTTCCCTGCATGTTCCCCAGAGACCACTATGATCCATGGATCAAAACCTACTAGAGCAGTGTTTCTCAACCTGGGGGTCGGGACCCCTATGGGGGTCACGAGGGCATGTCAGAGGGGTCGCCAAAGGCCATCAGAAAACACATTATTTTCTATTGGTCATGGGGTTTCTGTATGGGAAGTTTGGCCAAACTCTATAGTCGGTGGGGGTACAGAATGCTCCTTGATTGTAGGTGAACTATAAATCCCAGCAACTACAATTCCCAAATATCAAGGTCTGTTTTCCCCAAACTCCACCAGTGTTCACATTTCAACATATTGAGTATTTGTGCCAAGTTTGATCCTGATCTATAATTGTTCGAGTCCACAGTGCTCCTTGGATGTAGGTGAACTATAAATCCCAGCAACTACAATTCCCAAATATCAAGGTCTATTTTCCCCAAACTCCACCAGTGTTCACAATTGGACATATTGAGTATTTGTGCCAAGTTTGATCCAGATCTATAATTGTTCGAGTCCACAGTGCTCCTTGGATGTAGGTGAACTACAACTCCAAAATTCAAGGTCAATGCCCACCAAACCCTACCAGTATTTTCTGTTGGTCATGGGAGTTCTGTGTGCCAAGTTTGGTTCAATTCCATTGTTGGTGGAGTTCAGAATGCTCTTTGACTGTAGGTGAACTATACATCCCAGCAGCTACACCTTTCAAATGACAAAATCACCCCCACAACCCCACCAGTATTCAAACTTGGGAGTATCGGGTATTTGTGCCAAATGTGGTCCGGTGAATGAAAATACATCCGATATTTTACATGATGATTCATAACAGTTGCAAAATTACAGTTAGGAAGTAGCAACGAAAATGATTTTATGGTTGGGGGTCACCACAACATGAGGAACTGGATTAAGGGGTCGCGGCAATAGGAAGGTTGAGAAACACTGGCCTAGAGGTTCCATTACTTAAGATCTGCCGCTTGTCATTGACGCGGCAGCGCACTTTTTCTGTAGCAGCACCTACCCTTTGGAACGCCCTCCCGGAGGCTTTTCGAAGAGCCTGGAAGACCAACCTGTTCCGTCAGGCGTTCAGTCGCTAAACTGTGACCCCAACTCTGGCCTTAATCTGTTTTTATTATGTTTTCAAGTATGTTGTGTTTTGTTGTTCATTGCAGGGGTCTGCGGGGGTCTTAGCCTCAGCGCAGGTGTGGTGGGGGTGTAGGGTGTCACGTTCTGACAACATATCTCCAAACTTCTTAACACATAGGAATAGCTGGTTGAATTCAGCTCGTAGATGTTCAATAGCGATTGGGTTGATTTTCCCGGCGCTCAACTCATTGGAGGGGGGCTGCCCAGGGGTCCCACATATAGGCGGTATGGTCGGCTTCCCCCACTTCAAGGGGGTTTGGTCCGGCGGCTCTCTCTTTCCCAGCTTCCTTAATATTTTAGCAGTAGTTGCAGTTACTGGTCGGAGGACCCAGCGTCTCTCCGGTCACTCCGATTCCGACTTCGGCTTCCAAGATAGTGTCTCCTTGGGCCGGAGGTCTGGCTGCAAAATCAGGTCCATTCCCAGGCTTTTGGGGATTGGGGATCGCTACCAACCAGTTTCTGAAGTTGGGGATCCGACTCCATTCCTCCCAGTAGGTTACTGTGGCTCTGCCATGTCAAATTTGTGTGGGCAGGCAGGCTCAGTCGGAGAGCTCCTAAAGGCTGCTCTACAACCGGCGCCATCTTCCCTGCCCCATGTCTGGGAGACTATATAATTCCAAGTTAAATTCAATAGTTGGTCCCGACTAAAACAGATTCAATGAATCTGTTGTTAAATGGGAAGTCAATGGCACATCCTGATTTAGGTCTTTGTGTGCTTGGGGAATATTCACACATTGAAACAAATGATCACACTGATTCTTGGGACTGTGTCTGTAGCACAGCCAGGCTCGTTTGTGCCTGGAGGGCTGGGAAGCGGTCCCGGGGTTCCCTTAGCATTAGGGCCTGCAGCAGCTGAGATTGATTCAGAGGATGAGCTAGATGACTGGGGCGAAGCACAGGGCCCTTCAGATGGGCCTCGTTCCCAGCTCAGAGCTTGGAATGGGATGAGATGATGTTTGGACCCAGTGAAGAGATAGATCACCAGGTGGACATGGGAAGCAGCGAGGGGAGTTATGAACACCCCGGAGGGAGGAATTCGCAAGAGGCCGAGAATGTAAACATGTACGAGATCGAGTGGGAAAGTGCTAGGGAGGAAAGCTCTCAAGAAGATAGCGACACATCTGCTGAAAGGCAAGGTCGAACCTTTGATAGGAGAAGGGACATTGAGTCGAACAGAAGGGCTTGGTCTAGAGTGCTAGACCGGCCGAGGTCCGTGGTAGAGATTGGAGACGCAGAAGCCTAGGCGGCGCGGACCTCGGCCCGAAGGATTAAGTATAGGATCCGTGGGAATCCTTCCTCAGTTCTCCGGCCACGTCTTTCCTGAACAGGCGTGAGCGGAGTGGGACCACAAGCCAGCCGTGGTCATCAAGCCTTGCCTTGCATTTGCCTTGTTTCTTGAGCCGCATTGGTTTTGAGCCTTGCCTTGCCCTGTTCCTGATCCGCATTGGATTGCGGAGCCTTGCCTCCTGATCCCTTCCAGCTTATTTGCTACGTTACTTGGACTACTTTGCTTATTACCTTTTGGACAATTGCATATTATTGGACTATTTACTCTTTGGAACTGTTTATATACTCAATAAAGTAGTTAGCCTTCAGTACGTCTCTGTGTGTGTGATTAAGGGGCCCGCTAGGTCCGTGATCGTGACAGCTGGCCGGAGAACTCCAAGAACCCCTTATCACACCACGGGACGCCGCTCGGGACGCCGCAAGAAGCGCCCCACGACAGTGGTCGCCATGGCTAACTTGACAGATGCCCAAGTGCAAGCAATGCAACAGGAATTGGGGGAGCTGCGGACCCGGGCCGGACGGCACCCGGGGGTGAGCCCACCTGGCCGCTTCAGTGGTAACCCGGCCCAGGTGGAGGTTTTTGTGTGCCAAGTGGAACTATATTTGGAGCAACGCCCCAACGAGTTCGCCACCGATCGAGCCCAGGTGGTTTTTGTTTACAACCTGATGGAAGGGACAGCAGCAACGTGGGCCACCGCGTTGATCCGGGCGCAGTCCCCCATACGAACACGCTGCAGGCTTTCCTAGCGCGATCAGGGCGACATGGGGGCTCCTGTGAATGAAGAGCTCGCCGAGAGGGATTTGGCTCGGCTGACGAGCAGGATTTATCCCTGTCCCAGTACATCTCCCGCTTTTGAGTCCTGGCTGCCCAGACACGGTGGGGCGTACCGGCGTTACGTTACCTCTACATGGCGGGGCTGACAACGGGTGCAACAGGAGATGTTAAAGCATCCCCGGCCTGATGATCTTGAGGCCGCCATCACTTTGAGCCTTCGTATGGAAGCAGGACTGCAGACCAGGAGGCGGTGGGACAAGGGCGGAATGGAGAAACCGGTGGCGAGGAAGGAAGGGGCTGGGCAGTTCCAGCCCCGACAATTGCCAGTACCGCCCGGCCCGGATGACACAGGGCCCATGCAGGTGGGACCAGTTCGGCCCAAAGTGGACCAGGCGGAGAAGGCACGGTGTCAGCGCCTCAACTTATGCTGGTACTGCGGGGGCTGGACATTTTCTAAGGAGTGCCCCAGAAACCTCGTGGAAAGACTCCTAGGGCTTCCGCCGCCCTTGGAGGGCCCCAGAGGCCGAAGAGGCCCTTCAGGCGACAGGGAAGGTACCGGCCAGGTGTAAGAGGGTTCACTCACTTTCGGCCGATGTCGCTAACCTCCCCCTGAACCCAAGACTGGACAATTGTTCCTTGTAATGGTCAGTTTGTGGTCGCCCGAGAAGGGCCGATGATGGTCCATGCCATGATTGACTCGGGAGCGACCAACAATTTCATCGATGCAGACTATGCTAAGTCTGCCGGATTAAAATTTCTTGATCTCCAAGAGCCCAAGGGCGTCCAAACCATCGATGGGACAGTCCTGAAAGCGGGGCTGTAACTCAGTATACAACTCCTACCAGGATGTGGACTAGTTACCATAAAGAGGACTTTTCTTTTCTTGTGTCCAAGCTCCCAGATTTCCCCATTGTCCTGGGCATTGTGTGGCTCGCGCTCCATGACCCCCAGATCTCCTGGGCTAAGAGACAGCTAATTTTTTCTTCGGACCATTGCCAGGGCCATTGCATGACGGCTCGGGCGTGCCTGGCCCAAGAAGTGGAGAATGTGGCCACCTTGCCCAAGAAGTATGCCGGATTTTGGGATGTCTTCAGTGAGAAGGAGGCGGAACGCTTGCCTCCCCACCGGCCCTATGACTGTGCCATTGAATTGAGCCGCATTGGTTTGCGGAGCCTTGCCCTGTTTCCTGATCCGCATTGGATTGCGGAGCCTTGCCACGCTTCCAGCTTATTTGCTACGTTACTTGGACTACTTTGCTTATTACCTTTTGGACAATTGCATATTATTGGACTATTTACTCTTTGGAACTGTTTATATACTCAATAAAGTAGTTAGCCTTCAGTACGTCTCTGTGTGTGTGATTAAGGGGCCCGCTAGGTCCGTGATCGTGACAGTGTCACTGCTTCTTGAGAATGTCATGATTGATGGCATGACAGCAGACACATGAACAGGGACAGGCACACGTTTCAGACATTTAGGTTTTAAATTGTATATTCTATTGTTTGTTTTTTTGTTATTTATTTATTTGTCATTGACGCGGCAGCGCACTTTTTCTGTAGCAGCACCTACCCTTTGGAACGCCCTCCCGGAGGCTTTTCGAAGAGCCTGGAAGACCAACCTGTTCCGCCAGGTGTCCAATCTCTAAGTTGTGACCCCGACTCTGGTGTTAATCTGTTTTTATTATGTTTTCAAGTATGTTGTGTTTTGTTGTTCATTGCTGTGAACCACCCTGAGCCTTTTCGGGAAGGGTGGTATATATAAGTCGAAATAATAAATAAATAATAAAATAAAAATAAGCTCTAGTTTCTGAGACATAACATATACCATTCAGTAGTCGCCATCTGCTCTCCCATAGAAAACCATCTCTCATAATCTAGAGCAGATGTAGAAGTAGTAATCTTTCATGGGTAGTCAGCTTCTCCCCTCCCGACATCCTCACTTGCCTCTGGACTATAAGACAGTTTTTCCCCCAAGTTTTTTTCATTCTGTATCCCCACATCACTATTTCTCACAACTACAATTGTGACACTAATGTTAGGAATAATTAAGAAAGCAAGCAGCCCATTTACTGCCATGCAAAATATTTCAAACATTACTACAAGTCCTGAATAAAGACTGTTCACTTCTACTTTTCTTGTTCCCAGTGATTCAACAATTACTTTCTTTATCAATCACTCCTCCCTTCATGCTGCATTCATGCCGTATTACACATAACACTGTGTTCCAGAAAGTGTCTGTGTGCGCCGTTTACAGCTTAACAACACCAGGCTCTGGCAATTATTCTGCCACAAAAAGAACTGATAGTATTAATCTTTTCCTCACATGTTTCTTCCAGACAATGCAATGTTCTTTCTATAAAGTGTGCAAAATGTTCTGATTGAACATTTCATTAAATTAGGCTGTACTCCTTTGGAAACTCTATTTACCAAGTTCTCTGTATACCTAAGAAATAGATATAGACTGGTTTCAAATTGTGTGTAGGCCTGACTTGCATTCTATATGTATAATTACTGGCTTCTTCAGTCCTGCAAGCTTCTGAATGCTGCCGAGTTTCTTGTTCAGATTTGGGACTGCATGGAGTTGGCAAGGTTTATAAGAGTAGTAATGGTCACTGTCAGCAATTTTGCATTTAATTTCCTACTGGCTCCATTGATATCTAACAGCTCACTTATAATTTTGTGTACTCAAGTGGTCGTATATTTGAAATTCTGTGTAACACTTTGTGCATCTGATACAAGATGGCTGTATACAGGCATTATAATATAGTTTGAAGCTGTCTTGAGGTTAGCGCATTAAAAAATGCATGCCCCAATTTGCACTGCAGGACATATTAAGCCTAAAACATTGCATTAAGAAAACTCACCAGAATGTCCAAAATAAGTCGCAAGATCCACTGCAGCCAATCAGTGTGTATACCATGCAAGGTTGAAATCTGAGACTAAAAATGCAGAGCACTCATCAGGACAGGGCTAGTGATGATGACAGATTTGAAAAACCTGGAAACACAGTTTGTCAGAAGATAAACAAACACCTCTTTCCTAGAGAGGAAATTCCCGTGGGAATTAGGGGTGGATATCTGTCACGATGCAAGACCTAGGCCAGCCCCTTAATCACACACACAGAGACGATAATCAGCTAACTAGAGAAATGTCCAGCCCCCCCCCCCCGCAATACCAACACAAATTCAGCCGTTGGCGGCGTGCTTTCTCTGCGGCGTCCACCTTGGGTCTCACGGTTCCTAGCTGCATCGGTTCCGGCTCATCCATGGGCTGGGGGGCTGGGGCAAACGGCCGGAACGAGAACTGACTAGCCCCCGTCTTCTTCCGTACCGCCGGCTTCTCCCCGGGGCCCTTGTCCCATCGCCTCCGGGTCTGCAATCCCGCCTCCACTCGTAAGCTCACTGTGATTTCCTCCTCCAGATCCGCAGTCCGGGCGGCCCCTCTCAGGATCTCTTGCTGCATCTCCGGCGACAACCCTTTCATGTACTGGTAACGTAGCGCAGCGGGCTTACATTCCACTTGAGCCGCCAGCACCCGGAAACGAGAAATGTACTGGGACAACGACATGTCCCTCATCGACAACCGGTCCAACTCTCTCTTCGCCAGCTCTGCATTTACAGGAGCCCCCCAAGTCTTCTTGATGGCCTCCAGGAACAAAATCGACGTGCCCACTTGGGGGGGATACTGCCTTGATCAACGTGGTCGCCCACGCTGCCGCCATCCCTTCCAGCAGCGTGTAAATAAAGCCCACCTTGGCGCGCTCAGAAGCGAACTCCGTGGGCCGCAGCTCCAGGTACATCTCCACTTGTCCAATGAACACATCGACTTGGGCCGGGTTTCCCCCGAACCGTGCCGGAGTAGGCACGGTCGGGTGTCGGCCCGCTCTGGCTCGTAGTTCACCCAGTTCCTGCTGCATCCCCTGGATCTGAGCCTGGGTGAGATTCGCCATGGCGCCGGTTCGCCGACTCCGTTTCTTGGGGTGTCCCGTGATGTGAAAAGGGGTTCTTGGAGTACTTCGGCCAACTGTCACGATGCAAGACCTAGGCCGGCCCCTTAATCACACACACAGAGACGATAATCAGCTAATTACTTTATTGAAGTATAAAAACAGTTGAAAAGGTAATTGTCCATAAAAGTATCAAAGTAATCCAAAAGTAAAGGTATAGTCCAAAAGGCAAACTTGGCAATACTTCCAAAAACTTGGCAAGGCTCCGCTTAGCTAGCGGATCAGGAACAAAACAAGGGTTAAAGGTAAAACTCTTCTTGGCAGGCCACTAGCCCCAAACTTAGCTACGTGGTCTTGGCTTCGCTACACATCTGCATAGGTGAGACGTGGCCGAAGTACTGAGGATCCGTTCCCACGGATCCTATACTTAATCCCCTTGACGAGGCCCTCGTCAAGGGGATTAAGTATAGGCTTCTCCTCCTCCAATCTGTGCTACGAGCCCTCGGTCTGTCTAGGCTGTGGAACCAACCCCTCCTGCTAGTCTCAATGCTCCGTCTCCTATCAAAGGTTCGACCTTGCCTCCCAGCACCTGGTTCCCTATCTTCGTGAGAGTCAAACTCCCCTTCTGCTTCCCGGGCCTCTCCCTCGGTTGTTTCCCACATCCTCTCTTGCGAGCCTCGCCCCCCCGGCCGCTCGTAATCTTCACTATCACTGCTTTCGAATTCCGACTGGCCTTCCTGCTGTTCGTAAGGGTCAGGCCAGCCGTCATCCCAAGCCAGACTTTCTGTGGGAGAAGAAGGCCCAGCTATCTCAAAATTCCCTTCTTCTAGCCCCTCCAAATCCTCTTCCGAATCAACTGGCTCCAATGCTAGTGGGACCCCCGGTGCTGCCCCCTGCCCTCCAGGCACAAACGAGAACTGGTGTGCTACAATATCTCCAATTTAAATACTTTGAAACCCGTTAATATTTCATATTTGAAATTATTTTGGAAGGAAGGAAGGACGGACGGAAGGATGGAAGGAGGGAAGGAAGGACGGACGGATGGAAGGAAGGATGGATGGAAGGAGGGAAGGAAGGAAGGATGGAAGGACGGATGGAAGGAAGGAAAGAAGGACGGACGGACGGAAGGACAGAACGAAGGAAGGAAGGATGGACAGAAGGAAGGAAGGATGGAAGGAAGGAAGGAAGAAAGGAAGGAAGGAAAGGAAGGAAGGAAGAAGAAAGGAAGGAAGGAAGGAAGGAAGGAAGGAAGGAAGGAAAGAAGGAAGGAAGGACGGAAGGACAGAAGGAAGGAAGGAAGGAAGGAAGGAAGGAAGGAAGGAAGGAAAGAAGGAAGGAAAGAAGGAAAGAAGGAAGGACGGACAGATGGAAGGAAGGAAGGAAGGAACGAAGGAAAGAAGGAAAGAAGGAAGGACGGACAGACGGAAGGAAGGAAGGAAGGATGGAAGGAAGGATGGATGGAAGGAAGGAAAGACGGACGGAAGGAAGGAAGGAAGGAAGGAGGGAGTTGAAAGAGTTCACCTGAAATATTATGGGAAAGAAGGAAGGAAGGAGAGCGAGTTCAGTTTAGAGCCATTTAACTATTTGGCTGAGAGCCAGAATAAGCACCCAATGCATTAAACTTTTTGCTTGGTGGGATCACACATGAGAACATGGCTGCAAGTGCCTTTCTTCCTTACACGCCAGAAATGTGGAACAAGTGTAAATCCCATGACGCCATCAGTGTGGCAGTGTGAGCTTATCTGATGTAGTGAAAAACATGTGGGCAGAAGTCCACATGACGATGATCGAGCATCAGATCTTTTTGAACACCTGAAGAATCAGCAGAAAGACAAAGAATGCGCTGCCCAGCTGATAAGGATCATAGTAACAACAGGAGTTAATGGTTAACTTGAAGAGAGCAGAAACGCTTGAGCAAATAATTAAAACCTTTTCTCACGTTCTTTTTTTAGGCAAAACACTTCACAATTTCACGGCGGCTGTCAACAGCAAATCCACACCTCACAGGTTGCACAAACATACACCTAAGTGTATGTAATACTGCCTGAAATGTTAGTAGAATAAATGCAATCGTCATATTTTAAATCTCATCCAACAATTGAAGGAGGGTCATCGCTTTTCATATTGCGGATGTTGTTGACAGAACCCCACATTGTTAGATACCTCTCTATTGTTAGACACCACACCTCACCCCAAATGGAGCAGCCTGGTGAAAGGACACCTGGCAAGGGATCTGCAGGTGTTGCGTCTCAGAACGGGAGCATACCCCCCTAGATCACACACACAGGCAATCTCTGTAAACTACTTTTATTTAGAATAGAATAGTCCAAAAAGGTAAAGGTGTAAGGCAAAAAGTAAGTCCCACGGTAATTCTGGAAAAGTTCTCAAAACTGAGTAAATCCCAAGGAAAGCAATCCGAAAACAAGGCAGTCCGCTCCTGCGGTCAAAACATGAAACTAGAGTCCAAAGCCCAACGAAACCACGGGCAAACAGGATACTTGGTTCAGCAGGGCAAACCACCCCTGCAGTCAACTTGAACTTGGAGACTTGGACCAAGGAACGTTCAATCCAAAAGTAGCTTCGGGTCTGCCGAAATCTTCCCAAAGCCAGTCCTAAAAGGAATCTATTTTCTGTGAGTCCACTGAATTCCCTGTCTCAAATTCCAATCCTTTCTCGTAGATCTGATATTAGCTCTTCTATCAAAACCCGCCCGCTCATTAGCCGGGCCAGGTGGGCTCATATCTTGGTGAGAAAGCTCATCCTCCCTATTTCCCAAGGCTTCAGCTGGCAAGGGAGAAGGGTTCCCATGAGATTCAAGGTTACTGGAATTCTCGCTGGCAGTCTCGAAACTTACTTCCAAAGAATCTTCATTAACCCCTTCTTCGGGCCAATGCCCATGCAACCAGTCATTATCCCACGATAGATCTGCATCTACAGGAATGACCCCCTCAGGCCATTCATCCTTCTCATTCTGGCCCGGATCTACGGGCACCATTGGTACCTGACTTGGACCACTAGGCTGGGGCACCACAGCAGGTTGCACTCCTCGATCAAGTGAATGACAAAGGAAGACTTGAAACAGCTGGAATGGGTTTTAATGTTTGTATATGTAGATTTTCAATGGTATGTGCAGCAGCAATAGCTTATTGCAGTCTTTTTCAACCAGTGTGCCTTTGCAGAGCTCCAGCTGTGCCTCCAGAAAAACCTTTTGCCCCCCTTCCTTCCCCCCTCCTTTTGCCACTGCTATTATTTTGTCCTCCATGGGAGAAAAAACCTTCCCTTACCACGTTGGTGTTAGGCTCTGTCTGCAGACGCCCCCTGCTGCGAGGGGAAAGCATTATACAGCATGCAAAGGAGGAGAGGAGCCCAATGGGCGGCTCCAAAATGACGCCGCCTCATTTTGGAACCGCCCACTGGGCTCCTCTCCCCAAACAGACCAGCAGCATGCAATGGACCAGAGGAGCCCAATGGGCGCTCCAAAATGATGCCGCGTCATTTTGGAACCGCCCACTGGGCTCCTCTCCCCAAACCAGACCGGCAGCATGCAAAAGAGCAGAGGAGCCCAAGGGGCAGCTCCAAAATGATGCCGCGTCATTTTGGAGCTGCCCACTGGGCTCCTCTCCCCAAACAGACCAGCAGCATGCAAAGGACCAGAGGAGCCCAATGGGTGCCTCCAAAATGATGCCGCGTCATTTTGGAACCGCCCACTGGGCTCCTCTCCCCAAACAGACCAGCAGCGTGCAAAGGAGCAGAGGAGCCCAATGGGTGGCTCCAAAATGACGCCGCGTCAGTTGGAACCGCCCACTGGGCCTCTCCCCAAACAGACCAGCAGCATGCAAAGGACCAGAGGAGCCCAATGGGCGCTCCAAAATGATGCCGCGTCATTTTGGAACCGCCCACTGGGCTCCTCTCCCAAACAGACAGCAGCATGCAAAGGACCAGAGGAGCCCAATGGGCGCTCCAAATGACGCCGCATCATTTTGGAACCGCCCACTGGGCTCCTCTCCCCAAACAGACCAGCAGCATGCAAAGGACCAGAGGAGCCCAATGGGCGCCTCCAAAATGATGCCGCGTCATTTTGGAACCGCCCACTGGGCTCCTCTCCCCAAACAGACCAGCAGCATGCAAAGGACCAGAGGAGCCCAATGGGCGCTCCAAAATGATGCCGCGTCATTTTGGAACCGCCCACTGGGCTCCTCTCCCCAAACAGACCAGCAGCATGCAAAGGACCAGAGGAGCCCAATGGGCGCTCCAAAATGATGCCGCGTCATTTTGGAACCGCCCACTGGGCTCCTCTCCCCAAACAGACCAGCAGCATGCAAAGGACCAGAGGAGCCCAATGGGCGCCTCCAAAATGATGCCGCGTCATTTTGGAACCGCCCACTGGGCTCCTCTCCCCAAACAGACCAGCAGCATGCAAAGGACCAGAGGAGCCCAATGGGCGCCTCCAAAATGATGCCGCGTCATTTTGGAACCGCCCACTGGGCTCCTCTCCCCAAACAGACCAGCAGCATGCACAGGACCAGAGGAGCCCAATGGGCGGCTCCAAAATGATGCCAAAATCATTTTGGAACCGCCCACTGGGCTCCTCTCCCCAAACAGACCAGCAGCATGCAAAGGACCAGAGGAGCCCAATGGGCGCCTCCAAAATGATGCCGCGTCATTTTGGAGCTGCCCACTTGTTGTGGATAACTTTTGGAACCGCCCACTTGCGCTCCTCTCCTCCTTCGCATGCTGCCCTCTGTTTGTGGATAACTCCTATATATTGAACTTCTATATATTGCAGATTATCCAGTACAGAGCCTAATCCAACCTGGTAAGGGAAGATTTTTCCTTTTTCTCCCATGGAGGTGCCAACATCATGTGGGTGCCAAACTGTACTCCGTGTGTTTCAAATTCACTATATTGATACATTAACTTTATAAAACTTTTGTAATTGTGCATATTGCTAGTTTCACTATATTATTATTATTTTGCCTACTTTGTCCCCTGCATATGCAGCCTGTTGTGTAAAAGAGGTGCCGAAACGCCATAAAACATTTTGTGTCAGTTTGGTTGGTGGTGTGCCCCAGGATTTTGTAAATGTAAAAAATGTGCCTCGGCTCAAAAAAGGTTGAGAAACACTGGCTTATTGACACAAGATGCTGTCACAGCCTTAGGTTTTAATACTTATTTCAATTTTTACCATTGTCATTTTAGCTTTTAATGTAGTGCAGGGCAATAACAGATTTGGAATATGTACAATGATTATGAAACAGATCTGGACTATGATAATGGATGGTGTGATTTCAATATTGAAAATAATGTTTTTAAATTCTTAATATGTATTAATTTTAATTTAATTTTAATGTTGTTGACATGGTATGTGTTTTAAGCCATTGGATAATATAATATAAGCTGCCTGGAGTCCATTTCAGGGTAGAAAAGAGCAGGTTATAAATAAGGTAAATACAAAATAAATAAATTGTATTTTGAGTCTCTTGGTAGAGAGAAAAAGTGGGGATGTAAATAAACATTATTATTCTTAGTAGTATATATTCAAAATGTCTAAACCATTAGCAGAGGTGTAGTCCAGTGATTCTCAAAGGGGAGCTGTACTGCCCCCTAGTGGGCGGTGAGGCAATCCAAGGGGGTGGTGGGAGGCTCATGGGAATTGGGGGGGGCGAACCCCTTTCAGGGGGGCGGTGAATGATTGGGGGTTCTGTGTGCCAAGTTTGGCTCAATTGCATTGTTGGTGGAGTTCAAAATGCTCTTTGATTGTAGGTGAACTATAAATCCCAGCAACTACAACTCCCAAATGAGAAGGGCTATTTTCTCAAAACTCCACTAGTGTTCAAATTTGGGCATATTGAGTATTTGTGCCAAATTTCATCCAAATCCATAGTTCTTTGGGTTCATTGTGTCCATTGCTCCAAATGTAGCTGAACTACATGTTCCCTAAATCACTGCCAATTCCTCCCAAAGACCAAAAAAAGTCTGTAGGATACAAACGATGATATATATATATCCGAAAAATTGGGAACTACATGTGGATGATCACTGCTGTGATTATTGGATACATTTTGAACATTATCAACTCAAACTGTGTGTTTGCGTGGATATCTTCTATATTTTTTGGATGTAAACCGGATTAAAAGAAAAAAACTTTTTACTCTTCAACAACGCACTGACTCCTTTACTGGTTGGTTGGATTTATAGTACAGCTCGGGGAGACTGTATATTGAACTGACATTTGGATTCACCCGTGGATTGTTTATTTACTACATCGTCGATTTCCCTGCCCGGAATATACAGAGATGCAATGCCACAGTGAGTCACACGGAACATCTGTATTGCGGGACTTAAAACATTTCACACACATAGGACTGGGCTGGGGATATATGTAATTACTATATGAATAGTTCACGCAGTGTATATGGTTTAACTGCTCTGTTGTTGTACTAAGTAAGTATATCATGTCCCTGTTGGATTTGATGGAAGGACCTTATAGGATTTCAGTTAAATGATGGTTGCGATCCTACATTTATTTATTTATTTATTTATTTATTCGTTCAATCTTATATTCCGCCCCTCCCGGCCGGCTCGGGGCGGTTCACACACATGTTAAAATGCACTGTAAAACAGTGATACATCACAAAACAACAAGACTAAAAGTTGCAAATGGTGCAACAACAGTAATAGTAGACAGTTACAATCTCCAGGGGCATCAATCCAAGGCAATTCTGAACAATACAGTTTTGCAGGCCCTCCGGAATGGGATAAGCTCCGCCATAGCCCGGACATCATCTGGCAATACATTCCAGAGCATTGGGGCAGCGACTGAAAAGGCCCGTTGCCTTGTGCTGGAGAGGTGGCAGGAGCGGACAGATGGTACCGTCAACAGGTTGCGCTCTTCCGAGCGCAGTGATCTCAGGGGAATGTATGGGGTGAGGCGGTCCCTCAGATACACCGGCCCCAGACCATGTAAGGTCTTGAAGGTCAGAACCAACACCTTGAAGACAATTCGGTACTCAATTGGAAGCCAGTGCAATTGCCGTAGGATGGGCGTGATGTGCTCTCTTACCGGCGCTCCCGCCAGCAAGCGAGCTGCAGCATTTTGCACCAGCTTCAGTTTCCGAATTGTCGACAAGGGAAGGCCTATGTAGAGGCCGTTACAGTAGTCTAACCTCGAGATGACCGTTGCTTGGATTACCGTGGCAAGGTCGTCCCTGGACAGGTAGGGGGCCAGTCGCCTAGCCTGTCGCAGATGGAAAAATGACGTTTTGCTGACCGCGGAGACCTGGGCCTCCATGGCCAGCAATGGGTCCAACTGAACCCCCAGGCTTTTGATCAAAGATGACGGGCTCAGCTGCTCGCCATCCAGGGTAGGCAACCGGCACTCATCCAGCCCAGGGCGACCAGGCCACAGGATCTCCGTCTTCGATGGATTCACCTTCAGCCGGCTGGAGCACAGCCAACCAGTCACGGCTTCAAGGCATTCCTGGAAACAATCGGGTACAGAGTCCGGCCTGCCGTCCATTCTCAGCACGATATACAGTATGTTACAGATATATGTTACAAATGCATACCTAATGTTTCTTCTCCTGACACCAGCCCCCGAAGCCTACCTTAACAGCCAGTGGACACCTGGCAGAGGTTGTGATGCTGCAAGGTGAAGTTACCTTCCAAAGAGTGAGCTACAGTATGACGGAGAATTGTGTTCCTTTTCCTGATTGACGCAGGGCAGGTTGCTGGTGGGAAGGCAGCACAGGTAAAGCCATCCTACTGTTTCTGATAACCAACAGAAAATACTTCTGTCACTTAGTGTGGCTCCTGGCTATTTTGATGGGTTTAGGGGGTATTTGAAATAGTGTTGTGACCATAACAAATAATATGGAACAGTATTGAAAATATAATATAAAATAATATTTGGGACCTCATCATATGACTGATTTTCAGTGCCGTAGGATGCTTCTGCTCCAGTTGAGACATGGAGCCCCACTCAGTGCACCAGACAATGTAGGCCCACTTCCGGTGGGGATCACCTATGGTGCAAGCATTCCATTAGGAACAATGGGGCTCACGTGGGGGAAAGCCGCATGGCAATGCTTCCTCACACGTGATAGGGAAGCATCGCTGCCAGTGAGGAGGGATGTGTTGTGCCCCATTAAACCAACAAAGGGTGAACTTATCAAGGTGAGATATGCAGCACCAGAATGACTTACCTGTGGTGCTCCTTGTTTGATATGCCTCGATACGTACATTCAGCGACGCGCCCTGAGGAAGCGTCTGCATGACGCAAAGGCTCCCCTGGCGCCTTGGAGAAATTTCGGTGGTTTGGTACTGTCCCGGCTCTCCCTTCCATTGGGTTCCGGGCTCTCAATTCGAGCGCCCCACAGCACGACAGTCGCTGCTGAAAAAATCATATAGCTTTCTGGCTCCATTTCCGGCATTTGCCGGCAGGCTCGCCCTCTCCTGAACGCGGCTTGGCATCTTCGCCGTGTTTCCACGCCGCGGCTTCCCCCCGAACCGCAAAGCGTTGCGGAGGACAGCCCCTTGAACTTTCACCTTTCCCGGACTGCCTCCCATTTCTTCTGGAGGTTTGCTCGTGGCTCATATTCTGTTTGCTTGATATGTATCAATTATAGCATTTATATTGTATATCTATTATATAAATGGGTTCACGTCATGTGATGTATACCTCAAACAAAGAAACCATACAACGCAGAAACACAATACTTGCCAACAGAAATAGGCCTCAAGCAAGGTACGTTTGTAGCAAAGAAACTTTCCCCCCCAAAACCTAAAAGGCCCCCAAAACAACGAGTAAAAATAAAACTACATTTACCAGCATCCTCCGGGGCAGCCAAAGACTCACCCAGCCTCTACATTCTGAACAACATGATTGGCTGCCAATAAGGGCGGATTTGCATAACTGCTGTAACCATAGCAACGCTGGCAAGAGCCATCCAAGGCTAGGATAGAATGCTGAGAGATTTCAGTTGGTGTTTGAGGGTTAAACTGCCAAAACCAAACTCTGAGGGAGCAATTCTCCAGCACATTCCTACCCACACAACACATCATTTCCAAACCTTACATACTCAGACTTTCTCGCATCTCCTAAATAGGGCACGGCAATGAGTGCCGGGTACAGCTAGTTGTTTATATTACCATGCTGTTTACTTGAAAGGCGAGGGCCGCAGTCCTCTCATTGCAGATGCATTTTGTATAGATTCATATGCATTTCATGCTATAGTATGTGCTAATACAGCATTGTATTTTTCTATGACTAGTTGCTTTATATCTGTATAGAATACATTGATTATTTTTCGACCTTGTTGTCATTGCGAACTTGCTCACCTTGATAGGTTCACCCTTTGTTGGTTTCGCCTCTTGTAAGCACCCCCCCCTCCCTTTTTCTTGCTACGTTTGTGCCCCGTTAACCCACCGATTCGCCACGGTTGATGGTGAACCGGAATGTGGGACCTCAGCAATGTGATGAGGTCCTTGATGCAAGATCAAACAAATATAGGCCCACTTTTCTTAAACGAATATCTCCAGAAGCGTACAATACAACACCAAGCAAACTAGAAGTTATTAAAAATATATCATTCACAAATGCAGCTGTTTTACACTAAACTGGTATTTAGGATCTCATTGTTTTCACATGATATCACCCCACTTATTTTTTAAAAAAGCAAAAATTCTAAAATCATTTCTAAATATGAAGATAGCTTGTGGTTTGATCAGAAAAAGTCCGTGAGCTGCTTTTTGCTGATGCTGCTGCCCTTGTCGCCCATTCAGAAGCAGCCCTGCAGCGCCTCACATCCTGCTTGCAACAGCTGCAGAGCTGTTTGGGCTGGAAGTCTGCCTGACGAAAACGGAAGTCCTCTACCAGCCCGCACCACAGGAAGAACACCATCATCCCCACGTCAGTATAGGCAAATCTGTGCTTAAGTCTGTTCAGCAGTTCACCTACCTGGGAAGCATCATGTCTTCAGGCGCCAAGATTGACAAAGAGATAGATCACAGATTAGCAAAGGCATAGAGTGCATTCGGAAGGCTTCACAAAAGAGTCTGGAGCAACAAACACCTGAGGCAAAGCACCAAAATCAGTGTGTACAGAGCTAGCGTACTGTCTATTCTCCTCTATGGGTCTGAAACATGGGTCACCTATCGCCAACACCTACGACTCCTCGAACGCTTTCATCAGCGCTGTCTTCGCACAATCCTAAATATACACTGGACCGACTATGTGACGAATGTCACTGTCCTTGAGCAAGCAGGGATCACCAGCATTGAGGCCATGCTATTGAGAACACAGCTGCGCTGGGCAGGGCACATCCATAGGATGGAGGACCACCGCCTCCCAAAGATACTACTCTATAGTCAACTCGCCATGGGTCAGCGCAAGAGAGGCTCTCCAAAAAAGAGATACAAGGATTCCCTGAAACAACATCTCAGGCTCGGCCAGATTGATCACCAACAATGGTCCACCCTGGCCTCACATCGGGAGGCATGGAGATGCACTATCCACAATGCTGCGGCCTCTTTTGAGAAGGCACGGTGAATGGGTCTCGAAGAGAAACGACAACGCAGAAAGAACCGCAACTTGGAAACAACATCACCCAAGGAGACTCTCTGCTGTGCTTTCTGCAACCGAACTTGCCTATCTCAGATTGGCCTTTTTAGTCATCAACGTGCTTGTAAAAAGTGTGGGATGAGTCCTTCCTTAAGAATCTTCGTCCGCAAAGTAATGTAAACACTTTTGAATTGCGTATTTTATTGACGATACTACCAGCATTTCACATGGGAACAAGGTAACATAATACGGGAAAGAATCAAGTTCAATCATGAGCCTTCGCTAAACTTCTGTGTCATGTTTTGCTATTTCAGGCAATCTGGTGCTGATATTGAATGCCCAAATTGCCCGAGAGTTATTCAAATGGTGTTTGCTACTTCAAGACACAACAAACACATTTTTGTTTCATCCATTTTTTCAACAGACCACATGAGCCCTGTTACACCTGACGTAGAGTATAACACAATTGAAAGCAACGTAACTGAAGCTAATACGACACTTCTCATGTACATTATAATAATGAAGAAGAAAGAGAAGGAGAAGAATACATGTTCAGCACCCATTAATAATTTCTAACCCACACCCTCCACATTTGATACTAACGTGCATAGATTAGCCTTAAACGTGCCAGTCCCCTGCGGGAGGGCCCATGGACATCTCTCCGTTCGCTTCTCCTTCAAACTGTTCTCTTCATCAAACCGACAGAAGGGTTATCCAAAGGTCAGCCCGCGAAAGTGGCGTTCTGTCACCTCAGCTAGAATGTGTGATTAAAAAGTGTGGAAATGTGTGCAACTCAGCAATCGCTCAGGCTGGGAGTCTACTCAAGCTTTGTCGCAAATGGCCACCTGGTACGGGTTGAGCATCCCTTATCCAAAATGCTTGGCACCAGAAGTGCTTTGGATTTCTGTTTGTTTTCTGGTTATGCCCATCTATGCACGTAATGAGGTGCCTTGAAGGTTGGACTAAAGTCTAAACCAGTGTTTTTCAACCTTTTTTGAGCCGCGGCACATTTTTTACATTTACCAAATCCTGGGGCACACCACCAACCAAAACGACACAAAATGACACTCTAACACAGTCATACATAGAGTTAATATGTTTTTAAATGTATGTATACACTCAGTGTGAAACCTGGGCCTGTATCGATGAACACAACATAGATATCCTGGCAGGAATGGCAGAAAGACACACACGAAGGTCTTGCTCAATTTATAGTTAACACACAATCAAAGAGCATCCTGCACTCTTGCAAGAATGGAATTGAACCAAACTTGGCATATTGAACTCTCATTACCAACAGAAAGTACTGAAAGGGTTTGCTTGGGAATTGACCTTGAGTTTGGAAGTTGTAGTTCGCCTACACCCAGAGAGCACTGTGGACTCAAACAATGTTATGTTATGTTGTTGCTTGTTTTCTATCCAGAATCACAATGTTGGAAGGAGGCTCACCACTTTAAGGTCCCTCAAACAGGCATGGGAAAACTTCGGCCCTCTGGGTGCTTTGGACTCCAACTCCCACCATTCCTAACAGCCTGAGGCCCTTCCCTGCTTAAGTGGCTGAGGGGGGAAAAGGAAAAGGGCCTGAGGCTGCTAGGAATGGTGGGAGTTGGAGTCCAAAACACCTGGAAGGTCCAAGTTTGCCCATGCCAGCTTTCGACAGAGACCTATTCCTCCCCCTTCGCGCCCTTTCTTCCCCCTCCTGCCCAACACTTACTTTTTCTTCTCCACTCGGGCTCCCTTCTTCAGGAGTGGAGGGGGAAGGAAGGAAGGGAGGAAGGAAGGAAGGAAGGAAGACGTGAGCCATGCGGGTGCTACTGCACAGATTCTCCCCACATCTTCCTCCCTCCCCCCTCCCCTCCTGAACACGCTCACGCTGCCCCCTTGGATCAAAATGGCAGCAGCGTGAGCAAAGCGAGGCAAAGCGAGCAGGAGAAGAAGGGAGCCCGAGTGGAGAAGGAAAAGTGTTTGGCAGGAGGGGGAAGAAAGGGTATTGGAGATTCCAATTTCCCACGGCACACCCAAGGATCGCTCACGGCACACTAGTGTGCTGTGGCACACTGGTTGGGAAACACTGGTCTAAACCAAAAATAATAATTTATGTTTCATATGCACTTTCTACCCATAGCCTAAATCAGTGTTTCTCAAACTGTGCTCCTCCAGATGTGTTGGGACCCCAGCTCCCACAAATCCCAGTCAGCTTACCAGCTGTTAGGAATTATGGGAGCTGAAGCCCAAAACATCTGGATGGGCACTGTTTGAGAAACTCTGGCCTAAAGATATCAAAAGGTATCTTGGCTTTTCTTCACGAACGAAGATTCGGGAAGGACTCATCCCACGCTTTCTACAAGCACGTTGATGATTCGGAGGTTGGATGTGTCCTTCGAGCCTGCGCAATGGATTTTTCTGGTGGAGCGCAGCGTGCACAGAACTGGCCTCACCCTTTAAACCAAAGGTTCGTCTGCCGGGGCCTAGCAAGCTGGGACGGTGGCAGCAAGGTCCTCAGGTCATAGGTTTGGTTCGAGTTTCCTTCTCTTAGATGGTTGACCTTACAGGGTTAGACGTGCACCATCTTTCCTTTTCTTAGGCTGGTTGCCGAAAGGCTAGAGAGCCCGTCCTGAGCATCGACGCTCTTTGTCAGACCCTTCGGTTGTGACCTGTCTGGCATGGGAGGCCCTACTGGTGGCTATTATGCCACCAACAGCATAGCTCACAATTTTATTAGGGTACGCAAGCCTAACAACAAGGGGGCGCCAACAGAGAGGTCAAAAGGTATACCACATCTGTATACCTTAAACTCCCAGAAAGCAAAGGTGTCACTATCTGAGGGTGCTTCCAGACTGCACAAAAATGCAGGTTTTAGATGGAAGACAAAAAAATCCCATCCTGGCTTATTAACATTTTATCTTTTACACGTGGCCCACCCATTGTTACTGTGTCTGAATGATTTTATTTTGTTGTATTATTTTATATACCGTGTTTCCCCGAAAGTATGACACCCCCGATTGTAAGACGTATCGGGGGTGTCAGAGGGGTCGGCTTATATAAGCCGTACCCCGAAAGTAAGACGTACTGCGGGTGGCATGGCATGGCTTCCTGGCTGGGCAACAAGAGGCTCCCAGAGGGGCTCAAAGGGGCCCGGAATCCTCCTCCGGGAAAGACGCCTGAGTCGCCCCTGCGCTGGGGCGGGACTTCCACGGGCTTTCTTCCCTCTCGCCGGCGGTGGCTCGCTCCTCCTCCCTTCACTGAAGGGAGGGGGCGGAACCGGCGAGAGGGAAAGGCGCCGCTGGGAGGAAGAGGAGGAGGATGGAAGGCGCCGCTGGAAGGAAGAGGAGGAGGATTCCGGGCCCCTTTTGAGCCCCTCTGGGAGCCTCTCGTCGCCCAGCCAGGAAGCCACGCCATGCCGCCCGCAGTAAGTCTTACTTCGTCTTACTTTCGGGTATTTATTTATTTATTTATTTATTGGGATTTCTGCACCGCCGACTCCCGGGGCTCATGGCGGTTCACAAGAGCCCAAGGCGCAGTGCCAAAGGGTTAAAAGCATAAAACACATAAAAACACAATTAAAACAATGCGATAACAATTACACCATAGAGCAGCAGCAAATACAACAGCCCAGTAGATATATCCACGGGCCTACTCACCGAAGGCCTGCCTAAACAAATGAGTTTTGCAGGCCCGTCTAAACGGGAGTAGGTCCCTTAGGGCTCTGGCTTCGGCCGGGAGGGCGTTCCATAGCGTAGGAGCTATCACAGAGAACGCCCTCCGACGGGTTGATGTTAAGTGGGCCAACCTTACAGATGGTATTACCAGGAGGTTGGCCTCCTCGGACCGCAGTGATCTCGGTGGGCAGTATGGGGTGAAACGGTCCCTCAGGTACGCTGGCCCCAGGCCGTGAATGGCCTTAAAGGTAAGAACCAGCACTTTGAAGGCGACCCGGTGCTCAATAGGCAGCCAGTGCAGATCCTGCAAGATTGGTGTTATACGGCAACCTGCTGGAACCCCAGACAGGAGCCGGGCGGCAGTGTTCTGCACCAGCTTGAGCTTCCGGATCGACGACATAGGCAGGCCAACGTAAAGCGCGTTACAGTAGTCTAGTCTCGAGATGACCGTGGCTTGGATCACCGTGGCTAGGTCGTTCCGGGAGAGATAGGGGGCCAGCCTCCTTGCCTGGCGGAGATGGAAGAAGGCAGCCTTGCTAGCCATGGAGACCTGGGCCTCCATGGTCAGCTGGGAGTCCAAATGGACACCCAGGCTCTTCACTGCCGGCGCTGCATCCAGCGCCGCATCGTCCAGGTCGGAAGCCGGACGCCCACCCCGCCCGGGCGGCCCAGCCACAAGATCTCCGACTTCGCCGGATTCACCCTCAACCTACTGGCTCGCGGCCATCCAGTGACGGCCTCGAGGCACGGGTGGAAATTATCGGGGACGGACTCCGGCCTGCCCTCCATCCTCAGAATGAGCTGGGTGTCATCAGCGTACTGGTGACAGACCAGCCCATAACTCCGCACCAGCTGTGCAAGCGGCTGCATGTAGATGTTAAATAACAGAGGGGAGAGGATGGCCCCCTGAGGGACCCCGCATACTAATGGGGAACCCTCGGAGACCACCCCGCCCCTCCTCACATGCTGGGTACCGTCGCCCAATATAAGACGTACCCCGAAAGTAAGCCGTAGTGGGGATTTTGGGGGTCAAAAGAAAGTAAGACGCTGTCTTACTTTCGGGGAAACTCGGTAATTTATTTTTTATGATTTACTAGCTGACCCGGCCACGCTTCGCTGTGGCTTTTTCTTTGCTTCCTTACCACCTTCCTTCTTCCATCCATCCTTTTCTTTATTTTTCTCTCCTCCTTCCCTCCTTCCTTCCTTTTATCTTTCCTTCCTCTCCCCTTCCATCGTTGTATTGTTTCCTGGAGGAGGAGGAGAGAGAGGTGCCCTCCCGCCGAGCCTGCATGCGCGGAAGGGGTCCCTCCGTCTCTTTCTTCTCCTCTCTCCGCCCTCCTTCCTTCAATCAAGTGAGGAGGGCGGTGCAAGGTGCCCGTGGAAAAGGAGAAAGAGGTAGAGGTGTCCAGAAAAAAAGGGCAGCTTACCTCCCGCCTCTGCCGAGATCGCCTCGGCCCGCCCTCCTCTCGGCTCAAGCCCCTCTCAGAAGGGGCTTGGCAATGGCGGAGGAGGCGGGCTCGGCCAGGGGACTACAGTTCCCAGAAGGCCCTGCGCGGCCACTTCTCTCTGTTTCCTGCCCTGTCTTCTTCCCAGTGAGCCGCGCAGAGCCTTCTGGGAATTGTAGTTCCCTGGCCGTGCCTTTCTCCCTCGCCGTTGTAGAGCCGCTCCTGGTGGCGGGTCGTGCGGGCGGTGCCGCGGTCGCCTCCTCCGCCGTCTCCGTGGGCTGTTGCGCTGGGTCCCAGTCGTTTCCGGACCCGGGCTGCGCCGTTGCCTCCTCGGCCTCCGCCTGCTAGCCTGTTGGGGACCTGGGCCGTGAGGGAGGCAATGTGGCTGTTTCGGGCCGCGCGGGGCGGCCTCAGGAGCGGCTGGGAAGTGGCGGAGGAGGGGGGCATGGCTGGCTCGCACAGGCGCTGTCTTGGCTGCCTTCTCAGCCACCTCCACGCCCTCCCTCACTGGCTCCCAAGGCGCCGCGTGGAAGAGCGGCTTGGAAGCGGCGGAGGAGGGGGGCACTGCGTAGGCGGCGCGGGTGGGGTCCAGGAGCGGCTGAGAGGCGGGTCGTGTCCGGGAGCGTGGTAATGTGTTGGCGCGTGGAGGTGGGGTGGGAGGGAGCGTAGGAGGAGGAGGAGGGGCAGGGCGAAGGGGAGACCGGGTGGGAGGGAGCCGCCGCCGTTCAAACATGCATGGTAATGTTGTGGCACGGGGGTGTTTTTGGGGGTGTTCCGTTGTGTTTTGGGGTGTATTGTGGGCCGTATATGGGGTATGGATTAGTGGCCTGGCGTTTTTCGTGTGCCTGGGACATGTAGTTTTGGCGCCTATTTGCCGGGACACATGACCACTCTCTTTTTATATATATAGATTTACCTTACCATGTTGCTGTTTTGTGTTTTGTATTGTATTATTTTATTGTAATGCACTATTGGGCTTGGCCTCATGTAAGCTGTCCCAAGTCCCCGTTGGAGAGATGGTGGCGGGGTAGAAATAATAATAATAATTATTATTATTATTATTATAGATTTTGGAGTATTTCAGAATTTAGAATTTTGGATAAGGGATGCTCAACCTGTCCTAAATTTTTTGCAAGTACATACTTATTTGAAAACTAAGTGAAAGGTTCATCAGAAAAGTTATTCAGGGTTCTAGCGGGTCTTGTTATTTAACATCTATATGCGACCACTCGCTCAACTGGTACGTAGCTTTGGGCTTGAGTGCCATCAGTACGCTGATGACACTCAAGTTATTCTGAGGATGGAGGGCCGGCTGGACTCCGTACCCAATAATTTCTATCGGTGCCTTGAAGCCATTACTGGATGGCTGCGAACCAGCAGGTTGAACGTGAAACCGGCAAAGACGGAGATCCTTTGGCTGGGTCGGCCGGGCGATAGGGACATCCAACTGCCGACCCTAGATTGCGTGGCATTATGCCCGTCATCATCTGTAAAAAGCCTGGGTGTCCATTTGGACCCACTGTTGTCAATGGAGACTCAAATCTCCACTGTCAGCAGAATAGCGTTCTTCCACCTGCGACAGGCGAAGCATCTGGCCCCCTATCTGTCTCGGAACTATCTAGCCACGGTAATCCAAGCCACGGTCATCTCAAGACTTGACTACGATAATGCTCTTTACATTGGCCTACCCTTGACCGTGATCCAGAAACTTAAGCTAGTGCAGCATGCCACAGCCCGGCTTCTCGCGGGGGAGCCCGCGAGGTGCCGCATAACTCCAATCCTGCGGGATCTGCACTGGCTACCAATTGAATGCTGGATTACTTTCAAGGTGTTAATACTTACTTTCAAGGCCTTATATGGTCTGGGGCCAGTGTACTCTCAGGATCGCCTGATTCCATACAACACCCCAAGATCGCTACGTTCAAAAGACCTGAACCTCTTAACTATACCCAATGTAAAAGCCCTTTGTCTGACTTCAACTAGGCAGCAAGCCTTTTCCATTATTGCTCCAACATTGTGGAACACACTGCCAGGGGCGGTCCGACGTATAAGCGAAGTAAGCGGCCGCTTAGGGCGCCAACTTCTGGGAAAGGCGCCATCTTCTGGGAAGGGCGCCACCACACCAGCCGCGCTGCCGTAGCAATCCTCCCTGCTGCTGCGTCGGCTTCAGCGCCTGGCCTGCAGGAGCTTCTGGGCATGCGCGGAGATTTTCGCGCATGCGCAGTGGCTCCGGAGCTGAAGTTGAGCTCCGGAGCCACTGCACATGCCCAGAAGCTCCTGCAGGCGCTGAAGCTGAAGCCTGTAAACACGTCACGTCAGCACTCCATCCGTATTCAGCACGCAGGGGGTGGAGGCAAAGGAGAGGCTTAACCTCTCCTTTGCCTTCGCCCCCTGCATGACGAATACGGACGGAGTGCTGACATGACGTGATTACAGGCTTCGGCTTCTGCGCCTGCAGGAGCTCTGGGCATGCGCCGACGCTCCTGCAGGCGCAGACGCCAGTCAACACGTCTCGTGACGCAATTGGGCAGGCAGGGGCGGAGACAAGGGAAAGGGGGCAGAGACAAGGGGGCACCAAAGTAATGTTTGCTTACCATATAAAATAACCTTAGACCGCCCCTGCACACTGCGTCCTGAGACACGAGCTCTGTGAGTTTTGAACGCATTTCGCAGAGCATGTAAGACACATTTATTTAGACAAGCTTTCGAATGCTCGTGATTCCATCTGTGCTCTATTGTGTCTTATTGAATTTTACTGCTACTGTTTTTATTCATCTGTGTTTTACTTTTTGTGTTGTAAACCGCCCCGAGCCTTTGGGAGTGGCGGTGTACAAATCCAATAAATAAAATAAAAATAAGAGAGCGCATTAGGCATGAGAAAAAAGTTATGAAAATGAAATGATTCGGAAGAAATTCGTAAGAAATGCTACTTTTGAGTATTTCTGCACCTGGAACGCCAACCAGGAAGTGGACTTTCTTTATAGAACTTCGGGGCCAGGATTTTCTTAAGTGTCGTTATTAGGTCGTAAGGGGGGGGGGGCACCCTCCTTCTCTCTCACCACCCTCCCGCCTCCCTTGCCAATAAGTATTATGGCAAGGCAAGCCCTAAACTCGCTCCTTCTTTCGGCTGGAAGCCTGGGAAACATGTAAACAGAGAGGTTTACTCAGAAGTAAATCCACAAAGGAGGGCACTTTGGATGAAGTGCCCTCCTTTGTGGATTTACTTCTGAGTAAACCTCTCTGTTTACGTTTTTCCAGGCTTCCCTGCCTCTCCTGCCTGCCAGGATCTAAAGCATCAAAGAGTATTGGGGTGAGAAACCAACCTAATGTATAATAGAATGAATGCTACTGTAAGTGCCTAATATTATAAGTAATCCAACGGGTCATATACCTACATTCCATGCACATGCAATAATACAGCAGTAATAACAATGGGTATAAGAAGAGGTAAAAATTCAAACCAGTATTCTGACTGTGGTCCCTCCTCAAGGGTGCAAACTGCAAGAGGCTCTTCTCTCTGAGCCCGGGAAAGGCAAACCCGGCACACTGCGTTTGCTGCCTGGGTGCACACACATACGTATTCTTGGGGGGGGAGGGGATTTGCTGCAGAATCCCGGGCTCATAGAGAAGATTCTGCAGCAACCCCCAAAGAATATGTATGTGTGTGCACCCAGGCAGCAAACGCTGTGCCCGGGTTTTGGCTTTTCCGGCTCATAGAGAAGAGCCTTTTGCAGTTTGCACCCTTGAGGAGGGACCACAGTCAGAGTACTTCGGCTTGAATTTTACCTCTTCTTATACCCATTGTTATTACTGCTGTATTATTGCATGTGCATGGAATGTAGGTATAGGACCAGTTGGATTACTTATAATATTAGGCACTTACAGTAGCATTCATTCTATTATACATGAGGTTGGTTTCTCACCCCAATACTCTTTGATGCTTTAGATCCTGGCAGGGCAGGAGGAGTGGACGGCTCTCCCTGCCCCTTCTGCCTGCCAGGATCTAAAGCCTTGAAGAGGCTTCATGAGGGGGCCAACTTCAGCCCTCCAGGTGTTTTGGACTTCAACTCCCACCATTCCTCACAGCCTCAGGCCTCTTCCTTTTCCTCTCAGCCTGGGCAAACTTGGGCCCTCGCTCCCTCAGGATCGGGGTGAGAGAGAGGCAGCGAGGAGCAGGGGGGGGGCTCCTCCTCCTTTTTTGGCTGCTTCCAAGAATAGAATACCCCCCCCCCCCCTCCCTCCTTCCCTCCCTCCTTCCTATTTGGAGAGTCCCATCTAGAATTCAGTGTGATTTATTCAAGTTTGGGCCTACAACTCCCAGAAATCCCAGCCAATTTACCAGCTGTTAGGATTTCTGGGAGTTGTAAACAAACAAATCTGGAATGCGCATGCGCTGGCATACGAACTACTAACGAATTTCGTTAGTAATTAAGTTACATTTTAGAAATTTTTGGAAAGTTTTTTGTAAGTCTTTCTATTACTAATAAAAAAATCCCCCATTTGATTTTAGAATCACGATTTTTGGGTTGAAACCATGCCTAGAGCGCATACTTGTTTCACTAATGTCTTTTAAAAAAGAAAATAAATGGAAAAAAAGACATAATGTTATAATTTCTACAGAAGGGCATTGATTCCAAGGAGCTTCCCATAATTACATTTCACTCTACTTGACGCATGTAGTAAATATATCTCTCTCTCTCTCTAATGAGAGGCTTGGTAGTGAAAGAGTGACTGGCTAGTTTTACCAACAGAAAGTTTCAACCATGCAATTTTTATTATGAGTTTAATTATCTTGGATACGTACCCATTTAACTTATAACTGGCTCCAATGGCCCTTTATTAAAGGCACATTGAATAACTCTTAATTGCCAAGGTCAGAAACAAAGGGTCTGTCTACATGGTTTGTCTAGACGTAGGAATGATTTACATAGAGTGTTTTTGTTTTAATCCATACAGATACACAGTTGTGTCAAAAATAGATGCGACTGAAAATAGAGCCAGACATGTCAGCCAATGTATATTTCATAATTCCTCTTTTCAGAAATAGCGATAAAGGGTTTCTTTTTTAAAAAATCAGTCTAGATATGTGTGTGTGTGTGTTTGATATCATTGCAAAGGAGGCTGGAAGTCAAGTATGCTCAAGCACTCAATGGTGGGATTCAAATTGGCAATGGCAGGGTGACCCAAGCGCACAAGACAAGCGGCAAATATCACAGCTCTTTCCAAATAGTTGGCACTTGGGCTCATGTCATTTCCCTTTCGTAAGCAGCAAGACAGCTGCACTTTGCACTACAACAAGCCATTCTGGCGAGCTGCCAGGACGGTTTTGCAAGTTTCTACTGTAAGCGTCAAAGCAAGTCTTCCCTTGCTAAAAAAAAAAAAAATCAGCCTTTTCCTTCTTTAGAAAATGAACTTTGCAAGGAGGAAATGGGAAACGGAGGCCAAAGGGCACATTCTAATGGCTGCAATCTGTGTTGTGGGTTTGACACACTCGTGGTCAGTCACCACTGGGATTGTAAATCTGGAGACTCACAATTTGTGTCAGAGATTTAGCAACTGTGGTCTAAACCTGATTCCTAGCCCCAATGGCATTAGGCCTACTGGAGCAAAGAAGACATGGCCAACCATATTCTGATCATTCTATAGTTCCAAAATAGTTGGGTGATGTCTTCATGGTGTGATGGTCTGAATGCTGGACTATGGCTCCGAAGACCTGGTGCAAATTCCTGCTTAGCTATGGAAATCCACTGGGTGACATATTCTCTCAGCTCCCTTCCACACAGCGGTATAGAATCTACATTGAACTGGATTATATGGCAGTGTGGACTTACATAACCAAGTTCAAAGCAGATATTGTGGTTGGCTTCGTGCCAGCCGGTTGAGGGTGAACCCATCGAAGACTGAGATATTGTGGCTGGGTCGCCCGGGTGGGGGTGAGCTCTGGCTGCCTACTCTGGACGGCGAGGCACTACGCCCGCCAGCACTAGTAAAAAGCCTGGGGGTCCAATTAGACCAGGGGTGCTCATTACGGTGATCGGGAGCACCTAGGTGATCTTCGGCCCTCTTCCAGTTGATCTTTGGGCCTCACCAACCGGATGGCATGCTCCTGCCATGCGCGCGCACGTGCACTCCCGCCGCCACCTTTGCGGGTCTTCTTTTGCCAAAATGAGGCTTTAGTGGGCGGGCCCTGGCGCTCGTCTTGCCATGCACGGCAAGGCAAAGGCACGTGCACGGATAGCATGCGAGGCTGTGGGAGGGATGGAGGGAATGTGTGTGTGTGTGTGTGAGATAGAGAGAACCAAGGAGAGAAGAAAGAAATCTGGAGAACTTTTTCGGATCCTTTTGGCAGGCAGGCAGGCAGGCGGGCGCTGGAAGGAGAGAGGGAGAGAGAAAGAGGCGAAGGAGGCCGGGGAAAGCCAAGCAAGCCCCGCTGCAAACCCTGCTGCTGCCCTCGGGACTCCCATTCCAAGCCGAGACCTGGGCGAGCGAGCTGTGTGGGGCTGCTTTCTTTCCTTGGTTGGGGGCGAGGAGGGAGGGCTCCGCCGTGTTCCTTGGGCTGAACCCGAGGAGGAGGGGGCTGCGGGGATGGAGACTCCACTCGCTGCTGCTGCTTGTGCCCTCGCCGCCTTTCTCCGTCTCACCCTCCCTCGCCCTCGAAGGAGAAAGGCGGCGAGGGCCCACGGGGGAGAGAGGGTGACTCTTCAGAGCCAGCTAGGAAGAGCCACCCCTCTTCCCCCCCATGGGCATGGACTGCCACCAGTGGGAGGGGTCCTCCTTCCTGCCAGCCGTTCACTTGGGCATCCTTTCTGAGTGACACCCTCGAAAGGAAGGAAGGAAGGGCGCCCCCCCACTGCATCTGTCACTTTGGGGGAGCACCTCTTCCACTCTTCCTTCTCCTGCCCAGGTAAGGAAGCCTCGAGGGAGGAGGGAGGGGGAGGCTGCCGTGGGAGGCTCCAGCCTCACGTGGATCCCCTCTCGGTTGGGTTTCCCGGCCCAGGCAGCAGCCAGGCGGCCCCTCTTCCAAGCCTTGCGCCTTCCGAGCTGTCGCCGAAGCCATATCTGGCCGGAGCGCTGGCGGGTGCGCTAATAAATACCCTCCTGCTGTGTGCGTGGGAGGGGCCTGCTGTGCACGCAAGAAGCAGGACGGGATGGGGACTTCCTGCTTCGCGAAAGCACGCAGCAGGAAGGAGGAAGGCAACGAAGACATTAAGAGAGAGCGCACGCGCAGGCAAGGAGGATTCCCTTCCTGGGTGCGCGCAGCGGCGAGTTCATGGGCAGGCAAGAAAGAAGCCTTGCGCGGATGGAAAGCTGAAGTAGGAGCGTGCGCGCACACGCTCACATGCGCAACAGGTGATCTTTTCAACTTGATTGTTCATATAGTAGCTCGCATGATGAAAAAGTGTGGGCACCCCTGAATTAGACCCACTGCTGACGATGGTGGCCCAGGTCTACACCGTGAGCAGATCTGCATTCTATCATGTGCGACAGGCTAGGCGACTGGCGCCCTACCTCTCCAGGAGCGACCTTGCTACAGTCATCCAGGCGACGGTCATCTCGAGATTGGACTACTGTAATGCCTTTTACATGGGCCTTCCTTTGGCCGTAATCCAGAAACTCAAGCTAGTGCAAAATGCTGCAGCTTGACTTCTGGTGGGCGCGTCAAATCGAAGTCATATCACCCCAATTCTGCAGCAATTGTACTGGCTTCCAATTGAGTACCGGATTGCTTTCAAAGTGTTGGTTTTGACCTTTAAGGCCTGGTATGGTCTGGGGCCTGTGTACTTGAGGGCACGTCTTCTCCCATATGTTCCCAAGAGATCACTCCGGTCGGAGGACCAAAACCTGCTAGAAGTGCCCTCCCTTTGGCACGACCATTTGTCAGCCACTCGGCCAAGAACCTTTTCGGTCGTGGCGCCGAATATGTGGAATTCACTGCCGGCTGAAGTCCGCTCAATCAGGGAGTTACCTGCCTTCCGGAAGGCCTGTAAGACAACTCTCTCACAGCAAGCCTTCAACCCTTAGCCTCAAATGCTAGCTGTTGTTATTTGCTTTATGGTTCTTGTTGTCTTCTTGTTATGCTTTTATTGCTATTTTATTGCTATTTTATATAATGTACTGCTTTTATGTTGTAAACCGCCCTGAGCCTGTCAAGAAGGGTGGTATACAAATCAAAATAATAAATATATGAATGAATAAATAAATTATTTACCTTAATATTTTGGGTTGGAAAGACCCTTTGAGAAGGCAAGAGCAATCCTCTGCTGAACAAATCTTGGTAAGAAAGCTCCATGGTATGTTTGCCTTAGGGCAGTGTTTCCCAACCTTTTTTGAGCCGAGGCACATTTTTTACATTTACAAAATCCTGGGGCACACCACCAACCAAAATGACACAAAATGTTTTATGGCATTCGGCACCTCTTTTTCACAACGGGCTGCATATGCAGGGGACAAAAGTAGGCAAAATAATAATAATATAGTGAAACTAGCAATATGCACAATTACAAAAAGTTTTATAAAGATAATGTATCAATATAGTGAATTTGAAACACACGGAGTACAGTTTGGCACCCACATGACGTTGGCACCTCCATGGGAGAAAAAGGAAAAATCTTCCCTTACCGCGTTGGATTAGGCTCTGTACTGGATAATCTGCAATATATAGAAGTTCAATATATAGAAGTTATACACAAACAGAGGCAGCATGCGAAGGAGGAGAGGAGCGCAAGTGGGTGGTTCCAAAAGTTATCCACAAGTGGGTGGCTCCAAGATGACACGGCGTCGAGCCGCCTATTGGGCTCCTCTGCTCCTTTACATGTCATTTTGGAGCCGCCCAAAATGACATGGCGTCCTCTGTTCCTCTTCCATGCATGCCATGTTCAGGAGAGGAGCCCAGTGGGTGGTTCGAAGTGTATAAAATCATGCATGGGATAGAAAAGGTGAATAAAGAAAAATTATTTTCTTTGTCACGAAACACTAGGACCAGAGGGCACTCCCTGAAGCTCCAAGGTAGGAAAATTAGGACTAATAAAGGGAAATATTTCTTCACCCAGAGGGTCATTGGGTTATGGAACTCACTTCCAGAGGAGGTTGTGACAGCTGTCAGCCTGGACAGCTTCAAGGCAGGATTAGACAGATTCATGGACACCAAGTGTATCGGTAGTTACTGAAAAGGACATTCAAGTGCCACCTCGGAGTTGGTTGAGGTAGGCAGGATTTCCCTGGGTACTGGTTGTGGGGGGTCGGGAGCAGGTCAGGGTTTTGCCCTCCCTTCTGCTCGAGATCCCCGTGTACAACTGGTGGGCCACTGTGTGATACAGAATGCTGGACTAGATGGGCTGAGGTCCGATTCAGCATGGCTCTTCTTATGTTCTTATGTTATGTTCCAAAATGACGGCATCATTTTGGAGCCGCCCATTGGGCTCTCTCCTCCTTTGCATGCTGCGTAACGCTTTTCCCTCGCAGCAGGGGCGTCTGCGGACAGAGCCTATTACCAACGTGGTAAGGGAAGATCTTTTCTTCCACGGAGGAGGACACACTAATAGCGGCGGCAAACGGAGGGGGGAAGGAAGGGGGGCAAAAAGGTTTTCTGGAGTCACACCTGGAGCTCTGCAAAGGCACAGGAGTGTGCCTAGGCACACTGGTTGAGAAAGGCTGCCTTAGGGTCATCATTAGGCATGAGAAAAAAGTTATGAAAATGAAATGATTCGTAAGAAATTCGTAAGAAATGCTACTTTTGAGTATTTCCGCACCTGGAACGCCAACCAGGAGGTGGACTTTCTTTTTTGAACTTCAGGGGCCAGGATTTTCTTAAGTGTCGTTATTAGGTCGTAAGGGGGGGCACCCTCCTTCTCTCTCACCACCCTCCCGCCTCACTTGCCAATAAGTATTATGGCAAGGCAAGCCCTAAACTCGCTCCTTCTTTCGGCTGGAAGCCTGGAAAAATGTAAACAGAGAGGTTTACTCAGAAGTAAATCTGCAAAGGAGGGCACTTTGGCTGAAGTGCCCTCCGTTGTGGATTACTTCTGAGTAAACCTCTCTGTTTTTTCCAGGCTTCCTGCCTCTCCTGCCTGCCAGGATCTAAAGCATCAAAGAGTATTGGGGTGAGAAACCAACCTAATGTATAATAGAATGAATGCTACTGTAAGTGCCTAATATTATAAGTAATCCAACTGGTCATACCTACATTCCATGCACATGCAATAATACAGCAGTAATAACAATAACAAGAGGTAAAATTCAAACCAAAGTATTCTGTCTGGTCCCTGCCTCATGCGGTGCAAGCGGGCTCTTCTCTATTAGCCGGGAAAAGCCAGCGTTTTCTGCTTGGGTGCACACACATACATATTCTTGGGGGGTTGCTGCAGAATCCCAGGCTCATAGAGAAGATTCTGCAGCAAATCCCCCAAAGAATATGTATGTGTGTGCCCAAGCAGAAAATGCTGGCTTTTCCCGGGCTCACAGACAGGGACTCGAAGAGCCCGTTTGCACCGCATGTTCAGCCTCAGCAAAATCGGGTTTGGCCTCTTCTCATACCCATTGTTATTGGTGCATTGAATGTGCATGGAATGTATGACTTCAGCCTGGGCAAACTTGGGCCCTCGCTCCCTCAGGATCGGGGTGAGAGAGGAGGCAACGAGCAAGGGGGCTCCTCCTCCTTTTTTTTGCTGCTTCAAGAATAGAATACCCCCTCCCTCCCTCCCTCCTTCCCTCCCTCCTTCCTATTTGGAGAGTCCCATCTAGAATTCAGTGTGATTTATTCAAGTTTTGGCCTACAACTCCCAGAAATCCCAGCCAATTTACCAGCTGTTAGGATTTCTGGGAGTTGTAGGCAAAACCATCTGAAAATCGCATGCGCTGGCATACGAACTACTAACGAATTTCGTTAGTAATTAAGTTACATTTTAGAAATTTTTGGAATTTTTTTTTTGTAAGTCTTTCTTTTACTAATCAAAAAAAAATCCCCCATTTGATTTTAGAATCGCCATTTTTGGGTTCGGAACCAAGCCTAGTCATCATACATCAAAATCTCCAATTGCACCTACTTGCTTTGAGAGCTCTCTCTTGTCCTCCTTACACAGGCAAGAGCTCCAATGACAAAGACAGAATGTGTGTGAGGGGAGGGGGCAGTCATGAAGGGTTGCAGAAAAGGTACCTAGGAATATGGTATTCGTTTGGTGGTAAACACAGAATCACCAGATATGGTGAAGCTATATATGATCTTCCATGTCAATTTCCTTCTATTTTCCTGAATTTTATACACTTCCACCTTTCCAGCATTTTGTAACCTAAACTTTTAAAGGCAGTGAAGATATTATTTATCCAGATACATCTGTGGAAGCTATGAAGACAGGAAAGGACAAGGCGTTAGAGGTCTTAGCTGTATGTGACAAGCAGCTTGCCTTTTGCCTCCTTGCGACCTGGCCAGTTTTGGTCCAGGATGCTATTCTATGTCCGGTGCTGAATTGTCAGTCCAGTCTGCTTTTGCAAGGGTCAGGAGGAGGATTATTTTGCTTTGTCTTGAGCAGCAGAACGTTTTGAGCTGTATCTCGTTGTGTTTTTTTCTCTCCTTGCTTTTCCCTTTTTCACCATACTACAAATGTGGCAAGAAGGGAAATATATTTATTTATTTATTTATTTATTTTTCATTCTTGTATACCGCTTCTTCCAGCAGGCTCGGGGCGATTTACATAAAATCAATTAAAACAATAATGGTCATGTAATAATTACACAGGAGTCTCAAGATTTCTCCATGGCAAGGAACAGGCAAGGATTCCCTCCTCTCTAATACTTCTAATTCCTAGAAAGAGATCTAAATGAGGGAGAAATATACAAGACGCAGAGAAGCAGAAAGGAAGAGCAGGTAATGAAGGATATTGTTTGAAATCTATGGGAGCAAACAGCAGGGTTGGCTGGAGATTATAAGCGGACCAGTGATGGCTTACAAGGAGACATCTCCCATACACACACACACACACACACATATGTGTGTGTGTGTGTTTATAAAATACATGCATAGATATAAAAGAATTAAGGTTTAAAGTCTGAGATCTTTTAGGATAAAATCTCCAACCAACAAGGACATTGAGAAATGCATAAATAAAGAAATAAATAAATAACCCCAGGCAGGCATGTAGCCGGGGGGGGGGCTAATGGGGCTTCCCCCCCGAAATTCTCAGGGTGGTCCGCGAAAAGGCCTTACTGGTACATTATTTAAACTGTTATGTGCATTTAAATCATGATCTGATCACCATGCTCATTATATCCCACATTGATGGGGTTATTGGGATAACAATACAAAAGGTTTGCTAGGGTAGACCCTCTTCCACCCAGTCTCGGCCCCCCGAACCAAACTCAGCCCCCCGAAGCAAAATCCTGGCTACGGCCCTGACCCCAGGGGGAGTTTCTACTCATGGGGTGCAGCAGACAGAAGGTGACAGAAACAGTTGAGCAACACCTCTGGATAATGCTGCATGCTGTCAATAGGTCACAAAAATCCAAGCCATAGGTCTTCCCAGGTGATGAAATGCATGATGGCATGAATTAATGAAAAAATGAGTAAATCATTACCAGAACTCCAAAGGGCACTCCGATCTATAAGCGACACCAATACCCAGATTGATTCTGCACCCCCCATAGCTTGACTTTTTCAGCTTTCAGATGAAAACAGCAGATGGGTCAAAATTGCCCTCTTTTAAAGAGAATTAGCATGCAGGCAAATGTATACTAAATGTATATTGCCATTGTCATCTGGTGTTTTGTTTTTCAGTAATCAAAGAATGAGCAGAACACATTCAGACTATCCTTCCATTTTGACTTGGTATTCTAGAAATCCGAATCCCACTTTTTGCGCACCACCCAAACCAGTTCAAAAGCCACTCCTGAAATACGTTTCTTCCAAAGCTAGTGTGATTTCATTCCCAGGGTTTGTCTGGGACAGGGCTGTTCAACTTCTACCGGCCCAGGGGCCTGAATGACCTGGGGGGCCTAAGGGTCTGCCTCCGCCCCTGCCTCCGCCCCCTCCCCGGCTCCGCCCCTGCCCCGCCCTCCCCCTTATTTTTATTTAATATTAAATATATTTAATTCCTTCCTCCCGTCCCCCCTTATTTTAATGTATCCCATCTCCCCTTATTTCATCTTTAAATATATTTAATTTTATATTTAATACATGAGGAGAGATGGGGAGGAATAGGCCCCCCTGCTTCGGCCTACCTTTTCCAAACACGCAGGATCCAGGAGTATCCGGACAACGAGAGAGGCGACGACCGACTGAGTAGAAGAAGGTCCTAATCGCGTCTGTGGGCCTCAGCGATCCAGTAGTAGAGTAGCCGAAGAGTATCGCGAGAATACACAATCCACATGGGATTTCACTGTCAACGCCGGCGTGATCTCGCATTGACAGCGAAATCCCGTGTGAATTGCGTATTCTCGATACTTGCTCCAAACCCAGAAGTAGTATTTTTTTCAATTTTTATTATTTATTTTATTTTTCAATTCTTATTTTTTATTAAAAAGCTTAGGGGGCCGGAGGGAAGGGGCTGGGGGCCGTATATGGTCCGCCCGGGCCGCCGGTTGGACAACCCTGGTCTGGGACATCCAACTTCTAGATCTCATGGGATCATAAAACTCACCTTAGCATACTTGTGATTTCCACCTGACCTGTTATTGTGTTTTATTTATTTATTTATTTATTTATTTATTTATTTATTTATTAGGCTTCTATGCCGCCACTCCCGGAAGGCTCGGGGCGGCTCACAAGCACCGAGTAACAACATAAAAACAGCATAATAAAACAGTTAAAAACATGGCATAATAAAACACGATATGGACTAAGCACGATTAAAAACCTGGTATAAGGGACACAGCACAACAGGCCCCAAAGTTTACAGGTGTGGCGGGCTATGAATGAGGAAAGACCTATAGGCCAAAGGTCTGCTGAAACAAATAGGTCTTACAAGCCCGCCTGAAAGGGAGCAGATCCTGGAAGGTGCACGTTTTTGCGGGGAGGGCATTCCACAAAGTGGGCGCAATGACGGAAAATGCCCTCCTATGGGTTGCTGTCAATCTGGCAGACCGCAGAGGGAACATCTAAGAGGAAGGCCCCTTCCGACCGCAGTGATCTTGCAGGGCAATATGGGGAGAGACGGTCCCTCAGGTACGCTGGCCCCAGGCCGTGCAGGGCCTTAAAGGTAAGATCCAACACTTTGAAGGTGATCCGGTGCTCAATTGGGAGCCAGTGCAGATCCTGCAAAGTAGGTGTTATATGACTACCAGCTGGCGAACCAGACAGGAGTCGGGCGGCAGCGCTCTGCACCAGCTTGAGCCTCCGGGTCACCGACAGAGGAAGGCCAACATAGAGTGCGTTACAGTAATCCAGTCTCGAGATGACCGCGGCTTGGATCACCGTGGCCAGGTCGTTCCGGGATAGATAGGGGGCCAGCTGCCTTGCCTGTCTAAGATGGAAAAAAGCAGACTTGCTGACCATGGAGACCATGGTCAGCCGGGAGTCCAAGTGGTAACGAAACAATAAGGAGGGGGACAACCATGTATTCTGCCTGGAATCGGATGTTTTCTGAAAAATGCTGAAACCATATTTTATTTTTACCTCACTTTATTTCATTTGGATGCTTATATCTCTACAGATGAACAAGAATTGCAGAATTAAACAACCACAGTTCATTTCATATGAAGAAGCTAAATAATGATTAAAAACCAAACAATAGGTCATAAATATCACTTGGCTGAAGGTTTAGAGCAGACCTGGGCATCTTACGGCCCGCAGGCCACATGCGCCCCCAGCCGATTCTGACCAGCCCGTGTATCCTTCGGCGCCTGGGGACAAGGGTGTCGGGGGGGAGCATTTCTACAAGAGGAAGGGTTGCCGCTATCGCCATCCCATCGCAGGCTGAGCGCCACCACCATTTCACAGCAGTGGGGCCTGCATCGGCAGACAGCCTGCCGTTCCGGAGAACGATCGGAGGAACGGCGGCTTTGGAATGCCTGCCATCCCGGGAGGCGATCTCGGCTTGCAAACAGGAGCAATCGGTGACCTATGGTGGCTGATCGCCCTGATGACCCAGAAGTACAATCGAGGGAACGCCCTGACGGAACCGCTGTTGGCTGGGGGAGGGAGTGGGCGGAGGCCTGCAGTATCCGATCGTTTGCTGCTCTGCTCTGCTCTGTTGCAGCAGCAGCTGGGTCCGCTTTGCCATCCTCTGGGGTGGGTCCATTGGGCCATTCCATCTTGGGATCCTTCCTCTCTTGAGGACGTCAGCCTCCATCTTGGTTCGTACCTTGTCTTCTTGAATTTCACTTTCACAGAATAACAAGCTGGAAGGTGTCCATAGGTGGACAACTGAAATGGTCAAGGGTCCGGAGGCCATGCCCTATGAGGAGCATCTTAAAGAACTGGGTATGTTTAGCTTACAGAAGAGAAGGTTGAGAGGCGACATCATAGCCATGTGTAAATAGGTGAAAGGGTACCATACGGAAGAGGAAGGAGGCTTGTTTTCTGCTGCCCTTGAAACTATTTATTTATTTATTATTTCCAACATTTCTACCCCGCTCTTCTCAACCCCCGAAGTGGGGCTCAGAGCGGCCTAATAAAAGGCAACAATTCGATGCCGAAACACAGTATAAATTCAATATAAAACCAAAAACATTGAGTATTAAAATACATTAAAATACAATTAACATTAATACATCATATACATTCACTTAAGTTAAAAACAGTGTTCCATCCATAATAGGAGCATTGAGCCATATCCATCAACTTGCCATTACAATCAATCCAAAGTGTATATTGTGCTAATGTGCAAACGCCTGGTCCCATAGCCAAGATTTCACTATGACCAGGAGCAAAGGGTTCAAGTTACAGGAAAGGAGATGCCACCTGGACATTAGGAAGAACTTCCTGACTGTACAAGCTGTTCAACAGTGGAACTCTCTGCCTTGGAGTATGGTGGAAGCTCCTTCCTTGGAAACTTGTAATAGAGGCTAGATGGCCATCTGCCATGGATACTTAGATTGTGCTTTTCCTGCATGGCAGAGTTTGGACGAGATGGCCCATGTGGTCTCTTCCAACTCTATGATTCTATAAATATACGATAAACCTTCTAACCCAAATGTAAATCAATAACAATAATACCATTTGCACCAAGCAGTTTCAAAAAGTACCCCAGATCTTTTGTGTGGAAAGGGAATATACTTTTAGAGCTGCCAAGATGGGCACCTTGTAAAGATGGTCCTTCAAGTAACCTGGCCCCAAACCATTCAAGGTTTTTATCAAGGGTTGAGGAAAGGTATGACCCAAAATCAGGCCCGGATTAACACCTTTTGGCGCCCTAGGCCACACTTTGGAATTACGCCCCCAAAAAGGAGCAAAGAGAATCCTGGCCTAATTCTAACCCTGCTTCTCTTTCTTTTTTCCCCGCAGGCTCCGAGCCCTTCTTCCCGCGCTCACCTCTCGGTGTGAAGGCTGCTGCGGGGTGGCAACTGCACTGAGATTCAATCCGCCTCTGCCTCCTTCTTTGACAAGGGGTGCCGTGAATGCCCAGCAGCAGCCCTGGGGGCTTCCCTCCTCCTCCTCCTGCTCGCACCCTCCTTCCTTCCCTCCGCCTCCTCCTCCTCGCGCCCTCCTTCCTTAACTCAAGGAAGGAGGGTGCGAGGAGGAGGTGGCAGAGGGAAGCCCCCGGGGCTGCTACTGGGCATGCGCGGCACCCCTTGTCAAGGAAGGAGCGTGTGAGCACCTCTGCCTCCTCCGCCATGTTCCTGGGTGCCGTGCATGCCCGGCAGCGGCCCCAGGGGCTTCCCTCCGCCTCCTCGCGCCCTCCTTCCTTGACAAGGGGGTGGGGTGAGGGGGGCGCCATTCCCTCCTCCCCCGCCCCCTCACAGAGCTCTTCCCCCGCCCTCCCCCGAGAGAGAGAGAGAGATAGCACAGCAGTAACAACAGCTGTGCTGGCAATCTGAAGATCTGAAGATTCCAGGATCGAATCCCGGGCTGGATTGGACACTAGCTGTAAGCCCTGTCTACTGTTTACCCAAGCAGTTCAACAGCCCAGCTGTGAATTAACAATAAATTGGGGACCACGGAAAAAGTGGGGAAGGACTTTTGCACAGACTTGTCTGAAATAGGCTGACTGAGAAGGGAGAAGCAGAAATGGTGAAAACAAGAGGCTCCTGACATGAGGATGGAACAACAGCACTCCCTTGTGACATGAAGGCGCAATGACGCAGGGACATAACAATGATGTAATGGAGCATTCACATCCAATGACGCCCACCTGTATGACGCAGCCAGGAAAGAAGAAGTCCTTCTAAAAACTGCACTGTATTTGTCTATGTGTAAATTGTATGTCTTTCCGACAGGGACTGTCTGTCGTATGTGTATTGTAATCCGCACTGAGTCCCCTTCAGGGTGAGAAGAGCGGAATAGAAATAAACAGTATTATTATTATTTATTATTATCTCCGTTGCAGTTTTTTTCAACATTTTTTTTGGTTCGTGAATCTGCGCCCTCCTTGCCTTGCGCCCCTAGGCCATGGCCTAGGTTGGCCTTATGGGTAATCCGGGCCTGCCCTAAATCCTTTTTGGTAGTGTCCACGTAACTTCTCTAATGCTCTCTCGCAACTCAAGAAGTGTCCATAACTTCCAGATTTCGATCCCCCCAAATAATAAAAAGCCACCTTGAAACGACCAGAAATTGATTTGCAGGAGTGGTAGAAATGGCTGGGAATGAAATTTGGACAAGGGTGAAATTTGGCTGATGTCCCCCAGAAATTGCTCAAGCCTGCCTTAATGGTTCAAGATATCCCTTAATTCTGGGCACATAAACATTCTCGAGATTATTTATAAATGATTTAAGATCATTTGTTCTTTACCAGTGTGTGTGTGTGTGTGTAGGAGAGAGAGAGAGAGAGAGAGAGAGAGAGAGAGAGAGAGAGAGAGAGAGAGAGTCCCTGCCAATTCCAACTTCCTCTCCATTTTTAAACAGGGGAATATATTTGCATAAGTACACCAAGCTGCTATTTCCTCCATTCTTGGCTCTTAATAGTCGGAAAGGTCAACCTGTTCCTGAGCATTTCTCATCTAACACATCAAGTGATATTCCCCTGATCATAAGATTAAAACCAAGTCACAGGATGTGTGCCCTCAGGATGTTTCTTAAACTATTCTAGTGCTGAGCGGATTAGACCGGCACCCTTGGAGAGTACAAAGCCCGAGAGGTCAACGGTGTTCCAGGGAAGTTAATTGAAATCAACCAAATGAGACAACTCGGTTCCCGAAGAACGATTCCGGCGCTGGTTTCTTCCTGATTGTGCAAAGACTCAAGAAAAGTGACAATTGTGCCTCATGGACGCAAGTGTTTTTAACCATAATTGATTCCTGGTGGAACTATGTGTATGCTTTGTATATTCAACAGACATTGGCAGCATATTGGGCAATTGTGGAATAGCACAAGGTTTCATGAGTTTCATGGCTGTTACTAGAATTATAAACCTATTTTCTAAATTATCAAGTGTGTTTAAAATAAACATCCCTAACTAACCTTGGCAACGCTGCTGTTGTACATCAAGATAATATACTGCTATGGTGATAAATATAATGGTCAGGATTCTATACCAGTGTTTCCCAACCTTTTTTGAGCCGCGGCACACTTTTTACATTTACAGAATCCTGGGGCACACCACCAACCAAAATGACAAAAAATGACACTCAAACACAGTAATACATATAGTTAGTATGTTTCTAAATGTATTAATACACTCACTGTGAAACCTGGGCCTGTTTCAAGGAACACAACATAGATATCCTGGCAGGAATGGCAGAAAGACACAAACTTCCCACACAGAACTCCCATAACCAAGAGAAATTACTATAAGAGTTTGGTAGGCATTGACCTTGGGTTTTGGAGTTGTAGTTCACCTATATCCAGAGAGCACTGTGGACTCAAACTATGTTGGATCAGGACCAAACTTGGCATGAATATTCAATATACCCAAATGTGAACACAGATGGAGTTTGGGAAAATAGACCTTGACATTTGGGCGTTACAGTTTCTGGGATTTATAGTTAACACACAATCAAAGAGCATCTTGAACTCTTGCAACAATGGAATTGAACCAAACTTCCCACACAGAACTCCCATAACCAAGAGAAAATGCCTTAAGAGTTTGGTGGGCATTGACCTTGAGTTTTGGAGTTGTAGTTCACCTATACCCAGAGAGCACTGTGGACTCAAACTATTTATTTATTTATTTATTTATTTTTTCACCCCGAAAGGGGACGCAGAGCGGATTACAGTACACATACTTGCAGGCAATCCCTGCAGTTGAACATATGACATATAGACATATGACATTTATCACAATACACAGTACACTACATACATTTTGACATATCACATATTACATACATACATTTTGACATATTACATACGCATACAGAGGCAAACTTTCTGGCCACCAGGGGGAGCTGACGCACTCCTCTCAGCGTTTTTCCAGCGTCCCTTTGTTGATCTTCCGCATTCTTGGGTTTTTTAATGGCCCCATAAATTTTGCCTCCCCACTTAATGTGGTACCTTTATCTCCTACTTGACAGATGCATCTGTCTTTCAGGCTGCAAAGGTCGACAGCAGGCTACACTTAAGGTCAAGCACCCACCTTGACCCGGGCATGCTTTGAACTCATGACCTACTGGTCAGAGAGATCTTATGCAGCTGACACTTGAATGCGTCTGCCATCCCCAGGACCTAGTGCGCATGCACCCAGACAAGCGCACTTCCACTTCCGTTCCCCGTCCTCCCTCGATTGGAGGCTGGCTGGCTGGGGAAACGGCTGAAGGAGGTGGCGCCCCGGCCCCTTCTTCTTCTTTGACGCCGCCCGGCCCTTCCTCCTCCTCCTCCTCCTCCTCCTCCTCCCCCAAGCAGCAGCAGCAGGAGTTCGGCAGGAAGAGGAAGAAAGGGGGGAAGAGAGGTTTTCCCACGGCACACCAGGCGATCGCTCACGGCACACTAGTGTGCTGCAGAACAGCAGTTGGGAAACACTGTTCTATACCAGCTACTTACTTAGGGCGCATCCAGACAGCTTTTTATCCCAGGAGCATCCAAGGTGAAAGGATTACACCCTCCCTTGCTACTTCCCCTTTAAATCCCAGTGTTTACATTATTCCCGGCTTCAACTTTCCTGGCGACCCAGGTCATCCCCGCCGCTTTTTTACTCTTCCGGGAGGCGCAGCGGGATCTATCTGCATTTGCCATCCGCCTGGAAGAACCAGCAACCCGGGCTTCTCTCCAACTTCCTCCCACCCATCCATCCATCCACCCTTTCATCCTCCCTCCCTCCCTTTATGTTATTATTATATTTAATTGTATATTTATGCCCCTCAAGTGTTCCATCCATCCCTCCCTTCCCCCTTATGTTAATATTAAATATATGGAATTGTTTAATTATGCCCCCCATGTGTTGCATTCCCTCCCTCCCCCCTTATGTTAATATTAAATATATGGAATTGGAGCCCGGGGAGGGGGTGGGGCTGGGGAGGGGGCGAGGCTGGAGCCAGGGAGGGAGAGGAGCCAGAGGAGGGGCAGGGGCAGAGCTGGGGTGGGGGCGGAGCCAGGGGCGGAGGCAGACCCTTAGGCCCCCCAGGTGATCACTGACCGGAACTCAGGCCCTCAGTCCGGTAGAAGTTGGACAGCCCTGATCTGTAGGAAACAATTGAAGTGCATCATGTGATTGGGGCAGCACTTCCACCTTGGGATCAGTAAGGGTCAAACCCTGCCTTTCCTTTGGTAACTTTCCCCTCCTAAGATAGAATGGTTAATGAGAATGTTTTCAATTGAAACAAGAACACTGGGAATCTAAACATGAGACCTGGCATCCTCGATGAGATAAACGCTACAGACGAACATGCAAAAGTTCAAGTAGTTCACAAAGGGGGTCTTCATCACCCAAGAATGTATAATCGCTGGCCTATGTTGACTTTAAATAAAAACTACTTGTGAGTGGTAGGTTTTATAGTATCTCCAGAAACACAATGTCCCTAAGAACTTCAAACAAGGATAATATTTGCAGTCTTTTAAAAATGTTATTATAGTGCCCTTGATTCTCTATAAAACAAGATCTGCATGCAGACAAACAGCCACTACTGTTTTTTAACATGGCTTCACATTTCCAGAACATAACAGACAATATTTGGGCTGGTTCAGTTCCGTACGCCTAACTAAACAGTCAATGAACTATAATGTTATTTTCCTCCTGTTTCTTCCCTATGCATTTTCCCATCCTATTCTCAACTCCGCTCTCGGCCACATTGTCATCTCTCTCTTTCTCTTCCAATTTCCAAGCTCACCTCTTCCTCTTTGGCTTATCTGTGTTCCTCTTTCCTCTCCATTTCCTTGTTGTTTTTCAATTATGTCAACAGTAATGTGCCTCAGCCTCCTCTCTTCCCCTCCGCTCTACTCCTTCTTCACGTGCCAAAAAGGGGAGACTTCTAGTTCAAATTAACCACAATTTTCTGTGATATCTAAATGTGGGGGGAAATTGTTTGCTTGTCATCTAGTTTAAGAACAAATCAGGACCTGAAACTTCTGTTAAATCTTTATTTGTGCCTTCCCTTCTGCTGCGCACCTCCAGAATTTCTCCTCTGTGCTTCCAATATCCAAGAACAAAGACCAAAACAAGTCTTGTAGATCAGTGTTTTTCAACCTTTTTTGAGCCGCGGTACGTTTTTTACATTTACAAAATCCTGGGGCACACCACCAATCAAAATGACACGCTAACACAGTAATACATATAGTTCAGGCCTGCCCAACAGGCGGCCCACGGGCCGTACACGGCCCACCAGCCCCTTGGACCCGGCCCCCCAACTCTCCAGCAATTAAAAAAAATCCCCAAAAAAATTCCGAAAAAAAATTCAAAAAAAAGTGTGCATGTGCGCGGAGTGCGCATGCGCGCCCTCGGAGTGACGCTGTAGGAGGGAGGGCAGAGCCTTTTACAGCGTCACTCCAGGCAACAGAAACGGCGAAATCGCCGTTCCTCTTGCCTGGTTTGACGCTGTAGAAGGGAGGGAGGTGCAAAGGGGAGCCCCTCTTTGCTCCTTCCTTCCTTCTCTACAGCATCAAACCGGGCAAGAGGGACGGCGAAATTGCCATTCGTCTTTCCTGGTTTGACGCTGTAGAAGGGAGGGGGGAGCAAAGGGGAGCCCTTCTTTGCTCCGCCCTCCCTCCTACAGCGTCACTCCGGGCGGCAAAAGTGGCAAAATCGCCCCCTGTGATTGGCCCCGCCCCTGTGATTGGCCCCGCCCCCCACGATCGGCCCTGCCCCCACGATCAGCCCCGCTCCCCGCTTCGGCCCACCAGGTGCTCAGTCACCGGAATTCCGGTCCTTGGGCCCGTAGAAGTTGGACAGCGATGATATAGTTAATATGTTTGTAAATGTATTTCTACACTCAGTGTGAAACCTGGGCCTGTTTCAATGAACACAACATAGAAATCCTGGCAGGAGTGGCAGAAAGACATACACGAAGGTCTTGCTCAACAGCTGGGAGTCTCTCTCTGTGTGTTCTTATGCATCAATAAGGAATGAATGAATGAATGAATGAAGGAAGGAGGAAGGAAGGAAGGAAGGAAGGAAGGAAGGAAGGAAGGAAGGAAGGAAGGAAGGAAGGAAGGAAGGAAGGAAGGGAAGAGAGAAGGAAGAATGGAACCAAAGAGCAAAGAAATGGAGGAAAGAAACAGGTAGAGAAGGAAGAAAGAAGAAGGAAAAGAAGAAGGAAAAGAAAAAAAGGAAAGGAAGGAAAGAGGGAGGGAAGGTTGGCCACAGCAACGCGTGGCGGGTACAGCTAATAAATTTATACAGCTTTTATATATAGCAATTGTCTGAAATTGTGGCATTGACAACAAGCCCAGTTCTTCCCATCCAGAGGGATTAAAGAGGCGGCGGTTTCTCCATTGCTGAAGAAACCAGGTTTAGATCCAACAGTCCCTTCCAACTATCGCCCAGTGTCGAACTTACCGTACCTGGGTAAGGTGGTTGAGAGGGCAGCAATGGAGCAGTTGCAGACCTTCCTAGACGACGCAGCTTGGCTTGACCCCTTCCAGTCCGGCTTCCGTTTGGGGCATGGGACGGAGACGGTCCTGGTCTCCATCACATACCAGCTGCGCTGCCACCTGGATCAAGGCGGAACGGCACTGCTTGTGTTATTGGACCTCACAGCAGCGTTTGATACAGTCGATTACGATCTTTTGACCCACCGCCTTGCTAGAGCCGGGGTGAGGGGGACGGCTTTGAATTGGCTGTCCTCCTTTCTCCGGAACCGGACACAGTGAGTGAGGAGGGGTGAGGTGGTCTCTGAGGGTTCCCCCCTAATTTGTGGGGTGCCTCAAGGGGCCATTCTTTCCCCACTATTATTTAACATCTATATACAACCACTTACCCAGCTGGTGTGCAGCTTTGGGCTTGAGTGTCATCAGTACGCTGATGACACTCAGCTCATTCTGAGGATGGAGGGCCGGCCCAACTCTGTACCCGATAATTTCCATCTTTGCCTCGAAGCCGTCACTGGATGGCTGTGAGCCAGTAGGTTGAAGGTGAATCCAGCTAAGACGGAGATCCTTTGGCTAGGTCACCCGGGCGGTGGGGAACTCCAGCTTCCAACCTTGGACAAGCATGGCTTTATGCCCGTCGTCATCTGCAAAAAGCCTTGGAGTCCATCTGGACACTCGGCTCTCCATGGAGACTCACATCTCCATGGTTAGCCAAGTTGCATTTTTCCATCTTCGCCAAGCTGGCCCCCTACCTGTCCCGTCACGACCTGGCCTCGGTGATCCAAGCAACGATCATCTCAAGGTTAGACTACTGTAACACTCTTTACATTGGCCTGCCTCTGTCGGTGACCCGGAAACTCAAGCTGGTGGCAGAACGCTGCAGCCCATTTGCTCACAGGCGTTCCTGTGAGCCACCGCATTACACCCATTCTGCAGGAACTGCACTGGCTGCCTATTGAATTCCGGATCATCTTCAAAGTGTTAATCTTGACTATCAAGGCCTTATATGGTCTGGGGTCAGTGAACCTGAGGGACCGCCTCACCCCATATTGTCCCATGAGATCACTGAGATCAGAAGACCAGGATCTCCTCCTGGTCCCAAGCGCTAAAGTCTATCGTCTTACTTCGACGAGGAGAATGGCATTTTCCATTATTGCCCCTACACTTTGGAAACTCCTTACCACCGGAGATCAGGTCACTCCTTGACTTACTGGCTTTCTGGAAGGCCTCTAAGACCTGGTTATTCGGGCAGGCCTTTGAAATCTGAGTTGGTCTAACCATATATGACAATTTTAAAGTTAAATATTGCTGTTTAATGTTTTAATGTTTTAATGTATTAGTCGCTGTACCTTGCTTTGATTTGTGAGCCGCCCTGAGCCACCTGGAAGTGGCAGCCAAGAAATCGAATAAATACATAAATACATAAATCGTCTGCTCACATTCCTATTCAAGTATATATCAACATCTGCAATAAGCATAATGTAGATCAGGGCTGTCCAACTTCTACGGGCCCAAGGGCCGGAATTCCGGTCACTGATCACCTGGGGGGTCGAAGGGTCTGCCCCCTCCCCCGGCTCCGCCCCCTCCCCGGCTACAATTTACTTACAATTGACCTTGAGTTGTGGAGTTGTAGTTCACCTCCATCCAGAGAGCACTGTGGACTCAAATAATGATGGATCTGGACCAAACTTGGCATGAATACTCAATATACCCAAATGGGAACACTGGTGGATTTGGGGGAATGTTTCCTAATACCTTTGAGTTATTTGAGTCCACACTCAAATTGGGACACACCAAAAAAAAACCCAAACACCTCAATGCCGTTGCAGGGCTTGATGGGGCCTCCTTTCCCAGAGGCGGGTGGAGGAGGCCCAAAGAGCTCCCTCCCTCCCTCCCTGAAGGGAAAACAAGCCGCGGGGGCAGGCGCAAAGGAAGCCACGTTGCGCCCTGCACGCGGGGGAAGGCAGCACAACAAGGGGAGGGGCGCGGAGGAGGGGAAGGAAGCGTCGCCAAGGAAACCGCCGCTGAGGGACCCCTGCCCCCTCACCCAACATCCCACTGTTTTTAGATTGATTGATTTGAGCCAGGCCCTTTCTTACCCATACTGCGGGAGCCCCGCCACAGGGCCAAAGCGCCAACGCCGCCGTCCCCGAAGAGCCCTGCTGGAGCCGAGGCCAAGCTCAGGCCGGGCGCGGCGGCTCTCCCATCCGCGGCGGGTAGCGAGGGCCCTCCACAGGAAGAGGACGGAGCCAGGAGGGGCTTTCCTGCCTCACTCCCCTCCTCCCTCTCTCTGAGGGAATGGGGCTGGCCTGGAAGCAGCCGCGAGGAAGAGGAGGCGCGCGCCCAGGCCGGCCGCACATCCCGCGGGACCCAAAATTTTGGCAGCTATCGCGAGACTACACAGCCACAGGCGGGACTTCGACCTCCCTCGAAATCCCGTCTGTGGCTGGCGTAGTCTCGCGATGCTTGCCTAAGCCCGGAAGTAGGTGTTTTTTTAATTATTTTTTTTAATTTGTATTTTATTAAAACAAGTTAGGGGGCTGGAGGGAAGGGGCTCGGGGGCTGTGTACGGCCCCAGGGCCGCCTGTTGGACAGCCCTGATGTAGATTGTCTTGATTTGTGTGAAATAAAACAACCCAACAACTGCAAATCAAATGTCAGTCTGTCATTTGAAACAATAAAAAGAGATCAAAATATTAGCTCGTCTCAAACTTCCTTCCGTTTCTTGCGCCCGCACTGCCCTTGTTCCACTATAAATCACTTGCTGCCAAAACGTGTGTAGAATACTAGCATTGCTGCCTAAGGCCTATGGCATTGGAAAGAATGTTTTTTTCTTCATGTGTTCTAAGTACCATTTAGGTTTTCTGAGTTTCAAGTCATTTGCATCCCTTGAGCACTTTAGAGCTCAATAAAGCACTTTCATTGTAAGCCAGCATGAGGCCACTCCCTCCGAGGCTGGTGGTCTTTCGAGCATCATGTGTATCTTCAGGACTAAAAATACCCGCCCCAGGGGTCGAAACGGGAGTTGGGACCATTGTACAGCGTATCCCCGTCGGCCCAACTTCTCCTCGGTGACCCAGCTGCCATCTGCACATCTTTGCACTTTATGCGCCTCTTTTCCTGGGCTCCGGTCAGCAAACAACTCCGCACTACAACTGCTTCCTGGATTTTCATCACGGCTTGCTTGCCAACCCGGTGCCTATCCTCCCCGATGTGTCTTTCCTGAAAATCCCATCTACTCTAGTGAACCCTTGAAATTTTGCCCTTAAACCTGAAATCTCCTGGACACTGAGCAACGCCATTGGGCGTATGGGGTAGGAGCCCTGAGCGGGCTTATCCATTTATCTGTACTTTGTATTTGTATATACCTCCATGTATGTGTATTAACACTTTGAAATTCTCTTAATGAATTATTGACTTTAATAACACTTTCTCACTCTGTGTATTGCATATCTTCAGGACTATGCACTTCAGCATACCCACTCCAAAACAACCTCCAGCTACCAGTACTTTCTGAGAAGGCTTTGTGTCATATCCCACAACCTTTTAGGTAATACTCCTGCCTTCTATGTCTTTCCCGGCACAGGAGTTGGAACGCATGCAGGTCTCATGTGACTCTGTCCTAGTAGCCACTCTATGCTCCATTTACTTGAGCAGAAACAGGCTGTACTTGCTGAAAATATTTTGTAAATACCACCAGCAGAATCACGGAGAAATGACGAAACAGTGGCTGAGGAATTTTTATATGTTGATGTTACCTCTTTAACGGCCTTTGTTTAACTCGGTACAAGATTTCACTATCTCGTTTCTCTGGAACACAACAATCCTCTCGGGGGAAAGGGGGAAGGAGAGGACACGGAAGGAGGGAGCCATAAAGAGCAAGGTCACGTGACGCTGAGGAATTGAAATGTCGTATTTCACTTTGTGTTAAGCAGCACTTGAACACCTGTAATTAACTGCAAATCACTGGGTAGAAGTCAATCCTCCCACTTCATTACATTAAGCGTGTTCTATATTAATAGGGGGGAGTATATGACTAGATCTAGTAGTAGGCTCATTAGCAAACTCAGTGAGATTTCCCAGCAAGCGCTGTGAGCTTTTACCTCCTACACATCAAAACAAGGAATGTTTCCCAAGTTCCAGCCATGAAAAAAACTAAAACAAAAACAAAAAATGCTGTTAATGTAATATAGAACAGTGTTTTTCAACCTTTTTTGAGCCGCGGCCCATTTTTTACATTTGCAAAATCCTGGGGCAGACCACCAACCAAAATGACACAAAATGACACTCGAACACAGTAATACATAGAGTTAATATGTTTTTAAATGTATTTATACACTCAGTGTGAAACCTGGACCTGTTTCGATGAACACAACACAGATATCCTGGCAGGAATGGCAGAAAGACACAATCTTCCCACACAGAACTCCCATAACCAAGAGAAAATACTGTAAGAGTTTGGTGGGCATTGACCTTGAGTTTTGGAGTTGTAGTTCACCGATATCCAGAGAGCACTGTGGACTCAAACAATGTTGGAATCAGGACCAAACCCGGCACGAATACTCAATATACCCAAATGTGAACACAGATGGAGTTTTGGGAAAATAGACCTTGACATTTGGGAGTTACCGTTTCTGAGATTTATAGCTAACACACAATCAAAGAGCATCCTGAACTCTTGCAACAATGGAATTGAACCAAACTTGGCATATTGAACGCTCATTACCAACAGAAAGTACTGAAAGGGTTTGCTTGGGAATTGACCTTGAGTTTGGAAGTTGTAGTTCACCTACACCCAGAGAGCACTGTGGACTCAAGCAATGTTATGTGATGTTGTTGTTTGTTTTCTATCCAGAATCACAATGTTGGAAGGAGGCTTACCACTTTAAGGTCCCTCAAACAGGCATGGGAAAACTTCGGCCCCCTGGGTGCTTTGGACTCCAACTCCCACCATTCCTAACAGCCTGAGGCCCTTTCCTGCTTAAGTGGCTGAGGGAGGGAAAGGAAAAGGACCTGAGGCTGCTAGGAATGGTGGGAGTTGGAGTCCAAAACACCTGGAAGGTCCAAGTTTGCCCATGCCAGCTTTCGACAGAGACCTCTTCCTCCCCCTTCCCCTTCGCACCCTTTCTTCCCCCTCCTGCCCAACACTGCCGCTTCTGCCGCCATTTTGATCCAAGGGGGCAGTGTGAGTGTGTTCAGGAGGGGAGAGGGAGGGAGGAAGACGTGACCCGTGTGGGCGCTACTGCGCAGACTCGCCCCAGATCAAAGCGAGGCAAAGCGAGCAGAGCAAGGCTGGGAAGAAGGGAGCCCGAGTGGAGAAGGAAAAGTGTTCGGCAGGAGGGGAAGAAAGGGTCTTGGAGGTTCCCATTTCCCACGGCACACCTGATGATCTCTCACGGCACACTGGTTGGGAAACACTGATATAGAAGGCCATGAACTTACAAATGACTACACACTGCAAATGTAGGTAAGAATGTGCTGCTTTGTCTCCAAGGGATGGATTTCCTAGAAAGTACAGTAGAGTATGGTCACTGGGAGCCTTTAGTGATGCGAAGACATTAGATCTCATCCCACAAAGGAGGTGGGGGTGAGTGGGTGGAATCATCTTCTTTGTGTGACATTTCATGGTGTTACATCTTTAAAGGAGAATTTACTCATCTTCATCACACGGGATCTCTTCTTTCAATTTCTAGCTCAACCATCACAGGTTTGGGCAATGTCTATTCCCAAATGTCTATTCACGGGGAACGTGGCGCAGCTGGCTAAGTGTCAGCTGCATAAGATCTCTCTGACCAGTAGGTCATGAGTTCGAGGCCTGCCCGGGTTGAGGTGGGTGCTTGATCTTTAAGTGCAGCCTGCTGTCGACCTTTGCAGCTCGAAAGACAGTTTCATCTGCCAAGTAGGAGATAAAGGTTCCACATTAAGTGGGGAGGCAAATTTTGACTGAATTATGTGGCCATTAAGAACTCCAGGAACGCTGAGGAATGCGGAAGGAACAACGAGGGATGCTGTGAACGCTGAGAGATGAGTATCACGATGCACGGACTTGACCGGCCCCTTAATCACACACACAGAGACGGACTGAAGGCTAACTACTTTATTGAATATATAAAAACAGTTCAAAGGGGATATTGTCCATAAAAATGGCAAAAGCAAATCCAAAGGCAAAAGGCAATCAAATATCCAAAACAACTTGGTAAAGTATCCAAAAGACTTGGCAAGGCTCCGCACAGCAATGCGGATTCAGGAACAAGGCAAGGTATAAGATGCAAGGCAAGACTTGGTAAGCCACTAGCCAACCTAGCTCCGTGGACCAGCTTCGCTTCACGTCTGCTCAGAAGAGACGTGGCCGAAGTACTGAGGATTCGTTCCCACGGATCCTATACTTAATCTTTCTGCCGAGGTCCCCGACGCTCTAGGCTTCTCCTTCTCCAATCTGTGGTGTGGGACCTTGGTCTGTCTAGGCTATGGTACCAGCCCCTCCTGCTAGTCTCAATGTCCCGTCTCCTATCGAAAGTACGGCCTTGCATCCCAACATCTGCTGCCCTATCTCCGTGAGAGCTCTCCTCCCTAGATTCTTCCCAGCCGCTCTCTTCCATGTTTTCACTCAAAGGATCCTGTGAACCTCTCCCCCCTGGCCGTTCATAAGTTTCGCTATCACTGCTTTCCATTTGCACCTGGTTATCTGTCTCGTCGTAAGGGTCAGGCCAACCTTCATCCCAAGCCAAGCTTTCTGTGGGAGAAGGAGGCCCAGAGATGGGAAACTCTCCTTCTGCTAACCCTTCTAAATCCTCTTCAGAATCCATCTCCGCTGCTGCAGGCCCCAATGCCAATGGGACCCCCGGTCCTGGCCCCTGCCCCTCAGGCACAAACGAGAACTGCTGTGCTACAATGAGGAGTGCGTCAGCTCCCCCTGGTGGCCAGAATTGGCCTCTGTTCGTCTATATGTTGTGTATGTGGAAACAGCAGGGATTGTCTGCTAAGTATGTGTACCTGTAATCCGCTCTGAGTCCCCTTCGAAGTGAGAAGAGCGAAATATAAATAAAGTAAGTAAGTAAATAAATAAATTTCAAGGAGACCAACACACTTTAAAAACACTTATTTCAATGGGACCCACGCTGTCTTTAAACCACTAATGCTGACATTGATGGGCATTAGCAGACCGCCCACATGAACGCTCACACTAAAAGTCACAAAACGGAGTGTAAATGGACTAATCCGCCACTTAGCATCTCAAGGTGTTTCTATATACAAGGTGAGGATTGGAGTCAATCCCTGCCCATTTTTCCCATCCACCCATTTCTCCACACAGTGGGGATGGAAGCCCATGATCAAGCATGGAACTGGTCATAGTCCATCTGATGGGATCCATGGAAGTCTTTGAAATTTGTAGAAATGAAGGAAAGTCTCCATCTGAGGAGGCTCATTATGTCTTTTCCAAATCATCTGTTGACTTCTGGTGGCCCCATGAATTTCAGAGGGTTTCCTTAGGCAAGGAATCCTCAGTGATCGTTTTGCCAGTTCCTTCCTCTGAAATACAGCCTACAGCACCTGGTATTCATTGATGTCCTCCCACTCAAATACTAGCCAGGGTTGACCTACTCAGCTTCCAAGATTGGACAGGACTTGATGCTTTTCCATTGCGTGTGCAAGAGTGACACACCTCGCGCCAAGAACAGTAACACAGACACAAGTGGTTGGATGAAAATGGGCACAACTCATTTATTGAAAACAGGAACAAAGGGTTGGCAGCCGCGCATGGGTCCTGGATCAGGGTCGGACAGCCCCCACGAATGTCCAAAGGCGTTTGTAAGCCTGGGGTGCGAGCGGCCCAATGCCTGTCCATGGAAACTCGGCACCCCAGGGGGTCAGGGCGTTATCCCCCCTTACAACCAAGGGGTGATAAGCCAGCCTGATCCAGGGGCCATGCCACACGCCAAACACAGAGTTGTGACAAAGAACAAATAGCACATAACCAAGAACACTGAAACAATGAACGTAAGTATTAACAAAATGAACACCTACACGCAATGCAATGAGTAGGGAGGGTGTGCCTTTTGCAATCCCGGGCAGCCTTTAATAAGCTGCCCGGGCGGAAGTGCTGGCCAGCCGGCTGTAAAGAGGGGGCGGGGCCAGCCCCTTCATTGGCCGGCCGGCATTGGTGGCGGGAAACCTTCCCGCCACCCCCAGGGGCTTCTGGGAAGAAGAAGCCCCTTCTCCCTCCTCAAGATGGTGTGAGGGCAATCCCGCCCCGCAACCAGCTTGGCCAGTAAGTCGGCCAAGGCCATTATCAGCTAGAAAAGAAATGAAGATGGTAACATGACATGGAATTCAACAATGTATTACCTGGCCATTTTCTCCCCGGCCATGATTTTTGTGTAAAGACCCATTAAGCCTCTGCAAATCCCATTCAGAAGATATTTTCTGAAAGTAGAAGCTTCTTCTATGCCTAACAGTGTGGACAACTGTTTGGTCTGCAATTTCATTCTCTTTCTGTTGTGATGCAGTGACCAAGAGGCCAAGCCCAGGAGTAAAAGGGGATAACAAAAAGTTTATTGAACACCCACTGGAGAAAGGACGAACAAAAAAGAAGCCAACTCGGCTTTAAAACCCTCAAAAATCCCAGGAAAAAACAACAAAACAGCCCAAAACAAACAGTAGACGTCCGTCTGCGATGTACGTAGGGAGAGTCCAGGAGAGTAGTGTCAAAACCGGTCCAGGAGTCCAAAGCCAGAGTAAGCCAGATGAAAAGGAGGAGATCGTCTGAGGCAATCAGGAGGTAAACTCAGCGGAGACCAAGCCCCGCCTCTGGGACACACGGCAGATAAGAGTATCAGGAAAACTGGAACAAGGTACTGGATATCAGGAACACAGGAGAGTCAGAGACAAGAACCAGACATCAACTCTTTGACCGCCGCAAAGGCAGCCCCCAAAACTCATTTCTTGTATAGCACTTACACATCACTGTCTTCTGAAGAGTCCCCAGCTGCTGTATTTCCTACAGCTGCGGTGCTCTGTGTTTGCCTCCACTCTTGCCAACGCTGTTGTGTGCTTAAAGAGTCCCACTCTGTCTCTGAACCCCCAGAAGGCCAGAATAAATCACTATCAAACCCAAAAAACGAGTCCGAAGTAGATTCTTCGTTACACACATCCCTTACTTCCTGCACCAACGTTGGATCTAACTCCGTATGACTTTCCTCTGACCCCATTTCTTCTTCAATACACGACAAAGTAATCACTATTGCAACTTCTATACACACTGCTAAACCACAATGTTTAAAGGGGCAGTGTCAAAGGAATACCAAAACATAGCATATATAGATAAAAACCACTATATTGTATGGCAGTATATGCTCAATAGCAGAACAATATTACAAACAGTACAATGTAATGCAAATAATCAATCATGTGATTAATACACAATGCATAAATCACAAGCCCATGTATATGGTTGGGCGAAGGAGTATTCCACTAGGCACTGAGTAACCCTTAGTGAAGTCCTGGGTATGATGACCCATGGACCTGCGACTGAGTCAATAGGGGAACCTTGGTAGGTGGCAGGGCTGGTGGCTGCTATGGTAGGCAGGCGCCAACGGCTGGAGGTAAGCTGACGACGCCAAGATGGCCGTTTCGTGTAACCGCTTCCTCAGGGCGCTGATCACTTCTGACCGCTCCTCCCCAGTATTGTAGTAGACCAATTTAGACTCAAAGTCGAAATGAGAGATTTCGCGTTTCCGCGTTTCAATACAGATTGCTCTTGTGAGTTATCTCCCGGGCTGATTTTGCCTAGTGGAATACTCCTTCGCCCAACCATGTATATGGGCTTGTGATTTATGCTCATACTGTGTATTAATCACATGATTGATTATTTGCATTACATTGTACTGTTTGTAATATTGTTCTGCTATTGAGCATATACTGCCATACAATATAGTGGTTTTTATCTATATATGCTATGTTTTGGTATTCCTTTGACACTGCCCATTTCTTCTTCCCCAGAAAAACCCTGGAAAGTGTCTGAATCAGAAGGTGCTCTAAGTATTTGCCGGATCCTTTTTCTCTGTTCCAGTCCTTCCACACTAGAATCACTAGCAGCCCTTTTCCTTCCAGCTGCAGAGTCCTGATCACCCAGAGCCACACCCCAGTCCATACTATTGCTTGATGCTGTTGAGCCAGCATCTTCCCCAATACTACTAGTAGTAGTAGCTGAAGGCTCAATCACAACACTTTCTTCCAGGACCATCTGGGAAACAAAACTAAAGGAAACAAAATAAAACCAGAAGGGCCCAGAAGTCCACTTCTAGTTTCAAAATCCTTGTAGCACAGTTTAAAAGATTAAAGGCAACCTATTTAAAAGATTAATTACTGTAATTTGCCTGTTGTTACACAGAAAAACAACAGTCCAATGGGCTGAAGCAATACAAAAATAACCTTTGAGATCATGCGGCACCCGGAGCAACACTTGTTCTCATCATTCCGTCATCAGCACCACTAGTATTAGAGCTTGTGTATAGTGGCCCTCTTCCCCAAAATGGACCAGAAAATACTTCAGAAAACATCCAGGGATTTCCTGTCCTTAACGAGAGGTATAACAGGTTAACCCACATTAAGCAAAGTCAGGATTTTGCCAAAACTCTGGAGCAGCCCTACACATCAGGGTGAGTAAAGACAGTATTACCACCTTCAATCCAAACCAATGTTCTGTTCGCATGAGCTGACACTGTCATCCTCTTCAGGGGCAGTTTACGGTAATTTTAAATGGTAAATGAACATTATTTTGGTGCGCCCCGCCCCCCTCCGTGCATGCCCAGAAGCTCCTGTGCGCAGGCGCAGAAGCCTGTAAACACAGCACTCCCTATTCGGAACCATGCCGACGGCATGCAGGGAGGTTTGCTACCGCGCGGCATCAGAGCGCACAAGGCCCAAAAGCGGAACATCGGCCGGACGCTGTCTGGCGGACGGGGGAATGCACCCTTTACCCAGATGGCACCCCACGCAGCGGCATCCTTTGCCTACCAGTAGGACTGACCCTGATCCTCTTTTCCCTAAACCTGGCAGCACTGGGAAAAGCAGAGGAACTGGCAGCATGTTCCTCCATTACTTGCCAGTCATTGCAAAAGACAGGCATGGAGTTCCAGATTGCACCTGGTCATTGCTGGGCATCTTTGCACTCATGTGACCAGGGTGAAAAGTGGTTCTCCCTGGTTTCATAGCAGCGTTGGCCAATGTCAGCAGTGATGCCTGATGTTGGCAGGAGTTCTCCCAGAGCTCTGTGACTGTCTGGTAGCCGTAGCCGGTACAGGTAAGGTACGATGGCAGTCCAGTGAGGTAAGACCAGTTTCAGCCCTACTGGATGACCTGGACTCCACCCTGCTACCTCTGTGGGATGAATACAAAGAGAGTAGCTGTCCCCATATTTTATTGTAGATGTAGATAAGCCCCGAAGAATGTAAAAAGAGATAAATAATTCCATAGAGAACACAAAGTTCTTCAAGTTGGAGCCGGAGACTGCCTTCACAAAAATAAAAATAAAATGGAAAATTTCAGGGCCTCTAAGAAATGTCTTAAAATAGCTCTCTATTCACATGCACAGATGCAAAGGCTGCCAAATCTATGGTCAAGGGTGAATTTTGCCTCATTAATCTGTTGGCATCCCCCTTAGCGTTTATTTCCTTTGCCTTCCTTGGATACAATGAGTCAGTGATCATCTGTTCGGATCAAGTGGGCATGTGCTGCGATCCACATCTTGTGATGGCAAGGCAGAGCTGGCTTTTGACTCGAAACACTGCTGCCGTTTCTATACTTCTCAATTTTTTTTAACGAACGCGCACACACTCAAGCAGAAGGAGCAAGCTGAAATGTGAAACATCGAGAAGGCCGTCTCATTTCAAACAATCTCTGAAAGAAGTGGGAAGTTTGTATATATTTAAAATCCCATTGTTCACACGTTAACTTAAAGTTCACTTGTCTCAGTTTTATGGAAGTTTCAAAGTGATTGAGGTATTGGCAAAATCAGCAAGCAGGTGATATACAGCATGACCCTTGACCCTAGATGTTAGATTCACCTAATTACACCCAAGAAAAAAGGAATTTTCCTGGTCTTCCATGGGAAGCTATGGTATGATTCTGATGGAAATTATTACCATAGGACTGCCTTGGAAGACCTAGTACATTCCTAGAGAAAATAAGAATGTTCTAGATCTTCTAGGTCAGTGTCACGACTCCCACAGATGGCAAAGACAACGGCAAGCTAGTAAAAATATATACAGTTTATTTTAACAAAACATAGCCTCAGTCCGGCGTTCCAAAAAACCCACACCCAAAACCGAAAGCAAAATAGATAAGCCGTCCGTCTTCAGAAGAATCTTGAGCTGTAAATCGGCTTGTAGTCTGTGATGCGAAGACCCGTCCAGAGAAGAAAAGAAGGAGTGCTTCGCATTCCAGGAGAGCAACACAGGAAATGTTCAAACAGGACGCGGCAGACAAGCTTGCTGGGAATCAAGAACCAGGACACGAACCCACAAAATCACAAGATACAGGAACCAGCAACCCACAGCAACACCTTGGCCGACCGCAGATTCCCAAATCCCCAAGCCTTACTGTTATACTCTTACAAATCAGAGTCATCAGACTCCCCACCCAAATCCGCCCTAGTGCCCTCAGCTGCAGCCCTGGGTGTGTTCCTCCAATTGTCCCACCTTTGCTCTGCAGTTAAAGGGCCCCAGTCCAATTCCACATTCCCACTAGGCCAACTATTATCACTGGAAAAACCAAAAATGAACTTTCGCTGGACTCAGCATTTAACACATTCCTGACATCCTGCACCAGTGCTGAGTCCAGCTCAGTATCACTGTCTTCTGAGGGTAACTCCACGTCAAACCCCTCAAAAGTCTCATCACTGGTAGGCTCCCTAAGTATTTGTCGGACCTTCCTCCTATGTTCTGCCTCTTCCAAATGCTCATCACTTGCAGCTTTCTTTCTCCCAGCTGCAGGAGGCCCGCCCAAATCTCCCTCTTCCAAGGACATGTCTGACAAACTCTCCTCTTCCCAATTACTACCTGTAGCAACTACAGGCTCAGGTTGCTCAACCACAACAGTCAGTGTTTTTCAACCTTTTTTGAGCCGCAGCACATTTTTTACATTGACAAAATCCTGGGGCACACCACCAACCAAAATGACACAAAATGACACTCTAACACAGTAATACATATGGTGTATATGTTTTTAAATGTATTTATACACTCGGTGTGAAACCTGGGCCTGTTTCGACGAACACAACATAGATATCCTGGCAGGAATGGCAGAAAGACACACACGAAGGTCTTGCTCAACAGCTGTCAGTCTCTCTCTGTGTTTAGTTTTTATCGCAGTCAAGCTAGGGAAGCTCATCTCACACAGATATGTGGTTTAAAACGGGAGCAATGTCAAAATAGACCAACAGAAAGTACTGGAAGGGTTTGGTGGGCATTAACCTTGAGTTTTGGAGTTGTAGTTCACCGACATCCAGAGAGCCCTGTGGACTCAAACAATGTTGGATCAGAACCAAACTTGGCATGAATACTCAATATGCCCAAATGTGAACACAGATGGAGTTTGGGGAAAATAGACCTTGCCATTTGGGAGTTACAGTTTATGGGATTTATAGTTAACACACAATCAAAGAGCATCCTGAACTCTTGCAACAATGGAATTGAACCAAACATGACATATTGAACTCTCATTACCAACAGAAAGTACTGAAAGGGTTTGCTTGGGAATTGACCTTGAGTTTGGAAGTTGTGTAGTTCACCTACACCCAGAGAGCACTGTGGACTCAAACAATGCTATGTTATGTTGTTGTTTGTTTTCTATCCAGAATCGCAATGTTGGAAGGAGGCTCACCACTTTAAGGTCCCTCAAACAGGCATGGGAAAACTTCGGCCCTCTGGGTGCTTTGGACTTCAACTCCCACCATTCCTCACAGCCTGAGGCCCTTTCCTGCTTAAGTGGCTGAGGGGGGGGGGAAGGAAAAGGGCCTGAGGCTGCTAGGAATGGTGGGAGTTGGAGTCCAAAACACCTGGAAGGTCCAAGTTTGCCCATGCCAGCTTTCGACAGAGGCCTCTTCCCCCCCTCCCCCTTCGCCCCCTCTCTTCCCCCTCCTGCCCAACACTTACTTTTTCTTCTCCACTCGGGCTCCCTTCTTCAGGAGGGGAGGCGGAGGGAGGGAGGAAGATGTGACCCATGCGGGCGCTACTGCGTAGACTCGCCCCACGTCTTCCCCCCTCCCCCTCCCCTCCTGAACACGCTCACGCTGCCCCTTCGGATCAAAATGGTGGCAGCGTGAGCAAAGTGAGCAGAGCGAGGCTGGGAAGAAGGGAGCCCGAGTGGAGAAGAAAAAGTGTTCGGCAGGAGGGGGGAAAGGGTATTGGAGGCTCCAATTTCCCACGGCACACCTGATGATCGCTCACGGCACACTAGTGTGCTGTGGCACACCGGTTGGGAAACACTGTTCTAGGTGATTGTAGGTACCACAGGGTCCTAGAGGAGCTAATACATTCCTAGAGAGAATATCTCTCTATGAAATTTCTAGATTCTCTAGGTGATTTTATAGTTTGCATCAGAAACCATTCAGTTCAATAGGGTTTGCTGTTATCCAATGCTGTTCTTTCCACAGTAAGTTCAGAAGCATATACCCTGTTGATACAGAGGTCATAATATATTAACAATATCTCTATGTATGGCTGCCCTTGAAGATGGTTGAGAATCAACAGCTAGTGCAAACTGGAACCGTGAGATTCTTAAACAAAGATTCATAAAGGCAATGCATAATACTAGGCTTAAACATTGCTACTTTCTACCTGAATTCCAGATTTTCATGATGGCATTCAGATCAGACTTGGGAGCTCATTACCTGAACTTGAACCACTCCCAATATGTATCTGCCTGAGAACTGAAATTTGTTAGTGAGGCCATTAATGGTCAAGATAACCAGTGGTTCTCAACCTTCCTAATGCCGCGACCCCTTGATGAGTTCCTCATGTTGTCGTGACCCCCAACCATAAAATCACTTTTGTTGCCCATTCATAACTCTAATTTTGCTCCTGTTATGAATCGTAATGTAAATATTTGATCTGCAGGATGTATTTTCATCCACTGGATCAAATTTGGCACAAATACCCGATACACCCACATTTGAATACTGGTGGGGTTGGGGGGTGGAATGAATTTGTCATTTGGGAGTTGTAGTTGCTGGGATTTATAGTTCACCTACAATCAAAGAGCATTCTGAACTCCACCAACAATGGAATTGAACCAAACTTGGGATACAGGACTCCCATGGCCAACAGAAAACACCAGATGGGTTTGGTGGGCATTGACCTTGAGTTTGGGAGTTGTAGTTCGCCTACATCCAGAGAGCACTGTAGACTCAAACAATGATGCATCTGGGCCAAACTTGGCATGAATACTCAATATGCCCAAGTGTGAACACTGGTGGAGTTTGGGGAAAATAGACCTTGATATCTGAGACTTGTAATTGCTGGGATTTCTAGTTCACCTACAATCAAAGAACATTCTGAACCCCACAAACGAGAGAATTGGGCCAAACTTCCCACACAGAACCGCAGTGACCAACAGAAAATACGGTGTTTTCTGATGGTCTTTGGTGACCCCTCTGACACCCCCTCACGACCCCCCCAGGGGTCCCGACCCACAGGTTGAGAAGCACTGAGATACACCATGCAGGAGGGTGGGACAGGGCCTTCTCTGCTGTTGCACCCTTTCAATGAAATGCCTTCTTCTTAGGTCCCTTCTACATTGCCATATGATCCATATTGTCAACACAGATAATCCACATTATCTGCTTTGAACTGGATTATATGAATCTACACTGCCATATAATCCAGATTATCAACACAGATATGGTGCCTTCACAAATCATTATGAACTTTGCAGCTACCAGCTGGACCAGGGTGGATCAGCCCTGCTTGTTTTGTTAGATCTAACAGCAGCGTTGGATACAGTAGATCATGCACTGTTGACCCACCGTGTAGCCGTGACTGGGGTTAGGGGGACTGCCCTTAAATGGGTGGCCTCCTTCCTCCAGGACCGGGGACAACGTGTGGAGAGGGGAGAGGAGGTCTCCGGGAGGCTCCCATTAAGTTGTGGGGTCCCCCAGGGGGCCATCTTCTCGCCCTTATTATTCAACATTTATAAGCTGGCCCGCGACTTTGGTCTGGAGTGTTATCAGTACGCTGACGACACCCAGCTTCTGCTGAGAATGGACGGCAGGCCGGATACCGTATCCGATTGTTTCCATCAATGCCTTGAAGCCGTGACTGGATGGCTGCGTGCTAGCCGGCTGAAGGTGAACCCGTCGAAGACGGAGATCTTGTGGCCCGGTCGCCCTGGGCTGGATGAGTGCCGGTTGCCTACCCTGGATGGCGGGCAATTAAGCCCGTCATCTCTTATAAAGAGCTTGGGTGTCCAATTGGACCCCTTGCTATCCATAGGGACCCAGATCTCCATGGTTAGCAAAACGTCATTTTTCCATCTACGACAGGCTAGACGACTGGCACCCTACCTGTCCAGGGACGACCTGGCCACGGTGATCCAAGCGACGGTCATCTCGAGGCTGGACTACTGTAACGCCCTCTACGTTGGCCTTCCCTTGTCGACAATCCGGAAACTCAAGCTAGTGCAGAATGCCGCTGCTCGCTTGCTGGTGGGAGCACCAGTGAGGGAGCATATTACTCCCATCCTACGGCAGCTGCACTGGCTCCCCATTGAGTACCGGATTGCCTTCAAGGTGTTGGTTCTAACTTTTAAGGCCTGGCACGGTCTCGGGCCAGTGTACCTGAGGGACCGCCTTACCCTGTATGTTCCCCCGAGATCGCTACGCTCGGAAGAGCAGAACCTGTTGGTCATTCCATCGATCCGCTCCTGCCACCTGTCTATTACAAGACAGCGAGTCTTCTCTGCCGAGACGCCTGTGCTCTGGAACTCGCTTCCAGATCGTACTCGTGCGATCCCAGAGCTCGCCCCCTTTCGAAGGGTGTGTAAGGCCGCCCTTTTTAGGCTTGCTTTTAGGTAAGTCTGAATTGTAAATGGCATGTGTATGTCCTTGAATTCAAGAACTGTAATCTCCGTTTTTATCACTGTTATGCCTTATGTTTTTACTGTATGTTTTACTGTACGCTGTGATCCGCCCCGAGCCTGCAGGGAGGAGCGGAATATAAGACCAAATAATAAATAAATAAATAAATGGCAAATGTTTCCACCTGTTTGTATGCCTCCTGAAAGAATGCCAACTTTGTGTATGTGGAGCACCTTTTAAGGAAAGAGCACCAATTCTGGTTAAGTCGGGTTAAAGAAGCAAAGCTACCCTACCATCTGGTAGAATCTCAAGCAACAGGTGCTAGGGCGTAATGACCACATGCCCTGATTGTTTCTCCTGAAACTCCAGCCACACCCTCGATTGGAGGACACAACTATGTACGGCGCCTCGCCTATCCATGCCCCCCTAAATTAGCTTCCTACCACATGAGCCATGGAGTCATCGGGGCAGCTGCTAGTGATGAAATCATACCCAGCAGCGAAATCATTTGACTTCTATAAGTAGAAAGAGGATAACGCACCATCTTGGTCTTCATCTCCATCGGGAGAATGCCTCGATGCTGCTGGTAAACAATAGCACCAGAAAACAGGACATTGAGAAAGTAATCTCAACATTCAGAGATTATACAAAATCTTAAAGGATTTGATCCAGGAATACAGTCTGGAAGTCCACAAAGGATATTCTTCTTGAAACAAGGTGATTTACAGAGCTTGGAATTACAACTCCTAGAATATACTACGGTAGCTGGTACAGCCACTGCCCATGCTGGTTAGAGGATTCTGGGAGTTGTATTGTGGTCATTGAACCTTCATATGTTGACTAAAGTCTACAGGAATTAGAATTATTTAGTTGCAGTGCCCGCATTCAGAAAACAGCTGCGTATATACATTACTTTATAGCAGAGCTAGTAAAATGCCTGATGCACATTGGTGCCCAATACACAATGTGACTGATGCACAATAGTGCTCTCTGGGTGTAGGTGAACTACAACTTCCAAACTCAAGGTCAATTCCCAAGCAAACCCTTTCAGTACTTTCTGTTGGTAATGAGAGTTCAATATGTCATGTTTGGTTCGATTCCATTGTTGCAAGAGTTCAGGATGCTCTTTGATTGTGTGTTAACTATAAATCCCATAAACTGTAACTCCCAAATGCACATTGATTCCAAAATGTAGGACATAGGGCTTGATGGGCTTTGCATTGTTCCCAAAGGGCATCAGATACTAAGGTACATTTTATACTTTGGTAGTATCCCATTACACATCTTCACAACTCACCACCTGATCACACAAGGATAAATTGTTGTACTAGCATGTCGCCAGGATGCTTCCTCCTTGGAGCCCGTTGGATGCCATCATATGATGTAGAGCGGTGTTTCCCAACTGGTGTGCCGTGGCACACTAGTGTGCTGTGAGCAATCATCAGGTGTGCCGTGGGAAATTGGAGCCTCCAATACCCTTTCTTCCCCCTCCTGCCAAACACTTTTTCTTCTCCCCTCAGGTTCCGTTCTTCAGGAGGGGAGGGGGGAGGAAGACATGACCTGTGTGGGCGCTACTCGCCCTACGTCTTCCTTCCTCCCCCCTCCCATCCTGAACACGCTCACGCTGCCCCTCGGATCAAAATGGTGGCATAAGCGGGGTGAGCAAAGCAAGGCAAAGCGAGCAGAGCGAGGCTGGGAAGAAGGGAGCCCGAGTGGAGAAGAAAAAGTGTTGGGCAGGAGGGGGAAGAAAGGGTGCGAAGGGGGAGAAAGAGGTCTCTGTCAAAAGTTGACATGGGCAGACTTGGACCTTCCAGGTGTCTTGGACTCAAACTCCCACCATTCCTAGCAGCCTCAGGCCCTTTTCCTCCCCCCCCCCCCCCAGCCACCTAAGCAGGAAAGGGCCTCAGGCTGTTAGGAATGATGTCCAAGGCACCCAGAGGGCCGAAGTTTTCCCATGCCTGTTTTAGGGACCCTAAAGTGGTGAGCCTCCTTACAACATTGTGATTCTGGATAGAAAACAAACAACAACATCACATAACATTGTTTGAGTCCACAGTGCTCTCTGGGTGTATGTGAACTACAACTTCCAAACTCAAGGTCAATTCCCAAGCAAACCCTTTCAGTACTTTCTGTTGGTAATGAGAGTTCAATATGCCAAGTTTGGTTCAATTCCATTGTTGCAAGAGTTCAGGATGCTCTTTGATTGTGTGTTAACTATAAATCCCAGAAACTGTAACTCCCAAATGTCAAGGTCTATTTTTTCCAAACTCCATCTGTGTTCACATTTGGGCATATTGAGTATTCATGCCAAGTTTGGTCCTGATCCAACATTGTTTGAGTCCACAGTGCTCTCTGGATATAGGTGAGCTACAACTCCAAAACTCAAGGTCAATGCCCACCAAACTCTTATAGTATTTTCTCTTGGTTATGGTAGTTCTGTGTGGGAAGTTTGATTCCATTCCATCATTGGTGGAGTTCAGAATGCTCTTTGATTGCAGGTGAACTATAAGTAGACTGACAGCTGTTGAGCAAGACCTTCGTGTGCGTCTTTCTGCCATTTCTGCCAGGATATCTATGTTGTGTTCATCAAAACAGGCCCAGGTTTCACACTAAGTGAGTGTATAAATACATTTAAAAACATATTAACTATATGTATTACTGTGTTAGAGTGTCATTTCGTGTCGTTTTGGTTGGTGGTGTGCCGCAGAATTTTGTAAATGTAAAAAATGTGCAGCGGCTCAAAAAAGGTTGAAAAACACTGATGTATTTTTATTTATTTATTTATTTATTATTCAAATTTGTGAGTCGCCACTCCTGGGTGGCTCGGGGCAACTTGCACCAAAATTCAGGATTAAAAACAGAATAAAACCACCAGAAAACACATAGAAACATAGTAAAATACAATAAGTATGATACACAGCAAGCCGGTGGTACAGGTGTGTGTAAGTACATCGGCATACACAATGCAAGGAGGCGGAGTAGCCTACAAATCTCAGCATTAATACCCAAATGTAGAGCAACTTTTCGTTGGACTCTGTGGAAGACACTTCCCTGGAACACAGGAGGCTTCCCGGGGGGGAAGCTGCATGACAACACTTCCCCACGTGTAATGGTGAAGCATCACTGCAGATGTGCTGGGATTGCCCTACTGGCTGTAAGATTCACCACAGAGACTGGTGAACCACTCTGAGCATCTTCATCCATGTCATGAAGTCTTCCGTAACTGGGTTTCTTAGCACCTCAGCTATTTAGCCAGGTTTATAGAAAAGGCTCTAGGATCCCAACAAATGTTTCCAAGCTCAGATAGCAAAGCTTGCAACAATGTGAGAGGAATGATTAAAAATACCCCAGGAATATAAGGAGCAATCTACAGAAAGAAAATAGTAGAGATGTTTCTTTATATTGATGAATGGGTCTTCCATCTCCAGAAGAACATGACAGTGTGAAAGTTTAGAAGAGTAGTAAGTTTTAAAACCCTGTACATTTTCAGTTCTAGTATTGATTACAGCAACGTATTTCAATCACACTTCTATTTTCAGGACATAGTATTTCTGGAAAGTACCGTGTTTCCCCGAAAGTAAGACACCCCCGATTGTAAGACGTATCGGGGGTGTCAGGGGGGTCGGCTAATCTAAGCCGTACCCCGAAAGTAAGCCGTACCTCGTCGCCGCGCCACCGCCACCGCAACCGGCCCATCGGCCACGGCACACCTCCGCGGCACACCTTTCCGCCAGGCCTCCAAGGAAGGGAGGGGGAAGAGAGCCAGAGGCGTGGAGAAGAAGCGCGCCAGAGTGACGCGCCGCCGCAAGACGCTCTGGCTCTTTCCCTCCCTTCTTTCGTCCAAGGAAGGGAGGGGGAAAGGAGCCAGGGGCATGGAGAAGCGCCGCTGCATCACTCTGATGTGGCTGCCAAGACGCCCTGGTTTCCTCCCTCCCTTCTTTTGTCCAAGGAAGGAGGGGGAAAGGAGCCAGGGGCGTGGAGAAGCGCCGCTGTGTCACTCTGATGCGGCGCAGCCGCCACGCCCCTGGCTCCTTTCCCCTCCCTTCTTTCGTCCAAGGAAGGGAGGGGGAAAAGAGCCTGGGGCGTGGAGAAGCGCCGCTGCGTCACTCTGATGCGGCGCTGCCTCTCACGCCCTGTCTCCTTTCCCCTCCCTTCTTTCATCCAAGGAAGGGAGGGGAAAGGAGCCAGGGGCGTGGAGAAGCGCCGCTGCGTCACTCTGACGCGGCGCTGCCTCTCACGCCCCTGGCTCTTTCCCCTCCTTCTTTCGCCCAAGGAAGGGAGGGGGAAAGGAGCCAGGGGCGTGGAGAAGCGCCGCTGTGTCACTCTGATGCGGTGCTGCCTCGCCACGCCCCTGGCTCCATTCCCCCTCCCTTCTTTCATCCAAGGAAGGGAGGGGGAAAGGAGCCAGGGGCGTGGAGAAGCGCGCTGCGTCACTCTGATGCGGCGCTGCCTCTCCACGCCCCTGGCTCCTTTCCCCCTCCATTCTTTCGTCCAAGGAAGGGAGGGGGAAAGGAGCCAGGGGCATGGTGAGGCAGCACCGCGTCAGAGTGACGCGCCACTTCGCCACGCCTCTGGCTCTCTTCCCCCTCTCTTCCTTGGAGGCCTGGCGGAAAGGTGTGCCGCTGGAGGTGTGCCGGTCGATGGGGCCGGTTGCGGCACCGGCGGCGTGGCGGTGGCGGCGGCAGCGTGGCCGTGGCCGTGGCGACGGGGTACGTCTTGGGTTATATAAGACCTACCCCGAAAGTAAGCCGTAGGGGGACTTTTCGGGGGGAAAAGAAAATAAGATGCTGTCTTACTTTCGGGGAAACACGGTAATAGGGATAAATACCATACATTTTGTTTAACAAGGACGGCTAATTTTGTCAACCTACAGATACCATGACACCTGTTGTAGATTGTGATAAAATAAAGCTGAATTCTTCAACAGAAATGTGAAGTCTGCCAGATACACAAATTTATTGCTGTTCCTTAATTATTAAACCAAGCACTACTTCTGTTTCTGGATAATAATGTTGATGTCTACATACCATTGTACCATTTTAAAAAAAATGGATTTAAAAGAAAACATGGAGGTATTTTCAATGGGATTGGAGTATGAATAACTGAAAATGTATTAACGAAAAACTATTCAGATGTCCTCTAAACTAAAGGCATGAAGAAAAGAGTATGCTACCCTTTTCCGCATCTGTCAACTCTTTTCTTCTGGAATATTGTAAGATGTGAACAGAATGGAGAAAACCCTATCCTTGCTATGCATACATTAGTATGATCGCATTGGAGAAGACATTAGCTACAGCTGATGAAAGGAGAGGAGAGGAGAGGACAGGACAGGGCAGGAGAGGACAAGAGAGGACAGGAGACGAGAGGAGACGAGAGGAGAGGAAAAGAGAGGAGAGAAGAGGAAAGGAGAGGAGAGGTGAGGAGAGGACAGGACAGGACAGGACAGGAAAGAAGAGGAGAGGAAAGGAGAGGAAAGGAGAGGAGAGGAGAGGAAAGGGGAGGAGAGGAGAGGAAAGAAGAGGAAAGGAGAGGAGAGGACAGGACAGGACAGGACAGGAGAGGACAGGACAGGACAGGAGAGGAAAGAAGAGGAGAGGAAAGGAGAGGAGAGGAGAGGAGAGGAGAGGAAAGGGGAGGAGAGGAGAGGAAAGAAGAGGAGAGGAGAGGAGAGGAGAGGAAAGGAGAGGAAAGAAGAGGAGAGGAGAGGAGGGAAGGGGAGGACAGGACAGGACAGGACAGGACAGGACAGGAGAGGAAATAAGAGGAGAGGAAAGGAGAGGAAAGGAGAGGAGAGGAGAGGAGAGGAGAGGGGAGGAGAGGAGAGGAAAGAAGAGGAAAGGAGAGGAGAGGACAGGACAGGACAGGACAGGAAAGAAGAGGAGAGGAAAGGAGAGGAGAGGAGAGGAAAGGGGAGGAGAGGAGAGGAAAGAAGAGGAAAGGAGAGGAGAGGAGAGGAGAGGAAAGGAGAGGAAAGGAGAGGAGAGGAGAGGAGAGGAGAGGAGAGGAGAGGAGAGGAGAGGAGAGGAGTGGAGAGGACAGGACAGGACAGGACAGGAGAGGAGAGGAGAGGAGAGGAAAGAAGAGGAGAGGAAAGGAGAGGAGAGGAGAGGAGAGGAAAGGGGAGGAGAGGAGAGGAAAGAAGAGGAAAGGAGAGGACAGGAGAGGAGAGGAGAGGAGAGGAAAGAAGAGGAGAGGAAAGGAGAGGAAAGGAGAGGAGAGGAGAGGAAAGGGGAGGAGAGGAGAGGAAAGAAGAGGAGAGGAAAGGAGAGGAAAGGAGAGGACAGGACAGGACAGGACAGGAGAGGAAAGAAGAGGAGAGGAAAGGAGAGGAGAGGAGAGGAAAGGGGAGGACAGGAGAGGAAAGAAGAGGAGAGGAGAGGAGAGGAGAGGAGAGGAGAGGAGAGGAGAGGAGAGGAGAGGAGAGGAGAGGAGAGGAGAGGAGAGGAGAGGAGAGGAGAGGAGAGGAGAGGAGAGGAGAGGAGAGGAGAGGAGAGGAAAGAAGAGGAGAGGAAAGGAGAGGAGAGGAGAGGAGAGGAGAGGAAAGGAGAGGAGAGGAGAGGAAAGAGAGGAGAGGAAAGGAGAGGAGAGGAAAGAAGAGGAGAGGAGAGGAGAGGAGAGGAGAGGAGAGGAGAGGAGAGGAGAGGAGAGGAGAGGAGAGGAGAGGAGAGGAAAGGAGAGGAGAGGAGAGGAAAGGGAGGAGAGGAGAGGAAAGAAGAGGAGAGGAAAGGAGAGGAGAGGAAAGAAGAGGAGAGGAAAGAAGAGGAAAGGAGAGGAGAGGAGAGGAAAGGAGAGGAGGAAAGGAGAGGAGAGGAGAGGAGAGGAGAGGAGAGGAGAGGAGAGGAGAGGAGAGGAGAGGAGAGAGGAGAGGAGAGGAGAGGAGAGGAGAGGAGAGGAGAGGAGAGGAGAGGACAGGACAGGACAGGACAGGACAGGAGAGGAGAGGAGAGGAGAGGAAAGAAGAGGAGAGGAGAGGAAAGGAGAGGAGAGGAGAGGGGAGGGGAGGGGAGGGGAGGGGAGGAGAGGAGATGTTGCACTCTAGACCTGAAGGATTCCTCAGTAAACCACTTGAGAGCAGCCGTGATTAAATGCTTTATTTAGAATAAATGAGAGAAGTAAAAGAGATAGAAATATAGTCCATTGATGCTTCCAAGCATCAGGGTATTGCAGAGCATTAGTCCATAAAGTAAAAGCTCAATAAAAGTAGAAAGAGTCTTGATGCCCCAATGAGCTAAATCCAGGGAAAGTTCTTGGCAACAAAGACTTGGCAAATTCTTGAATGCATGGACATGGTCCGTGATCTGTGCCCCCCCCCTCAGCTTGCGCCCCCAGGCCATGGCCTCGTTGGCCTTATGGGTAATCTGGGCATGATTCAGCCATGATAGTTAGAGTGTATTAATTCTACAGTATAGTTATGCATGCAGGGGCGACCCGACCTATCCCAGGGGGTAAGCTTAACATTATTTTGGCGCCCCCCTGGCTCCCGGCTGCGCCCGCGCATGTGGGCCGTTTTTCGCAGACATGCGCTGGATGTCCCACACATGCGCACTGGCTTCCGGGGCACCTCCGCCTGAGGCGCGCTCAGAAGCCAGTGCGCATGTGTGGACATTCGCGCATGCGCTGCAGCCCCTGTGCAGCAACGCGGGCGCGCAGCCCGGTGGCACGGGCGTGTCCAGCCCGGCAGCGTGGCGCGCTCCAGCCTGGCGGCGCGGGCGCATCCAGCCCGGCAACGCGCCCGCTGGGGCGTGGCGCGGGCGCACTGGCTTCCTGAGCACGCCCAGCCACTGCACATGCGGAGGCACAGCCGGCGCGCCGCAGGTGGCGGGGCTGGCTGCGGAGACGCGGCGGCGCGGCGGCACCCCTCCCAGGTGGCGACGCCCTACGCGGCTGCTTACTCCGCCTAATGGAAAGACCGGCCCTGTATGCATGCGTACCTGAGTAGTGAATGTAATCTCTAACTAATAGATTGCTTTATTTCACATATCCTCCATATGAACGAAAACAATAGGACCAGGATTATTATTTTCTTATTTATTATTTATTTTGGGCATTTATACCCATCCTTCTCACATCTGGTGAGGGATTCAAGATGGCTTACAACACGCAACCCACGGTGCTGATACAATACATTAAAAATCACAATATAATTAAACACAATCACGCCATTATAAAACAATCACTTTAAAACAATCAATTTGAAGCAGTTTGCCGGTTTAAAACATCATCCAGGTCAGCCCATTGCAGTCGTTAAAACATTATCTTACGCAATATTCCAACTTAATGCTCAAAAGCTTGACCCCACCGCCAGTTTCAACTTTTTTACAAAACATCAGGAGGGAGGGAGCCAAGCGAAAGTCGTTGTGGAGGGAGTTCCACAGCCTTTTTAAAGGATTGTTCTAGGATTTTCCTCTTACATGTTCCTAAACCAGGAAATCCCAACTGGATGGCACCCAACAAGGGAGGGTCTTCCTCCAAAGCAAACCAAGAATGGGCATCTTGGAAGTCCCTGAATAGACTCAGAAGTGGAGTGGGCAGATCAAAAGACAACCTGGCAAAATGGCACAACCTAAACAAATCTCAACTCCGCATCTGTATGCTTGTCCACTGTGCCCAGCCTCATGTTGGAGGCTAAGGACAATGCCGATGCTGTTGCCCGTTTTTGGTCAAAAGATATTTAGCCACCTGCGTGCCTTCTGTTTTTATCAGTTTTATATTAATTTATGCAATGCTTTTGATACAAAATAAAAATAACCTTCCAGAATGTTCAGATGTGATCCCAAAAACTCATTTTTATAAGTTCGAGGGGACCTCGTCATTCATGCTTTCATGTGCCAACTGAAAACTTCTATTCTCGGCATTATGTCGCAAATGAAGATTCTTAGGAAGGACTCATCCCACGCTTTTTACAAGCGCGTTGATGACTAAAAAGGCCAGTCTGAGATAGGCAAGGTTGGTTGCAGAAAGCACAGCAGAAAGTCTCCTTGGGTGATGTTGTTTCCAAGTTGCGGTTCTTTCTGCGTTGTCGTTTCTCTTCGAGACCCGTTTGGCATGTCTTCTCGAAAGAGGCCACAGCATTGTGGATAGTGCGTCTCCATGCCTCCCGATGTGAGGCCAGGGTGGACCATTGTTGGTGATCAATCTGGCCAAGCCTGAGATGTTGTTTCAGGGAGTCCTTATATTTCTTTTGGGGGCGCCCCTCTTGCGCTGACCTGTGGCGAGTTCACCATAGAGTAGTATCTTTGGGAGGCCATGGTCCTCCATCCTAGAGACGTGCCCTGCCCAGCGTAGCTGTGTCCTCAATAGCATGGCCACAATGCTGGTGATCCCTGCTTGCTCAAGGACAGCAACATTCATCACATAGTCAGTGCAGTGTACATTTAGGATTGTGCGAAGACAGCGCTGATGAAAGCGTTCAAGGAGTTGTAGGTGTTGGCAATAGGTGACCCATGTTTCATACCCATAGAGGATAATAGACAATACGACAGCTCCGTACTCACTGATTTTGGTGCTCTGCCTCAGGTGCTTGTTGCTCCAGACTCTTTTGTGAAGCCTTCCGAATGCACTCTATGCCTTTGCTAATCTGTGATTGATCTCTTTATCAATCTTGGCGTCTGAAGAGATTATGCTTCCCAGGGAGGTGAACTGCTGAACGGACTTAAGCACAGATGTGCCTATGCTGACGTGGGGATGATGGTGTTCTTCCTGTGGTGCGGGCTGGTAGAGGACTTCATGCCAGGGAGATAGCACAGCGGTAGAACAAACTGTGCTGCAATCGGAAGGTTGCTGGTTCAATCCCCGAGCTGGCTGGACGAACAGCTATAATAACAATATATGAGCCTAGTCCACTGCCCACCCAAGCAGTTCAAACAACAATGGGGACCACGTATAAATAGTGGGGAAGGGTTTTTTACAGACCTACAATGTCTGAAAGTTTCGGCTGTCCAGCGAGGTGAAATACGGAAGTGAGGAAAAACAGAAGGCTCCCGTCAATGAGGATGGAACAACAGCACCCCCTTGTGACGCAAAGACACATAACAACAATGACGTCGAATTGGAGCAGAGACATCCTGTATGACCCTGTATGACGCACACCTGCATGTCCCTGTTACCCTGTGACGCAGCCAAGAAAGAACCCTTCTATAAACTGCACTGTACTGTCTATGTGTAAAACTGTACGTCTCCGACAGGGACTGTCTGTCGTATGTGTATTGTAATCCGCACTGAGTCCCCTTCGGGGTGAGAAGAGTGGAATAGAAATAAATGGTATTATTATTATTATTATTTCATGTGCCAACTGAAAACTTCTATTAGTGCTTCTGTACCAAGTGTCTGTGTCTTCAAAGGAGTTCAGTTCCCCACCCTGATGTTGCATCTTTTAAAAATCTTCAAAAGCATTAAATTCAGATATTTGTGTGTGTAGGTTTGGCACTGATCCATAATGGATGATTTATCTGCAAGTAATAGCAAGCCACGAAAAGTGGGAGATATCGAGAGGCTGGGGGATACACATTCATCGCTCTTGTTTTTGTGGTTTCCTGTGCCTTCAGTCAGCTGTTTCTAGGTAATGGGGCTTCTGTGAATAAACAGGGTTATTAGAGTTCATTAAGCTGCTTTTTTATCCATTCCTTGTGTTTCCAGGACATGATGTAGCGATCGTAGCAAAAGAACATGGATGGAGGCAGTAGGTCAAAGTTCTGAAAGAGGAGAAAGGTAGCATCGCCCTCTCAAAACTAGGAATGAATAATTCCTGCGATTTAAACACAGGCACATCAGAGCCACCTCTCCTGTAAAACTGGGGCAAGAAGAGCCATTGTCTATATATACATAGACAGAAAGAAAGAGACATTTCCTTTGAAATACACTCTTTTGATTTGCACACACTTGTTGAAATGTTCCAATTTGATTCAGGAAAATCCCCTAACTGATTTTTTCCTCTTCTTATTTTAATGATGAATATCTATATATATAAAAAGAGAGTGGTCGTGGTACCCGGCAAATGCACGCCAAAACTACATGTCCCACACACATGAAAATCACAGAGCCACTCATCCATACCCCAAGGTCCCTACATGGCCCACAAAAACACCCCGAAACACCACGCAACACCCCCAAAACCTCCCCCGAACCACAACATGACAATGCATGCACAAAAACCCAGAACACACAAAATGCCCGCCATCAAACAACCATAGTACCGAGCATGCGCAACCAAAAACCACACCGCAACATGCCCCAAACCACAACCCCCCTCCATACCTGCCCACTACCCCATCCAGAAGCAACAACAACATGCCAACACGGCGGCAACCCACCTCCTCCGCTGCCTTATCAACCTCCTTCGCCACCTCCACGCCGCTCCCGGACCCGGTCAGCACGGCCGATGCCATGCCCCCTTCCTCCACCGCTTCCCAAGCGCTCCTGAGGCCGGTGGTGGAGGTAACCAGCAGAGGAGGCCACGGAGGCGCCGGAGGAGGCAGCGTGCACAACCCGGCACCAGGAGCAGCTGTAAAACGACTAAGGAGAAGGACACGGCCACGGGACTACAATTCCCAGAAGGCTCCACACGGCTCACTAGGAAGGAGGGCGGAGACAGGGCAGGAAACAGAGAGAACTGGCCACGTGGGGCCTTCTGGGAACTGTAGTCCCCTGGCCGAGCCCGCCTCCTACGCCATCTCCAAGCCCCTTCCGGGCCCAGGACACACGGCCGGCGCAATGCCCACCTCCTCCACCGCCTCTTCCCGTCCTCCCAACTACATCCCACTACCTCCCCCACCACCATGAGAGAGAGACAGAGAGAGACACAAAGCAAGAGGTACAGAGAGTGAAAGATAGATAATGAAAGAGAGAGCGCGTGTGATAGAGAGCCACCTCTTCCCATCCTCCCAACTACATCCCACTGCCTCCCCCACCACCATGAGAGAGAGGGAGAGAGAGACACAGAGCGAAAGGTATAGAGAGTGAAAGACAGAGAGTGAAAGAGTGATAGAGAGAGAATGATAGAGAAAGAGAGATAGACAGAGAGAGAGACAGAGACAGAGAAAGAGTGATACAGAGAGAGTAATAGAAACAGACAGATAGAAAGACAGAGAAAGAGAGAGAAAGAGAGAGACAGAGAGAGAGAGAGAGAGAGGTAGACATATACATATATACACATGCACACACCTATACACATACACACACATATACACACATACACATACTGTATATACACATGCACACACATATACACCTACACACACATATACACACACATATACATATATACACATGCACACACACATATACATACACATACATACATACACGTGCACATACCCACCAAGGCCATAACTAACATCTCACATCTCCTAAATAGGGCACAGCAACGCGTGCCGGGTTCAGCTAGTACAAAATAATTATCTAGAAACCTAGCAAGCAATTCGGCATTTGGCAACTAGAGAAACAATCGAGTTTGTCATTCCTCGTTGCGCTTTGCCTCCACCACGCTGGCAATCTCGCAGGGCACTCCAATTAATTTATCCATATTTAAAGTGGACAGTCACTTCAACTGATCAATGGGAAACCAATTCCACGGCTAACTAGCTGTAACTAAATAACAGCCAGTTAACTGCATCACTGAGCCGCTGCCCATTGCATGCAAACAGATAAAGAACACATTTGTGGCTTGCATTTTTAAAACGAGTGTAGAAAAGAAAGCAAGAAAACAATACTCAAACACGAGTCTCTGTATTGTCGGAAATTTCAGATCGGTCAAGAACAAGCCATTAGGTTAAAAGATTTAGTTGGTAGAATCAGATATCCTAATTATTTTGGTGTTGGAAATATTTCTGTATCATCACCACTGTTCCGTCTTCCAGACACCTGTTTTGTGTGGCTCCCAGTTCTGGATGGCAGATTCCTTTTGCATTTTCCTCTAGGGTTGCCATAGACCCACTGGCACCCTGTTAGTTAATCATGTACAGGTTTGCAGCCAGTTTTGCAAAGCTTGCTGCTTGAGCCTTGCAAATGTATCCCTTTGGTTTGGGGACCGCCCCTTTTTCCCCTGGGGATGTGTTCTCCATTTTGAGATCTCTAGTCAGTCCTTCTCAGGCAGGAGAAGAGCTCAGATGTGCTTGACCAGTCAGGCTAGCTGTGTATAGGCCACCGTAAGTACTGCATGAACGAACGACCAATTGCTTGACCGCTGGAGTTAGATAGGCTAATGGTACCACTGATTAGCACTGCTTGTTGTATATGGTAGCTATCTAACTGCCATTTAAGCATCAGTTCGCCTTCGAACTGGCCCTAGGCATAGATAGGGAAGGCGTAGTTCCTTCTATTCAGTAACCTAGGGTCAGGGTGAGGAATATCTTTGGGTTTCCTTGCCATTCGTAGGAAGCAAAGGGAGACTTTGCAGTCTTAGTCAGCAACCCAGGGAATTTTCATCTTTCCCTCGTTTTGTATTTTTGCAACCGTTAAACTTTGTGCCAAGTCCTTCAAAGACTTTGTAGCTGAATAAACTATTTGTTCTTCAACTTTAACACTGAGTGGTTTTTTGGGTTGCTGGACCCCTGAGCTTCTCAAGTAGGCATCCTGCAGCCCACCAGGCTTATAGGAAGCACATCGCAGTTTATTTTCAAAGGCAACTGGTGCGACGGCATAACCACCATCATATCACCACCATCGTGGTCATCATTATTTCTATCATGCCTTTTCTCCCATAGGGACTCAAGGCAGGTAATAACACAATACAACCCAATACAAGTTTAAAAACAAGACAAATACAAAATTTAAAGAAAAAATATTTCATATTTCTGTCAAGTTTGCTTCCCTAAATGTGTTTGTATTTCTTTGCTGTTATCTCCCATCACATTGATTTTGACCTCTGGTGTACCTAGAAATGAGAGACACCCCCGCCCCCCAAGAGCCCTAGGTTGCAACATGCAATAAATCCCATCTTCCAGGGCATTAGCTACACCTCCTAATTTGGTGTCAATTACTTCATCACACTAGAGAGAGAAAAATCCACTTACAATCTGGTTTCTGCCTCTTGCGGAATTCTGGGGTTTGTAGTTTAGTGAGGATGTTAAAGGCTCCTCCCTAAACTACAAACTCTAGAATTGTGCCGGAGGCAGAAATCGGATTTTAATGCTGAATGTTTCTGGTTTTATATTGTATTTATATTGTGTATCGGCATCGAATTGCTGCCTTTTGTCAAGCCGCCCTAAGTCCCATCCACCCCCCCCACCCCCGGGGGGGTTGAGAAGAACGGGGTAGAAATGATGTAAATAAATAAATAAAAATAAAAAGGATTCGGCAGAGCACCGAATTGCCATATGACACATTAGCCTTTATTTGTTGCACGTTGTCAACGGGTAGTCGTCGTGTGTTTTTGAGTGACTGCGGGAATTTCACATTTCTGGGAACTGACATGAAGAGTAACAGCCTTGAAATGACTCTTGGAACAGCTGAGAGTCGACCCGAAGTGATTCAAAGGCTGATTCTTTAGCCATATTGATATTAAATCATCAGCTGTAGTTAAACATGACAGTGTGTGTGTACACTGCCAAAACCAAGCTGAAACTATTCTGAAAGGGGGGGGGGAGATGTTATTTTTGCACACATTTTTAGCCGTCATCTGGACAACCCAGAAGGATTGAAGACAGTTTTGTTGCCTTTTTGGTTCCCTAAAACTTTAAACATCTTGATCTTTGAAAGAATGAGTAACCATATTGCCTCCACAGTTAGACCTCTTCAGAAAGACTGCTTTAGAACTATGGATTCTCATACAGCGTTGTGGGAAGTGAAGTATATGAGAAACAGATATTTTTCCCACAGTAATTTTTTGGCTCATGCTCTGTTGTGATAAGCCTGTACAATTCCTCTGTTTTTGGATTTCCTGGGTCATCTCAGGGCACAGCTATGCTGGGATAGCCAAGGGGGTGTGCTTAGATTGTACATCAATGGACAAGCTCAGTGTTTCCCAACCTTTTTTGAGCCGCGGCACATTTTTTACATTTACAAAATCCTGGGGCACACCACCAACCAAAATGACACAAAATGACACTCTAGCACAGTCATACATATAGTTAATATGTTTTAAATGTATTTATACACTCAGTGTGAAACCTGGGCCTGTTTCGATGAACACAACATAGATATCCTGGCAGGAATGGCAGAAAGACACAAACTTCCCACACAGAACTCCCATAACCAAGAGAAAATGCTATGAGAGTTTGGTGGGCATTGACCTTGAGTTTTGGAGTTGTAGTTCACCAACATCCAGAGAGCAATGTGGACTCAAACAATGTTGGATCTGGACCAAACTTGGCATGAATACTCAATATGCCCAAATGCGGAGTTTGGGATAAATAGACCTTGACATTTGGGAGTTACAGTTTCTGAGATTTATAGTTCCCCAACAATCAAAGAGCATTCTGAACCTCACCAATGATAGAACTGGGCCAAACTTCCCACACAGAACCCCCAGGTGGCTCCCTTCCTGAATGGCTCTCTCCGTCTTCCACACCAGAGGGGAAGGCACTCACTCGGTCTGCGGTTGCCTGCCTGCCTTCCTTCTTTCCTGCGGATCGAAAGAGGAAGCCAGTGGGCCTGCCTCGGACTGCGCTCCTCACTTCCGCTTCCGTTCCCCACCCTCCCTCGATTGGAGGCTGGCTGGGGAAACGGCCAAAGGAGGCGGCGCCCCGGCCTCTTCTTTGCCACCGCCTGGCCCTTCCTCCTCCTCCTTCCCCAAGCAGCAGCAGCAGGAGTTCGGCAGGAGGGGGAAGAAAGGGGGGAAGAGAGGTTTTCCCACGGCACACCAGGTGATCACTCACAGCACACTAGTGTGCCCCGGCACACTGGTTGAGAAACACTGGACTAGCTCTCCGTCCCTGTGCTTTTGGCCTGTTGTGTTGCCACTTCCGATGCAGCCCTTTCTCCAAGACTGATCTCCATTCCGGCAACAGTAGTTGTGTCCCTTCCATTCTTCAGGGGTCTTTGGCAGATCCCCCTCTTCAAACCCAAGGGTCAGCCTCTGAAGCAAAGAGGGATTGCCAATTCCACTGCTCTCTATGTAACATGGTGTTAGAAGCAGAGAGTGTTTGAGGACTGGGATATCCATAGGGAGACCAAGGTGCTTCTTTATAAAGCCATTGCCCTCCTAACCCTGCGCTATACGCCTGTGAAACGTGGACTGTCTACAGATGTCACACTCAACTCCTGGAACGATTCCATCAGCATTGTCTCTGAAAAATCCTGCAAATCTCTTGGGAAGACAGGCGGGCAAATGTTGGAAGAAGCAAAGACCACCAGCATTGAAGTGATGCTCCTATATACCAGGGCTGTCCAACTTCTACCGGACCTTGGGCCGGAATTCCGGTCACTGATCACCTGGAGGGCCAAGCCCTGGCTCCGCCCCTCCCCTCCCCCACCTCCCCCCACACCCCCCCCCCCGCCATGCGTAAATATACAAATAAATATTATATTATTTAAATAAGGGGAGAGGGAGGGATGGATGGAAAAGGGGCATTAATTTACAATTACATATTATATTATTTAAATAAGGGGAGAGGGAGGGATGGATGGAACACATGAGGGGCATAAATATACAGAATATCAAGGCAGAAAATCCCACAATCTCGGCTTTGAACTGGAATATATGACTGTTCCACTGACCACATTGATCAGCATTGAATGGCCTTGCAGTTGAAAGGTCTGTGTGCTTTCATTCCGCCAGTTTACCCCTGGCTAATCAGTGCAAGTCATCAAAGTAAACTTAGGTAATTGCAAAGAATGTAAATAATTCTGGGGGGAGGAAAAGGAGGGGGAAAGGGGGTGGGAGGCCTTTCCTTGAGCTCCCTCTCCTTCAATTCCCCCTCCCTCCTTTTCTCCTCCTCCCCTCTCCTATGGCTGGCCGGTTCTCTCCTTCTCATTAAAGAGACAGTACATGAAACGCAAATGAAGGGGTCAGAAAGGAAGGGGCTTGTGTGTGTGTGTGTGTGTGTGTGTGTGTGTCTGAGAGAGCCAGAGAGATCTTCCCTTCGCTGGGGAGAGGTGTGCCCAGGGCAGGTCCCCCTCCTCTCTCTCTCTCTCTCTCTCTCTCTCTCTCACTCACTCACTCACTCACGCTCTCAGACACACTCCCTCCCTCCCAAACCGCTTTTGCTTCCCTGGAGCTGAGGGCCTGAGCGCCTCCCAGATGGAGCAGCAGCAATCCTGAGGAGGAAGCAGCGCTGACGAGGGGGAAAGCCATGCGGCCGGGTCGCTCTTCCTGTTTGCTGCCAAGGGGGCGGGGCCCGAGAGATGTCACTCCCTCCCATTGGCCCCCTCCCTCAGGAGAAGAGGAGGCGGCCAATAGAAAGCCAAGGGGCGGGACCAAATAATAATAATAAATAATAATTTTTTTAATTGAAAAAATATTTTTAAAATATTTTTAAATATATATTATTTATTGCAGGAGGGTAAGGGGCCGTAGCCAAGGGGCTAGGGGGCCGTGTACACCCCCACCCGCCCGGGCCGCCTGTTGGGCAGGCCTGCTATATACCATCCACTCTGCTGGCCTGGCCACACTGTCTCTTCTGCCTTCCGGGTCAAAAAAGGCTTTAAAAGGATGGACGTTGCAAGCTATGACCCTGAAGGTAGAGTTTAGAGCCTTCCCACATGCAGGGAGACCCAGAGAGCTGGTGGCACAAAACACTTGAGTTGGTTGCAAAGGTCCTTGTTAGAAAGGGAGTCTATCACAATGCCTGAGCGTGCAATGTGATAGTACCTCTCTTTTGGATCCCAGGTGTCCTGTTCCTCTCTGGTCTTTGTAGGCCCACGAAGTCCTGTAAAAACCCCAAAATCTGCAGCCTCTGTTGAGGACGGGCCTCCTGTGCACTGCAGCTTGGTTGAGAGGGCAGGTAGACTCTGCAGGTGAACTAAGAATGCTATGTCCAAGCAAGCTTCGGTTCCAGCCTTGCTTCGTCCGTTGAAATCTCTGGAATGAGGCAGAGAGGAAATGCTGCCTCTCACATGACCTCTGGAAGAGGAGGAGTTGGGGGCGGAGACGTCAAGTATGGAGCCAAAACACAACTCCGCCCCTGAGTGACCGCATGGCCAACAACAATAGAACAAAGACCTTACAGGTAGGGCAGTGAAATATAAATGCAGCTGCAATATCAGCCCCATGGGGGCGTCACACTGTCCAAATGCCCAATCACCATCTCCCAAAGCAGTTGCTATACTCCCAACTCAAGAACAGGAAATGTAACGTTGGTGGACAGGAAAAGAGATTTATAGATGGGCTTAAAGCTAACCTTAAAAACTGTGGCATAGACACTAAGAACGAAGAAGTCCTGGCCCTCGAACGCTCTAACTGGAGGTCAGCTGTGACCAGCAGTGCTGCGGAATTCAAAGAGGAATCAATGGAGGGCAAAAGGGAGAATCGTGCCAAGTGGAAGGCGCATCAAGCCAACCCTGACTGGGACCACCTTGTCCTACACAGTGCTATGGCCTAATGGAACGGTTACCTTTGCACCCTCTGATCTGGCAACAGTTATAAAGCAACATCACACAAGGATATAGGCACAATTATTAGGTTACATCCTATATCCAGGGCCGGTAGAAGCGTAACGCCAACTACGCAGGCGCGTAGGGCATTGCCACCTGGGAGGGGCGACATCAACTGGGAGGGACGCCACCGCACCGGCCCGGCTCGCAGCCGCCCCGCTGCCCGCGCCCACACCCCGGCTGCACCTCTGCAGCCGGCCCCCACCCAGCGCACTGGCTCCAAAGTGGGAGGCGCTTTGGAGCCAGTACGCATGCGCTGAGATTTGCGCATGCGCACTGGGCTCCAGAACGTGGCTCGTGCTCGAGAGCCACTGGGGCGCAAAATATTTTTTGTCTTCCCCCAACCCCCCAGAATAGGTAGGTCCCTGCCTTTGACAGCAGTGACTGCTATCAGAACTGCTCCATGGAGTGTAATATTCCATGCCAAGTCAGTGTGCAACTGGACCGTATTCTAAAGGCATCCACTACTACAGAAGAGTTAATCCTGAAAGTGCTGGTTTTGTGATTGTATTGGGATTTCTTCCTTGAATAACATCTACATTTGTGGCCACACTGGAGTGTGTAGTCCCACCATCCATGCAGATTATTAGAGACCATCATTACATTCACAGCAAGTGTCACTAGGGCAATGCCAACCTTCTGGAGGAAATATTGCCCATGCTTCTCTAGGGTGTTCATTGGGCAGGCAACTTGCCATGGGGCCTGCACTCAAAGCCTGATCAGCTTGATTAAACTTGACAGAGTGTGTGTTCTGCTGGAATAGCCTCTGAGAGCCCAGGGCCAAGCCAGACCACATTGAAGCAGCAAAGATTCCCCCCCCGGAAATAGTGGGTTCACCTTGAGGAAAACTTGTCTTCAAGCTTTCCCTTGAGACTTGCTGGCTTCACCTCCTACTCGGCTAGTCACTAGGGATGGATTCCTCTTCCTAAATGTGTACCGAAGAGAAACATACATATACCAACCAGAAGTCAGTCTGTCTCCAGTGCCCGGGATTGTTCGTGACTCGAAGAAGTTTTCCCATCTGACTCTGACGATTAAACCAACTGGCTGAAACATCGATTGCTCAGGACAGTTCAGTGACACGTTCCTTTAGAAAGCATTATGTATATGGATGTGACTTTAAGCTGTCTGTAGGATGATGGTGACCCCATGGTTCAGCATTAAAATACAGTTAGCATTAACACGTAATACACATTCACACTGTTCACAGTGTTCCGTCCACAACATGAGCATTGAGCCATATCCATCAACTTGCCATTACAATTACAATCCAAAGTGCTGCATTGTGCTGATGTGCAAAGGCCTGGATGCTAGGAGGGATGGGGTCAATCGTATTTCACTTGGAAGCGCATTCCACAGGCGGGGAGCCACCACCGAGAAGGCCCTCTCTCTCATCCCCTCCAACCGCATTTGAGAAGTCAGCGGGAGCGAGAGCAGGGCCTCCCCGGATGATCTTAAAGTACGAGGTGGGACGTAGCGGCAGATGCGTTCGGACAAGGAAGCTGGGCCAGAACCGTATAGAGCAGGGGTGGGCAACTATTTTTTCCAAGGGGCCACACGAGAGCCAAAAAATATTATGGAGGGCCGCACCTAAAAGCGGAACTACATGGTAATCTACATATTTTTTTTATTTATTCATTTACTATATTTACTATATATTACACATCATTAATATTAACATATTAATATATCAAGATATATTCATATATTATTAGTATTAATATCATAATTATTATAATATAGTATATATATAGACATTATAATATATTGAAATTATAATATATAATATAACATTATATTATATTATTTATTATATTATTTTATTATTATTATAAAATTATTATACAATAATAATAAAACCACTAAAAATAAAATAATGCTTCCTTTGTAGTCCCCTTCTCTGAGAGTTTTATGCAGAGGTCAGGCAGGGGAGGAAGCCAGGGGGCCCTTAGAGGGCCGGCTAGAATAGGCCAAAGCCGCATCAGGGCCGCAGTTTGCCCACCCCTGGTATAGAGCTTTAAAAGTCAAAACCAGCACTTTGAATTGAGCTCAGAAGTGGATCGGCAGCCAGTGGAGCTGACACAACAGGGGGGGGTGCTCCCCGTATGTAGCTCCAGCTAGTAACCTGGCTGCCGCCCATTGGATTAGTTGCCATTTCCGAACTGTCTTCAAAGGCAGCCCCACGTAGAGTGTGTTGCAGTAATCTTTCCCTTCAGCTTCTGCAAATGTATCATCCTTATTCTGCTTTCCATATAGTATATATATATATATAGAGAGAGAGAGAGAGAGAGAGAGAGAGAGAGAGACGTAAATAAAGCTCAGAGCAAGATCTCCTGTTCTTTGGTCTGTTAAGTAGCACTCATCCTAATTGTTTCAAGAACAGGAGCATGAACCACAGCAAAAGGGGGTAACATTTCAGTTTTCAAAAAGGATGTGGGAGTAAAATCCCAGGGAGACGCAGCACTCCTACAATCTCCCAGCTGACAAGTCCACTACTCATCTTGGCTGACAAATTCTGAGAGCTGTAGTCAAAAATTAACTTTTCTAAACCTGTGAGGGGCCTAAATTTGCAGCAAAGTTGAAAGGACTTGGAGATCTTCAAACTTGACCCTTGGTTAACCTCCAGCACATGACCCTTATCGACACTTATTACATTCGACAATGTAAGGGTGTCCCTGTCCTCAACGTATATTCTCTGTCAGTAGTGCTTATGTTTGGTAACATCAAAAGTAAAGACATATAGGTTTCTGCATTAAATCAGGGCGTTGTTTTTGTTCTTAATCCCTATAATTTAACATACATATCAGATTGGGTTGCTGTCAGTTTTCCAGGCTGTACGGCCATATGCCGTCACACCAGGCGCCTTTGAAAATAAACTGCAATGCGCTTCCTATAGGCCTGGTGGACTGCAGGATGCCTACTTGAGGAGCTCAGGGGTCCAGCAACCCAAAAACCACTCCAGGTTAAAGTTGAAGAACAAATAGTTTATTTAGCTACAAAGTCTTTGAAGGACTTGGGCAAAGCTTAACGGTTGCAAAAATACAAAACGAGGGTAAAATGAAAATTTCCAGATTGCTGACTAAGAGTGCGAAGTCTCCCTTTGCTCCCTCCAAATGGCGAGGAAATCCGAAGATATTCCTCACCCTGACCCTCGGTTACTGAATAGAAGGAACTACGCCTTCCCTATCTATGCCTAGGGCCAGTTCGAAGGCGAACCAGTGCTGGAATGGCAGTTAGATAACTACAATATACAACAAGCAGTGCTAATCACAGCAGGATATCATTAGCTTATCTAACTCCAGCGATCAAGCAATTGGTCGTTCTTTCATTCAGTACTTACGGTGGCCTATACACAGCTAGCCTGACTGGCCAAGCACATTTGAGTTCTTCTCCTGCCTGAGAAGGACTAAAGAGAGATCTCAAAATGGAGAACTCATCCCCAGAGGGAAAAGGGGCGGGCCCCAAACCAAAGGGATACATTTTGCAGGGCATCTAGCAGCACACTCTGCAAAACTGGCTGCAAACCTGTAAATGATCGAAGTGTATAAAATCATGCATGGGATAGAAAAGGTGAATAAAGAAAAAATATTTTCTCTGTCACACAACACTAGGACGAGGGGGCACTCCCTGAAGCTCCAAGGTAGGAAAGTTAGGACTAATAAAGGGAAATATTTCTTCACCCAGAGGGTCATTGGCTTATGGAACTCACTTCCAGAGGAGGTTGTGACAGCGGTCAGCCTGGACAGCTTCAAGGCAGGATTAGACAGATTCATGGATACCAAGGGAATCAGTAGCTACTGAAATGGACATCCAAGGGCCACCTCTGTGTTGATGGAGGCAGGCAGGATTTTCCCCGGGTACTGGTTATGGGGGGTTGGGAGCAGGTGAGGGTTCTGCCCTCCTTTCTGCTAGAGATCCCTGTGTACAACTGGTGGGCCACTGTGTGACACAGAATGCTGGACTAGATGGGCTGAGGCCCGATTCAGCATGGCTCTTCTTATGTTCTTATGTTCTTATAATGATTAACTAACAGGGTGCCACTGGGTCTATGGCAACCCTAAAGGAAAATGCAAAAGGAAGCTGCCATCCAGAACTGGGAGCCACACAAAACAGGTGTCTGGAAGACGGAACAGGCCATGTTCTAGAAGCATCCTCTACTGACGTTCACACACATCTATGGCAAGCATCCTCAGAGGTTGTGAAGTCTGTTGGAAACTAGGCAAGTGGAGTTTATATATCTGTGGAATGATGTCCAGGGTGGGAGAAAGAACGCTTGTCTGTTGGAGGTAAGTGTGAATGTTGCAATTGGCCACCTTGATTAGCACTGAATAGCTTTGCAGCAAAGCCTGGCTGCTTCCTGCCTGGGGGAATCCTTTGTTGGGAGGTATTAGCTGGCCCTGGAATTCCCCTGCTTTCTGAGTGTTATTCTTGATTTGCTGTTCTGATTTTTGAGGGTTGTTTAAAAAAAATACTGTTAGCCAGTTTTTGTTCCTTTTCACAGTTACTTCCTTTCTGTTGAAATTGTCCACATGCTTCTGGATTTCAATGGCTTCTCTGTGTAGCCTGACATGGTAGTTGTGAGAGTGGTCAAGCATTTCTGTGCTCTCAAATACGAGTGCTGTGTCCCGGTTGGTTCATCGGGGGAAGATATTAACAATGCATTTGTTTTTTGTGCTTTTTCTGGTTCCTCCTGTTTCTTGCTCACCAGGGCCTTTTCTACAGTGCCATATAATCCAGATTATCAAAGCAAGTAATCCATATTATCTGATTTGAACTGGATCATAGGAGTCTACACTGCCATATAATCCAGTTCAAAGGAAATAATCTGGATTTTATATAGGAGTGTAGAAGGAATCGAGATTTCAACTTTGCAGTTCCAGAGATTGCTTCATGAGCATCTACAGGCAATGGGCACATCTACTCTGATTACGTAATGAAAAGAGTCCATGAATCAGCCCTGTGGTTGCCAAACTACACATGGAGTTGACCCAGGGCAAGGCAGGGCAAGGCCACCTTAGCCTGGCTTTGACCTGTGTTAATCAAAAGTGTGGGTTGCTCTGAATTTTGTTTCATAATTGAGAGCACCCACCCACAGCTTCTGGGCCCAGTAAACTGTTGGGCCAGTTCCAAAATGACTGTGCAAACCACCCCATAGCTGATCAGGTATATGCCCCAATGGATCAGCCCTGAAATAACAGACTAATGTAAATCACCCAATGCCTACCATTCTCTTAGGGATGTATCAGTGTCCTTTTTGCATGAGGATATCCTTTTCTCGGGCACTTCCGTTATTTATATTCCCTTCCTGCTTTCATAGTGCCTAAAGCTGCTCTCTCACAATGTACCCTAAAGGCCCTAATTTACCCTACATGGTCATTCTGTGCTGGTTCAGCCCCCCACCACAGTAACAAAGCGACAAATGTTGTGTCCTGTCTCTTTAAAGTTATCGGCTTTTGCTTTATAGTAATTGGGGAAGTAATTCAACAAGGACTTCATAGGCTGGATCTACACCGCCATATAATTCAGTATTTCATCCTAGATATCTGCTTTAAACTGGATTATACAAATCTACACTGCCATATAATCCAGTGTAGAAGGGGCCATATTCTACAATTTTTGTTACACCTGATTGAAGTAGACCAACTGAACCATGGAATTTACTGTTGTGTTGACTTCCCATGCAACATTTGGTACAATGGATCTGATAGAGGATATGAATTTAGGGTAGTCTTGCCTTAGAGGCTGAGACCCTAGGTTCCTTTAAAGCGAGGGTCCTTGATGGAAAATCTTGGTGGGCAGTAAGAAATGCCAAAATAGCCCCTTAAGTCCCAATATTAGGTTCTCACCAAGATCCGGAAGTGTGCACACCAAGAGATTTCTATCCCAGCTGAGAAAGGATGACAGCAGCAATCATTCGCCATGCTGACATGTTTTATTACATTTTTTCCAGTATTTTTATATATTTCCAGAACAGTCCGTTTCAAATCTCCCGCCCCGCCTGCCTTTATTGGTTGTGGATCTGAGCCAATGGGAAGAGAGAGGGGGAAATGGACGGAACAATGAGGTCAGGGTTTTTTAGGATGTAATTAAGATGTGTGAAATGAAGGTCCGGGAGGCAAACAAGAACTCAAAGCATTCTCAAGTTGGCCAATTCTATGGTGTGGTGTGAAAATAAACATTTTAGACATGATCCAGGATATGCGTCTTCCTGCCTTGGCAAAACACAGATTATCTTGGCTTTTTATGAGTTTATCGCCCTCTGAGGCCTGGGCAACCTGACCCCCCTGGATAAACCACACAGCAGCTGAGGTACAACGGGTTTTATTTAGAATAGTTGATTATAGGAAAGAGGTTGGAGGCAATCCTTATAGTGCCTCCAACTAGCAGCAAAACGGGAATCAGCAAAGGTGTGAGTGCTCCGCAGTAAAAAGGAGCACAAGCGGGAAAACGGGAACACAAGCCGGATGCAAAGAGTTCCTGGGAATCCCAGCCGAAGCAAGTGAGGCTGGGACGCATTGATTATAAGGCAAAGAGTTCAAAAGGTAAAAGAGTCTTTCAGGATCAATCACTGGGTCTTCGACAAACAGGAACAAGGCAATGCTGGAACTAGTCAGCCCGAAGCAGGCTGGCTGGCAAGGCTTGATGGGAGGCCCGACTGGCCTAACCCGCAGGATCTTCTCCCAAACGCGTTGTTGGTACAAGGCACGGGCATGGGGGTCCACAGGGCAGTTATAGTGTTCCTTGGCTGTGTCGCACGTCAAAAGCTAAGATTGATGATCCCTTGTATGTTTTGTGAACTCAGTACTCTTGGAATGTGGTGCTCGTTAGCGAGTGCCATTTGGGCCGGGGAGTCAGGCTCTCTACTCCCACGGTCCGCTTCCATTATCAGGGAGGCAGTGATGGTACAACCTTGAAAGGCCTATGTTATGCTTGCATCCCTAGTCTTCTCACGGGAAAGGCACGGGAGGCCCAAGCAAGGTTTAAGAGCAAAGCAAGCTGGTTTGGAATTTACACTCTGGTTACCTTGGCTGGAACTTTGCTCAAGCAAAAGTGATGCCTGAGGCCCTTGAGGTGTGACAGAGTTTCAGGAAGGTGGAAAGTGACAAAAGGAAGACTATGACCATATATAGGGTTCCGACGCCCATATGCATGGCCCTTTGTGTAAGGTTTGCTTACTGTCCAACTATCCATGATTTTCTTAGCAGACGAAAAACTCAGAAACTAATTCAACCACAGATAGGTAAAAAGATCCAGTTTGGATTTTGGGAAAGACCCCCCAAAGGCTGGCTTTTCACCTTATTGTCGTGCAGGAGGAACTGGATGGTTTCCCAGTGAGTCATCAGCTTGGTCAACAAAGCGACTACTAATCCCTGGAAAATGCAGGTATTAGCGTTTTAAAATACATACATGGGGGAAAGGGGACATGCAGGGGAAAGTACAATGATTTTTTAGGGTGAAAAGCATCATTTTATATCCTGTCCATCATTTAGATCATTTCATTTTGCTTTATTTTTCACTGAAGGGGAGTCTAGGGAGTATGTGGGGAGATCTGAGCTTTAGAATCAATGAAAACGTCACTTGAGAGGAGACAGAGGGAAAGGGGGGGCTTCAGGGGTTCAATTCATATAGGCAGAAGTCTTGAGATAAAGTCCAGGAAGGGGAAAGTCCATATAGTTGCAGGAAAAAGTTCAATGTTCTGTTGCCTCAGGAGAGTCCTTGGTTTTTGACTATCTTTCACAGAACCCTGTTGCGACTTAGACTTGACCGGACCCTTAGTAAACCAACACACAGCGGCTGTGATTAAATGCTTTATTTAGAATAAGTAAATAAGTAAAATGTAAAAATAGATAGGTTCAGAAATGCTTTCAGCATCAAAAGGTAGCAAAAATAGTCTTTAAAGGTTTCCAAAGAAAAGCAATGTTCTCAGTGCCGCAATTGGCTAATCCACTGGGTCTGGGATCCCTGACTTGGCAAATCTCAAAGTCTCTAAGCAAGGAGTACCCCCAGGCCCAAGCAAAGGTCCATGGAACTTGGCAAGTAGCTGGAACGTTGGCTCGAGATCCAGAATGGAGTCTGGGCCAACCCTTTATAGGTTTTGCCTGCATTGATTCAGTAGGCGCTTACTTCGCCACAGTTCTCTCACAGGAACGGGGGAACAGCTTTCTCTTCCCACCGTATCTATATCTCTTTGGAATGCGTGTGTGATGAGGTGGTTACTTATATGTTAATCACATGTTTGTTTATGTATTTAGAAGGAACATTCTTTAAAAGCTGCAGAGAATGAGCAGTAGAATGTTCGCAGCAGCAAGCTGTAAGCAGAGGCTGTTGCCATGACAACAGAGGCCACTCTGGCTTTAGAATGTTCAGTTTGAATATGACAGTTGGAGAATGTCAGTTGGCCAGCAGCTGTGAGCAGAGTTAGTTTTGGAATTAGCAGTTGCTGAAGCTGCAAGCTGCCTGTAGGGACTGCAGTGTGCAGTGCAGTTCTGAGTGTGGGTTTAGGGGAAACCCAAGTGTGTGGGTTTAGAAACCCAGGTTAAGGACAAGTGTAGTCCTAGGGTTGAGAGTAACCCAGTGTTAAGTAGTTACTTGTGTGTAACTGTATCAGGGGAAAAACCCCAGTGTTATATTGTTCAATATTGCAAGTTTGTACCTCTTTGGAGTAGTTTTGAAACCACCTAAGCTTTGAGCCCATTTGTGTAAAATAAACTGTTAAACACTTTCAACAAAAGAACATCTGTGGAAGTTGTTTATTCACAAAGAACCTCACATCCAGTGGTCAAGCATTGACAAATGGTGGCAGCAAGTTAATAATATTAATAAAGAAGAGGAAAACGGGGTGAAGTTTCATCAATTACCACATTTGGTGGCATAGCGGCGGGATACGTCTAACACCTCAGTTTAGTGCCCAAAGTCGCTTGGTAGTAAGAACTAAGTAAAGTTCTGAGGTAAAAGTTTTGTCAAAATGACCACTCGAAGACAAACGAGGGCGTTGGAAGAGACAGAACAGCCTGAGGTACTGCAAGAAGAGGACAGTTCAGGGTCAGAACGAGAGACAAGTAAAATGTCTGAAGAATTCAAGTTTAAGCTTGAGGTGATGAAATTAGAGGTGCAAAGAGAAAGAGAAGCCAGACAGGCAGAAGAACATAGAGAAGAGAAAGAAAGAGAAGAACGTAGAGAAGAGAAAGAGAGAGAAGAAAGAAGATTAGAAAGAGAGAAAGATAGGGCACATCAGGAGAAGATGAGAATGACCGAGTTAGAATTCGAGAAACAGAAAAGCTTGTTAGCGGGCCCAGCTGTGCTCTGGGGAGGATCCACCGCTTCATGGTACCAGGTGCCCTTATCGGCCTGGGAAGCCGCAGGGCTGCGCCGCTCTTTGACTATCTGGGGGTCAGCTAAAGGTTGCTGCAAAGGCCTGTTTTCAAGCCTCTCTGAGACTGTGGTTCTAACATGGCGTTGGTCTGGCTTGCTGCGGGAACCGGGCTGAGGTGTGACAAACCCTGAGAAAGGGGGGTCACTTCGATATCTGATCTATAGGTGGGACTAGCCAATAGGATTCTAGCCAATATGTAAGGAAAGCCTTCTTTGTTGTGCCACCATAGTTGTGGATTACTCACTCGACATTATATTTTTTTTAATGTTGTTTGCCCAGTATTTTAAACTAGTTGACTCAACCAGTTGACGTGAGCTGCCTCTTTATATTGCAATACAAAGCGTTATTTTACTGGGCTTGTTTATTCTTTTAACATTTTTAAACATGTTTGGATTTTCTAAAAACTATATTTTTGTAAGACTGGGAAGCAAGCATTTAAGTTAAAAAAAATCCAATCCATAATTCAGTTATCCAAGTGAGGCGGGAAAAGAAAGAAACCTTCTCCTCGCTCCCTTGTGAAATGTTATTTCAATGACAGAAAATAAAAAGACGTGTAACAACACAAGAAAATCATTACAGAGATGAAGAAACTCAGCGCTTCCAATGCTGAAGATATCATAGAAGGGCTTATGTATAGCTTCGGTACGCTCTTCACAGCTGGAGTAAAATAGCCTTAGGAAAGTTTCTCTGGTAGTTAATGCATGTTTTACTTAGCTTTTATTTTGGCAGCTTACCCATCTTTACTTAATTACTGGTTTTCTGCTATGAATTAAATAAGGTATTTTGTGTGAAGCAAGCTTGTCCTTAAAGATTATCAAATAACAGCCGTGGCTCTGACAATGGCCCCACACATGGGAGTCAGTTCCCCACGGTGTAATCCCATGACATTCGGCAGCATGCATGAATATTTCAGCAACTTTGGTAGTGCTGCTTACAATGAGCATCCAGTTAGTGATCATCTCATGCCAGAAAGAGCTCGCTGGAATTCATGATCACAGTTATGGATGCATTCATAACTGATTCTTATTCCTTACATATTCACAATTGTGGCAATAGTGTAGGGCAGTGTTACCCAACCAGTGTGCCGTGGCACACTACTGTGCCATGAGCGATCATCAGGTGTGCCATGGGAAATGGGAACCTCCAATGCCCTTCCTTCCCCCTCCTGCCGAACACTTTTCCTTCTCCACTCGGGCTCCCTTCTTCCCAGTCTCGCTCTGCTCGCTTTGCTCTGGGGTGAGTCTGCGCAGCAGCGCCCGCACGGGTCACGTCTTCCTCCCTTGCCCCTCCCCTCCTGAACACGCTCACGCTGCCCCCTTGGGTCAAAATGCCAACAGAAGCAGCAGTGTAGAAGAAAAAGTAAGTGTTCGGCAGGGGGGGGGAGAAAGGGCGCGAAGGGGAGGAAGAGGTCTCTGTTGAAAGCTGGCATGCGCAAACTTGGACCTTCCAGGTGTTTTGGACTCCAACTCCCACCATTCCTAGCAGCCTCAGGCCCTTTTCCTTTTTCCCCCTCAGCCACTTAAGCAGGAAAGGGCCTCAGGCTGTTAGGAATGGTGGGAGTTGAAGTCCAAAGCACCCAGAGGGCCGAAGTTTTCCCATGCCTGTTTGAGGGACCTTAAAGTGGAGAGCCTCCTTCCAACATTGTGATTCTGGAGAGAAAGCAAACAACTACATAACATAACATTGTTTGAGTCCACAGTGCTCTCTGGGTGTAGGTGAACTACAACTTCCAAACTCAAGGTCAATTCCCAAGCAAACCCTTTCAGTACTTTCTGTTGGTAATGAAAGTTCAATATGCCAAGTTTGGTTCAATTCCATTGTTGCAAGAGTTCAGGATGCTCCTTGATTGTGTGTTAACTATAAATCCCAGAAACTGTAACTCCCAAATGTCAAGGTCTATTTTTCCCAAACTCCATCTGTGTTCACATTTGGGCATATTGAGTATTCATGCCAAGTTTGGTTCTGATCCAACATTGTTTGAGTCCACAGTGCTCTCTGGATATAGGTGAACTACAACTCCAAAACCCAAGGTCAATGCCCACCAAACTCTTATAGTATTTTCTCTTGGTTATGGGAGTTCTGTGTGGGAAGTTTGTGTCTTTCTGCCATTCCTGCCAGGATATCTCTGTTGTGTTCATCGAAACAGGCCCAGGTTTCACTCTGAGTGTATAAATACATTCAAAAACATATTAACTCTATGTATGACTGTGTTAGAGTGTCATTTTGTGTCATTTTGGTTGGTGGTGTGCCCCAGGATTTTGTAAATGTAAAAAATGTGCCGCGGTTCAAAAAAGGTTGAAAAGCACTGGTGTAGGGAATAGATAGGAATCATGAATGTTCCTTAGTCCTGCCTTAGTGGGGTTCTGCCAATTATCCTGTCAATCAGTACACAAGTAATTGACATTCCCACCCTTCCTGCCTTCTGATCTCAGGCCCCATCTCCACTGCCATATAAATGCAGATTTTCTGCTTTTAACTGGGTTATTTGGCAGTGTGGACTCATATACTCCAGTTCAAAGAAGATTATTGGGATTTTATATGGCAGTGTAGATGGGGCCTCAGTGCAAGGAGGAATTGTGACAGGGCTCCTGCTTCTGAGGACACTTCCAGACAGGCCTCAATCCCAGGAGGAACTGGGATATTTTATGCCAATTCCTTCTGAGATATAGGCCCCACACCCATCCCAAAACCTGGGTTTTCCTGGGGGTGACTAAATAGGGGGCTGGGAGGAGGGAGGGAGGGAGTACAATCCTGTTCTTTCAGGCTCTTGAGGATCACAGTAGGAATTGACCCCCAGGATCACAAAGTGATCCCCGGAATCAATCACCACAGGGCCCATACCTGGAAAAATCAAAACATTACATCAGGGTCTAGATCAGACCTGGGCAACCTATGGCCCACGGGCCGGATGCGGCCCAGCAGCCAATTCTGTCCGGCCCGGGGAGAAGGGCATCAGGGGCGGGGCCAAGAGGAAGGGGTGCCGCTGCCGCCATCCCATCACAGGCTGTGGGGTCTGCGTCGGCAGACAGCCCACCACTCCGAAGAACAATCAGAGAAGCGGCAGCTTTGGAGTGCCTGCCATCCCGGGGGCGATCCGGGCCTGTAGCGGGAGTAGTCGGTGACCTATAGCGGCTGATCGCCCTGGCGACCCGGAAGACTTGATCGTCTTCTGGGTCGTCAGGGCGATCACCCGCCGCAGCTCGCCGACTGCTCCCGCGGTAGGCCTGTATCGCCTCCCGGGATGCACTCAAAGCCAGGATGACAGGCACTCCATGGCAGGGCGATCAGCTGGGGAATGGCTGGGGTGAGAGTGGGTGGAGGCCTGCAGCCTCCAATCACCTGCTGCTCTGCTCTGCTGCGGTGGTGGCTGGGTCTGCTTTGCCATCCTCTGGCCTGGGTCCATTGGGCCATTCGATCTTGGGATCCTTCCTCTCTTGAGGATGTCAGCCTCCATCTTGGTTCGCACCTTGTCTTCTTGAATTTCATTTTATTTTAGTGGTTTTTATTATTATTTTATAATAATAATTTTATAATAACATAATAAATAATATAATGTTATATTATATTATATTATAATTTCAATATATTATAATGTCTATATATATATACTATAATAATTATGATATTAATACTAATAATATATGAATATTTCTTGATATATTAATATGTTAATATTAATGAAGTGTAATATATAGTAAATATAGTTAATAAATAAATAAATAATGTAGATTAGAATGTAGTTCAGTCTTTAGGTATGGACCTCCATAATATTTTTTGGCTCTCTTGTGTCCCCTTGGAAAAAATAATTGCCCACCCCTGGTCTAGATCTTTCTAGTTATTTTATTAATTTAATTAGTCCTGGGAAATCATAATTTACTCAGGATTAATTCAGGTTTTCCTGAATTAATTCCTCAGGTAACCCCATAACAGGTCCTGTGTTTTGGGCCTGTCTGGAAGGGCCCTGATTGTTATACCAGAGGTCATTGGCAGGAGATTGACAGGACCCCTTTGTTCATGGAGGCTGATGACTGGTAAGGCGGGACCTTTGGGGAGACTTAGGAACATGACTGTCTTTATTGAGTCTATCCATTTGTAATGCGGTCTTCCTCTTTTCCTACAGTTTTTCAACCTCAACCTTACCTAATGACTCATGTCTTTTCATGACTAGTCCAAAGTGTAACAGTCTCTGCTTAGTCATCTAGGCAGAGTTCAAGCTTGATTTGTTCTTTGACCCATTTATTTCACTTCTTTGGCAGTCAACAGTACACAGAAGCATCTTCATCCAATGCCCTTCTTCCTTAACTACAATTTGCACTATCCCATTCCCTTGACTTGTTTAAGTTTGTCCATGTCTTACAGCACTTGTCACCATAGGTTATTGGGTGTTATTCTGAGTTTTAAATTGTTGTTTTATATACTACTAGCTGTACCCGGCACGCGTTGCTGTGCCTATTTAGGAGATGCGAGAAAGTCTGAGTATGTAAGGGTTCGAACTGATGTTACTTATGGTCTTGGTGGGGTCATGGCTGAGTTGTTGTGGGTTGTTCTGGTGGGTGGGATGTTGAAGTCCTGTAGAGTTGTCGGTGTGTGGTGTTGCTGGCGTTTTGCAGAGCTTGTGGATATACAATGTTTTTTGTCTTTCTGTGTTGATGGAAAGGTTCTGTGTTTTCCCAACTCTGGATTTGAAAAAAGAAACTGTGTTTCTGTTCTGGCATTTGTTCTGCCCTTTTTTGTTTGATGTATGTAGCGTTGTGAGTGTGTCGTCCAATGCTGTTCGTTTTAGAAGGCATGGCTTGTGTTTTGGGTCAGTTTCTGCCTGTGTGGAAGGAAGGAATGGCATACACATGGGTTGAGCAGTAGACGCAAGGTTGTGTTATGTGCGTATTGTGTTGTGTGTAGGTATTACTTTTTTGGTGAGGTAGTGGAATTGTGGGTGGTAGTATGTTGTTGAATGCTTGTGTGGGTGGGGTGTTTTGGGTGTTTGTGGGTGTTTTTAGAGTATCAGTGCAGTGTTGTGTTGTGTTGTGTTTGGAGTATAGGTGGAGTTTGTTTTTGTTTGAGGTGGTGGTAGGTGTTGGGTCCCGTAGGTTTGGGGGGATGGGTTGTGATAGGAAGTTGTGTTGTGTTGTGTGGGTAGGAATTGCTGGAGAATTGCTCCCTCATAGAGTTTGGTTTTGACAGTTTCATCACTCAGCATTCTATCCTAGCCTTGGTTGGCTGTGCCCACTGTTACTATGGTTACTCAGCCTCCCTGCATTCTGTGTGGGCCGATGTTGGCCAATGGGTTTAGCTGGCTGCCGCAGAGGATGCTGGGAAATGTAGTTTTTTGTATCGTTGTTTTGAGGGCCTTCTAGGTTTTGGGGGGGATGTTTCTTTGCTAAAAACCTTCCTTGTTTGAGGCCTATTTTTGTTGGCAAGTTTGGTGTCTCTGCCTTGGAAGGTTTCTCTGTCTCTGTCAGTTGTTCGACGACGGGACCTCCTTTATATAATAGACTAGCTTGGGGACCCGGCCCTGCCCAGGTTATTTGAGAAGGGCATTGTGTGCCAAGGTTGGTCCTTATCAGTTGTTTATTTGGCTCGCAGTGGTCTCAGGAACTGAGTGAAGGTACTTCAAGTCCCATAATCCATGGTCCATCCTCCTCCAAATTGCACCAGGATGTAGAGTGGGTCATTGGGGTTCTGTGTGACAAATCTGATCTTGATCAGTTATTGGATGAGGGTCACAGCAGTCTTGGGAAGTGAGTGGAGATACTTCAAGTCCCATCATCCGTGGTCCATGCTCCTCAATACTGCACCAGGATGTAAAATGTGTCATGGGGGCTTTGTGTCCCAAGTTTGGTCTTGATAAGTCATTGGATGAGGTTGGCAGCAGTCTTGTGAAGTGAGTGGAGGTACTTAAAGTCCCATCATCCATGGTCAATCCTCCTCCGAACTGCACCAGGGAGTAGAGTGGGCCATGGGGGCTCTGTGTGCCAAGTTTGGTCTGCATTGGTCATTGGATGAGGGTCACAATGGTTTCAGTTAGTGAGTGAAGGTACTTCAAGACCCATCATCCATGGTCTATCCCCCTTAGAACTGCAGCAGGACGTAGAGTAGGTCATGAGTACTCTGTGTGGCAAGTTTGGGCCTGATCTGTGATTTGTAGGGGCTGCAGTGGTCTGTGGGAAGTGAATTGGGTGAAGGTTCTGCAAATCCCATCATTTGTGGCCCATCCTGCCCTAAACTGCACCAGGATGTAAAGTGGGTCATGGGGGATTTGTGTGCCAAGTTTGGTTCTGATCTGTCATTGCTGGGGGCCACAAAGTGTTTTGGCCTTAAACTCCCACCATGTCTGACTGCCTCCGGGCTTTTCCTTACCCCCCTCTGCCACTTTAGAGTGTCGGAATGTTGGTGGTGCTGACCAATCAGAGGCGTTATGCAAATAATCCCACAGTGGCAACCAATCAGAAAGCTGGCACATATCCACAAACACACATACATACATACAAACATTCTCTTTTATTATATATATAGATATAGATTGTTTCCATGTTTTTATTGTACTGTGTGTTTATTTTATGCTTTGTTTTAGGAACTTTTTGTCACATACAAGCTGCCCCGAGTCCCTTTGGAGAGCTGGAGCTGGGGTACAATAATAATATTAATAATAATAATAATAACAATTCTAAAGTACCACTTTTCAAATTAGTTTTCTTCTTACGAGCATTTTTCACTTCCCAAATTTCACAACAACACCAAACTAAGTCGCTGTCTAGAATTTTGGCAGCAGTTTCTTTCGCAGGAAAAAAAGGATACGTTTTGTGTATAATACTACAAATAGTTTTTGAAAATAGTGTTGTCTTTGAAAAGTTTCTCACAGCAAGAGGATACTTGCTAAAATTATTTATTGCTTCCTTTGAGAATTAAATCAATGAAGAATATGAACCTTATTTTAAAAAAAATCAGCTGCCATTGACCAATTCCAAGTAAATCACTATGGCTGTATCTACACTAGCCCAGGGCTGTCCAACTTCTTTTGGCCCAGGGGCCAGTGTTCTGGTCCCTGATGACCTGGGGGGCCATACCGGGGGGGGGGTCACTCACGGGGGGGGGAGCGCTCCTGATGGCGTGCTGACGTCAGCACGCCTGACGTCAGCACGCCCCGGCGTCCTGCACGGCCCGCCCCTTTTTTGGCGAGGCTTGCTGATGTCACCAAGCCCCGCCAAAAGGACGCCACGCTTGGTGACGCCGGCGTGGCCGGGTTCCTTCCACCTCTTCCTCCTTAGCGGTGAGGAGGAAGAGGTGGAAGAACCGGCGCCACGGGCGCTGTCACCAAGTGCGGCGTCCCTTTTGGCAGGGCTTGGTGACGTCAGCAACCTCGCCAAAGGACGGATCTTGCATGCTCAGGGCGCTTAGTGATGCCGGCGTGGCGCCGGGTACCTACCACCTCTTCCTCCTCACCGCTGAGGAGGAAGAGGTGGAAGGAACCCGGCACCTCGCCGTCGTCCTGCGCGGCGTCTTCGGCGGGGCGTGGCGACGTCACCCAGCCCCGCCGAAAAGGGGCAGGCCGTGCAGGACGCCTCTCCCACCCCGCGTCCTGTGTGGCCTGCCCCTTTTCGGCAGGGCTGGGAGACGTCAGGCGCTGGCGCCTCCACCTCTTCCTCCTCAGCGCCGGCGTCTGACGTCACCCAGCCCTGCAGAAAATGGCAGGCCGCGCAGGACGTCTTTCCCTCCCGGTGTCCTGCGTGGCCTGCCCCTTTTCAGCAGGACTGGGAGACGTCAGACGCCGGCGCCTCCACCTCTTCCTCCTCGGCACCGGCATCTGACGTCACCCAGCCCCGCTGAAAAGGGGCAGGCCGCCGCGCAGGATGCCGGGCGGGAATGTCGAGACGCCCTCCCGCCCTCCCGCACATGCCCGCGAGCGCCACCCCCCCCCCCCGAGCGCCCCTCCCCCGAATTTTTTTTCCAAATTTTTTTTCAATTTTTCCCCCAAATATTATTTCTCCCAGGAGGGTAGGCGGGTCGCGTCCAAGGGGCTGGCGGGCCGTGTACGGACCGCGGGCTGCCTTTTGGACAGGCCTGCACTAGCCTATATCCCAGGATCTGATCCCTGATTATCTGCTTTGAACTGGATTATGTCTGTCTACACTGCCAGATAATCTGGGATCAGATCTTGGGATATAGGCCAGTGTAGATCCAGCCTTTGCCAGTGAGAGGTAATAGACATTGTTGAAGTAGGAGCCAGTAAACCTCCCAATGAACTCTCAACTTCTCTTTCCACCCAGATGTCTTTTCACCCTAAATGCATCCTCACAACGAGCCACAACTCCCACATGTATTTATTTCACCCCAACCTTGGTTTCTCTGCCTCTTTAGGGACTGAACCTTGTGGTTAGAAGCAGTGTCACCTTTATGTTCTGCACATCTCCAGAATATTGTTAGCACAGAATAAATGTTCACATAATAAGGGAAGCACCACTGCAGGGCAATTTTTCAAGTGTTTTGGGATACACCAGTGCCATCTAGTGGAGCACATCTTTATTTCTTCATAGGGTGTCAAATAATTATTCAATCTGTTTGACAAAATGAAGAACAGAATTGTGAAGATTATACAGAACAGCAAGTTCAGCAATAGAATGATGAAATTTAATTATACTGTAAAATCACTTTGGTTCTTCAGTTGGTTTGTCGGATAGTAGCAGAGAAAAGTTGTCTATAAGAGTTCTGGGATGATTTATTGCAGTATGAAACAATTCTCATGGGTGTTCACTCATGGTCCAGTATGATTGTCTTCCAGAGGTAGAGTCTGGTGGTGGATCCATACATCAGTGTTTCCCAACCAGTGTGCCGTGGCACACTAGTGTGCCGTGAGAGATCATCAGGTGTGCCGTGGGAAATTGGAACCTCCAAGACCCTTTCTTCCCCCTCCTGCCGAACACTTTTTCTTCTCCACTCGGGCTCCCTTCTTCCCAGCCTCATCCTGATCGCTTTGCCTCACTTTGCTCTGGGGCGAGCCTGCGCAGTAGCGCCCGCACAGGTCACGTCTTCCTCCCTCCCCTCCTGAACACGCTCACGCTGCCCCCTTGGATCAAAATGGCGGCAGAAGCAAAAGTGTAGAAGAAAAAGTAAGTGTTGGGCAGGAGGGGGAAGAAAGGGCAAAGCGAAGGGGAAGGGGGAGGAAGAGGTCTCTGTTGAAAGCTGGCATGGTCAAACTTGGACCTTCCAGGTGTTTTGCACTCCAACTCCCACCATTCCTAGCAGCCTCAGGCCCTTTTCCTTTCCCCCCTCAGCCACTTAAGCAGGAAAGGGCCTCAGGCTGTTAGGAATGGTGGGAGTTGAAGGCCAAAGCACCCAGAGGGCCGAAGTTTTCCCATGCCTGTTTTAGGGACCTTAAAGTGGTGAGCCTCCTTCCAACATTGTGATTCTGGATAGAAAGCAAACAACAACATAACATTGTTTGAGTCCACAGTGCTCTCTGGGTGTAGGTGAACTACAGCTTCCAAACTCAAGGTCAATTCCCAAGCAAACCTTTTCAGTACTTTCTGTTGGTAATGAGAGTTCAATATGCCAAGTTTGGTCCAATTCCATTGTTGCAAGAGTTCAGGATGCTCTTTGATTGTGTGTTAACTATAAATCCCAGAAACTGTAACTCCCAAATGTCACGGTCTATTTCCCCCAAACTCCATCTGTGTTCACATTTGGGCATATTGAGTATTCATGCCAAGTTTGGTCCTGATTCCAACATTGTTTGAGTCCACAGTGCTCTCTGGCTATAGGTGAACTACAACTCCCACCAAACTCTTATAGTATTTTCTCTTGGTTATGGGAGTTCTGTGTGGGAAGTTTGTGTCTTTCTGCCATTCCAGCCAGGATATCTATGTTGTGTTCATCGAAACAGGCCCAGGTTTCACACTGAGTGTATAAATACATTTAAAAACATATTAACTATATGTATTACTGAGTTAGAGTGTCATTTTGTGTCATTTTGGTTGGTGGTGTGCCCCAGGATTTTGTAAGTGTAAAAAATGTGCCGCAGCTCAAAAAAGGTTGGGAAACACTGCCATACATAACTGCAAAGATCTGTATTGGATCCATGTGGTCTTTCACACTAAGGACACAGATTTAAAAATGGAAGGCGGTCATGACAAAGGTTTGCTCGATGTGCCTTCCTCTTGGCACCTTTCTTCCTTTTCACCCTGTATTCATGCCTCTTCCAAATCCACAGCATCATTGGTAACAACAGTCACCAACTGTTAAGGAAAAAAATATGACTCATTTGTTTCATCATTCCTGAAATCTTTTACAAAATGTTGATGGTGGACCCTTAACTTCTAAGGCTTACTCCCCAAAAAAATTAATTTTTTAAAAATATGCCTTTACTCATTGACTCATTTTTTAGAAATAAACATTTGGAGTAAATGAATACAGATGACAAATAGATTTCTGAAAAACATCTCTCGTACAGGTCCACTTGCCAGCTACACCTTCCTGACAAGTATCTTACTCAGTGGCAAACCCAGAAGTGCTTCTGAAATGAATAATAATAATAACAACAACTTTATTTTTGTACCCCGCCTCCATCTCCCCAATGGGACTCGGGTCGGCTTACCTGGGGCCAAGCCCGATCAACATACCGTACTAGATGACTTTTTAGCCCTGAAAAATCTTGAAAAGTTGGGGGTCGTCTAGTATGCCGGATATAAAATTTATAAAACCTAAAAAAAATTAAAATAAAATAATCGCCCTCCCCTCCTGCTTCCTGCTGCGCACGCGTGCAGCAAGCCATCCCCTCCTGCCTCACACAGTTTCTGGGCTCCTACGCCTCCCAGACTGCCCCAGCACGCCCATCCCACGCACGCTGCAGGAAGCAGAAAGGGATGGGCCCGCCACATGGTGAGGAGACCAAGAGAGTGCGCATGGGCAGGCCAGAAGGACTGCCCTCGCATCACACCACGATCCCAAGGTGAGCGGGGCCGCCGCTCCTCCCCGTGCCCCTCCTCTGCTCCTCTCAGACACTCTGCTATGGCATCCAGGGAGGGAGGAAAGAGAGCAGATCGCCCCCAGCCATCACCATGGAATGGGGATTCATCTTAAACGGCGAGTATATCCCTAACTCTGTATTTTTTGTTTAAAATTTGGGGGGGGGGGGTCATCTTATACCCCAAGTCATCTAGTACGCCGGTACATATGGTAGTTAAAATAGCACATTAAATTTCATAAAAACAGCAACAATTAAAATTATAAGCATTCTTTGGTTGGACATGAAGTCCTAAATCTGGAATATTATCCATAAGCACAACTGCCAAGGGCCAGCAGTATCTCATGGATAAGGAAACGCATCGTGTTCCAGATAATGGTGGATTATAGCCTGTCAGTATTGCTTCTGCTTTCAGTGGAAAATTTGAAGAACTTCATATTCCTCATTCCTCCCATAGTAGGTTATTCTAAAGAAACAGGTGCTTTCTTCATCCTGTAACTTTATTTAGTTTGAGTCTGCTGACACGGGCCCAAAGTCATCGTTTGCCAGAGATTCTTGGAGAGAATTAGACACAACCCATGGCTTTTGCTAACCCAGTTCAAAGCCAACTCAACCTGAAATCAAAGTTCAAAGCCAACTCAACCTGAAATAGATCGAGGTAACCTTTAGCCTCGATCGAGCTGTTTTGCCTCCCCCACTTTTGGGATAACTGGTCAGTGTAGAGGTGCTCTTAAAATCTTAATTTGCAACCAGAGAATTAAGATTTAATGGTATTTGAATTATATCCACCACACAGTTCTGGCTGATGCTTGACTATTATTAATAACATAAGTGAGGAGCATCCCTAGCTCTCAGATTTTGACCCTGAAATCCCACCTTAGCATACCCCTGCCTCGGCAATAGTACATGTTATTTATCGTATCCGAGTTCCTGTGGACATATATTTAACGCAACTTCCAGAAGCAGCCATGTTCTCCAATTCCTACTGTGATGAAGTCGTGTTGTTTTGTTGCAAGATAAATGTATAGTTTGTTATTGCTTATTTGCCTATACGTTTGATGGTAAAATGTTTAACAAGCCACAGAGGGTTGGCGGGGAATGTTGGAGCAGCCGGCCCCTGTGAAGGCTGTTGCCGTGGAGACGGAAGTTAGAGCTGCACCTGTTTTAGAACTTTCAGGTTTTTAAAATAAGTCGGTTGGTTTTGTCGGTTGGTGGGAGGGAAGCTGTCTTTTGGAGCTTTTAGAAAGCAGTTCGGATAGGGGTTTGAGAAACCCAGGTGAAAGACAGACTTTGTCCAAGTTAGAGTAGAAAACTAACTTAAGAGATAGGTAAAGCCTATAGTTGGCTATTTACCTGCTGGAGCAGTTAGTTATTAGGACTGCTTGGTTCTGTGTTAGGAAGTACAATGGAAACCGTACCCTATTGTTGAAACGTTGTAACTGCAAGATTTGTACCTCTTAGGAGACTTGTTTGCAACCAACTAAGCTCTGAACTCTGTTATAAAATAAACTGTTGAACATCTTTATTACAACACCTCTCAACGTCGTTCTTTTTAAAACACAAGCCTTAAAAGAACAAACCCTCACATCTGATCTGATACAATTGGTGGCAGCAAATATATTAACTGGTGGCAGTTTGAACATCTGTTGGTGGGGCTCAAAGGGAAAGTACCCACTCTACCACAGTGGGAAGAAAGCCTTACTGCCCAGAGTTATAAAAGGGTTCGTTCCTTACATGTTAGTGACAGTGGTAAGATTTGCAAAGTAGACCTGCCCTGCCATGGTTAACATAAGGAGCCTGGAAGCCTTCTTTTTTATACTTCATTTCACTATTTGGTGGCAGCGTATTTACTATAAGGGTCAAGGGGTCCGAGCCCCGCCATATTTGGTGGCATGGTGAGATAGCCTGCCATGCCACACCGAAAAAGGAACGGTCAGTAGTGACTGACCAACGAGCCAACCCTGACCCATTACACCTACCCTTCTTACATTCTATGCTTAGTTTGCTTTCTCTTACAATTGAAAAGGGTTGTGCTAAAAATTATTTTTTTTATAAATGACAAGACTCATGCTTCAATACTCCTGTTAGTTTCCACTAAAGTTGACCCATCAAATCAATGACATTTACCCACACGTTGATTTACAATGCAATAATGGATTCAATGGATCTACTCTAGTTGGGTCTAATTAGTTACATTGAGGACAATGTAAGGAAGCAGGAAAAATAAAAGCTATGGCTGCTACACACACACACACACACACACAACCCTCATGCCAGAAGATATTGCATCAAATATTATGCAAGTTCACACCACAGATGCTCAGCCCAACTGTGCCACGATTCGCACCCTACCTCAAGAGCTAAGATCTGAGTCTGTTGTGCTAGACACTTGGCTTATTGACAAATTTCGGTAATTATATGATTTAATTTTTTAAAAAAATAATTGGATTAACTGGATTGTATTAGTTTAGCATAAACTAGTTGGATGTGAGTGGATACTAGGCATGGTAACAAATCGAAAAATGGCGATTCTAAAATCAAATGGGGGGGGGATTTTTTTTTGATTAGTATATCAAAGACTTACAAAAAATTCCCAAAAATTTCGGAAATGTAACTTAAGTACTAACGAAATTCGTTAGAAATTCGTATGCCAGAGCATGCGCTTTCCAGATGGTTTTGGCCTACAACTCCCAGAAATCCTAACAGCTGGTAAATTGGCTGGGATTTCTGGGAGTTGTAGGCCAAAACTTGAATCAATCACACTGAATTCTAGATGGGACTCTCCAAATAGGAAGGAGGGATGGAGGGAGGGGGTATTCTATTCTTGGAAGCAGCAAAAGAAAAGGAGGAGGAACCCCCCCCCTCGCTCCTCGCTGCCTCTCTCACCCCGATCCCGAGGGAGCGAGGGCCCAAGTTTGCCCAGGCTGGTCATATACCTACATTCTATGCACATGCAATAATACAGCAGTAATAGCAATGGGAATAAGAAGAGGTAAAATTCAAACCGAAGTGTTCTGAGTGGTCCCTGCTTCATGCGGTGCAAACGGGCTCTTCTTTGTGAGCCCAGGAAATTAGCCCGGGAAAGACAGCGTTTTCTGCTTGGGTGCACACACATACATATTCTTTGGGGGGTTGCTGCAGAATCTTCTCTATGAGGCCGGGATTCTGCAACAAATCCCCTCCCAAGAATATGTATGTGTGTGCTCCCAAGCTGGCTTTTCCCCGGGCTAATTTCCGTTTGCACCGTTGCACCGCATGAGCCCGTTTGCATGAGGCAGGGACCACTCAGAATACTTCGGTTTGAATTTTACCTCTTGTTATTGTTATTACTGCTGTATTATTGCATGTGCATGGAATTAGGTATGACCAGTTGGATTACTTATAATATTAGGCAGTGGCACTTACAGTAGCATTCATTCTATTATACATTAGGTTGGTTTCTCACCCCAATACTCTTTGATGCCTTAGATCCTGGCAGGGCAGGAGAGGCAGGGAAGCCTGGAAAAAATGTAAACAGAGAGGATTACTCAAGTAAATCTGCAAGGAGGGCCCTTCATCCAAAGTGCCCTCCTTTGCAGATTTACTTCTGAGTAATCCTCTGTTTACATTTTTCCAGGCTTCCTTCCAGCCGAGGGAAGGAGCGAGTTTAGGGCTTGCCTTGCCATAATATTGGCAAGGGAGGCGGGAGGGTGGTGAGAGAGAAGGAGGGTGCCCCCCCTTATGCCCCCCCTTACGACCTAATAACGACACTTAAGAAAATCCTGGCCCCCGAGGTTCTAAAAAGAAAGTCCACTTCCTGGTTGGCGTTCCAGGTGCGGAAATGCTCGAAAGTAGCATTTCTTACGAATTTCTTACGAATCATTTAATTTTCATAACTTTTTTTCCCATGCCTAGTGGATACCATGTTTCACTGCATTCAAGAAAGTAAATGAAATATGGGGGAAATCTATTTAAGTGTCAGGGTTGTCAAAGAAATCATTTGGAAGTGAGCATATTGATGGCTCATATTCACCCCTTATTCCCTTAGTTTTAAGTGTCCTTAAAGTCTTGGCAGCGAAAGTGGAAATCTGTGCAAAAAAGGAAAGGAAAAAGGGTATTACCCTAATCCAGGAAGTTCCCCAAACCTACAGAATATGCCTTTGTTTATGCTTCACACATTTCCATTTCTGATCTGATAGCAAGTGGATATTAGTGATGTGCATGTTATTTGTTTCTTTTGTTTCATCTGTTGTTTTGTTCCTTTTGTTTTATTCATTGTGCATGAAATAGTAACGTCCTCTAGGTCAGTGTTTCCCAACTTTTTTTGAGCCGCGGCACACTTTTTACATTTACCAAATCCTGGGGCACACCACCAACCAAAATGACAAAAAATGACACTCTAACACAGTAATACATATAGTTAATATGTTTTAAAATGTATTTATACACTCAGTGTGAAACCTGGGCCTGTTTCGATGAACACAACATAGATATCCTGGCAGGAATGGCAGAAAGACACAAACTTCCCACACAGAACTCCCATAACCAAGAGAAAATACTATAAGAGTTTGGTGGGCATTGACCTTGGGTTTTGGAGTTGTAGTTCACCTATAGCCAGAGAGCACTGTGGACTGAACCAATGTTGGATCAGGACCAAACTTGGCATGAATACTCAAATATGCCCAAACATGAACACAGATGGAGTTCAGGGGAAATAGACATTGACATTTGGGAGTTGTAGTTGCTGGGATTAATAGTTCCCCTACAATCAAAGAGCATTCTGAACCCCACCAATGATAGAACTGGGCCAAACTTCCCACACAGAACCCCCAGGAGGCAAGAGGAGGTCTCTACTTGGGGAAAGGGAAGCAGGCCTTCCCAATGTATGGAGAGGGAGAGACCATGTAGACAACGGGTGGGGAGGGGGGGTGGTTGTAATTTTGTGCCTTTATCAAGGTAGTTTTTTTAGTGTTTTTATACTTCAACACACTAGACTCCCCCCCCCCTTCCCTCCTGGAGGTTCCAATTTCCCATGGCACACCTGATGATCGCTCACGGCACACTAGTGTGCCCCGGCACACTGGTTGGGAAACACTGCTCTAGGTCTAGGGAATGAAAATAGACCCAAAAGCAAAAGACATTGTGAATGGTTTACAAGCTATTCACCTTATTTTCGGGCCACACGGCACTTCCACATGGGCCCGCCGAGCATTGCAGTGTGCTATTTGTTTACCTCTCTGAGCCCTGTCTGTTGGGCCAATAGGAGGATAAGAATGCCTTCAGCCTCGCCGGCTGCCTGCCTCTCCTCACCCGTTCTGCAGACAGAGGGGAAAGCATCACAACAATACTGGTATCTTCAGCCCTGTCTTTAACCTCAGTTCTCTTCTGCAGATGGAATGGAAAATATCTCAGAATTAGTAGTGTCTTAAACCCAATCTTTAGCTTAGGTTCTCTTCTCCAGATGGAGGAGCAAACATCTCTGAATAGTGGTGTCTTAAACCCTTTCTTTAACCTCAGTTCTCTTCTGCAGATTGAGGGGAAAACATCTCAGAATTAGTGGCATCTTAAGCCCTGTGTTTAAGCTCAGTTCTCTTCTGCAGACGGAGGAGAGAGAAAGCATCACAGGAGGAGTGGTATCTTAAGTAACTCTGATGCTTTTAATCCAGGTTGTAATGAAGGATATAAGGACAAACCATGCAATTGCCAAAATGATGGGAAGGGAAAGGAAATTTGTCCCCATTGCTGGCAGTTAAAGAAAAAGCAAAATAGTAGGGGTGGGCACTAGGGGTGGATATCTCCAATTTAAATACTTTGAAACCCGTTTATATTTCGTATTTGAAATTATTTTGACCCTATATCGACCCTCGGCGTCCAACCCGGAAGTGAAGTTTCAAAACCGAACCCGGGATCGCCATTTTTTGTAAAGGTCACGTTACTAGGTCGTTTTTCCCCCTCCTCGGTTCTCAACTCGCGAGAGGAGACTGGGGGGCAGCAGCCCCCGCCTTTCTCCTCTCGCCAGCTGAGAGCTGAGGCGGGCGCTTTGGAAGCAGCCCGGGGCAAGCTTTCCTCCTGTTCCCCAAACTCTCCCCCCCCCCCCCAGGTCAGAAGCATCTCGGATTAAATTTAATCCAAGATGCCTCTCAGCTGGGAAGGCAGGGAGGCTAGAATGGAGGGCTTGCTCTCCTCTCTTCCCTCCCCCAGCTGAGAGGCATCGCACATTAAATATAATGCGCAATGCTTCTGAGCTCGGGGGGGGGAGGGAGGGAGGAGTGGAGTGCTTGCTCTCCCTTCCCTACCTGCCCCCCAGCTGAGAGGCATTGCACATTAAATATAATGTGCGATGCTTCTGAGCTGGGAGGGAGAGGGAAGCAAAATTTATTTAAAATTTTTCAGAATAATTTCTATAATGACCCAGCAAGGGAAATCCCCCCGAGTTTAGAATCAATTTTTATGGATCAACTACCCCTACTGGGCACCAGATTATTCAAAGCAGATAATCTGGATTTTATATGGCAGTGTAGAAGGGGCCTGAGTCTTTGGAAGGTTGGGTCTACAGTGCCATATAATCGCGATCTGGGGTGCCCACACTTTTTCATCATGCGAGCTACTATATGAACAATCGACCCAGTCGATATTGTTTACCTTGACTTTCAAAAGGCTTTTGACAAAGTCCCTCACCAAAGGCTCCTAAATAAGCTCTTCAGCCATGGAATCAGGGGACAGGTCTTGTCCTGGATTGGAACCTGGCTAAACTGTAGGAAACAAAGGGTGGTAATAAACGGACATTTCTCTGGGTGGAAAGAGGTGAGAAGTGGCGTACCCCAAGGTTCAGTTTTGGGTCCGTTACTTTTTAATTTATTCATTAATGATCTGGATGTAGGAGTGAATTCTGAGGTAGCAAAGTTTGCAGACGACACTAAACTGTTCAGGGTAGTTAAAAATGAAACTGACTGTAAAGAGCTCCAGAAAGATCTCTCGAAATTGAGTGAATGGGCAACAAAGTGGCAAATGCATTTTAACCTAAACAAGTGTAAAGTCATGCACATCGGGGCAAAGAACCCCAACTACACCTACCAATTGATGGGGTCAAAGCTTTCGAGACAAACCAGGAAAGGGATCTTGGGGTTTTGGTGGACAGCTCAATGAAGATGTCAACCCAGTGCGCAGCAGCAGTGAAAAAAGCAAATTCTATGCTTGGCATGATCAGGAAGGAATCGAAAATAGGTCGGCAAATGTTGTATTGCCTCTCTACAAATCTATGGTGAGGCCACATCTGGAGTACTGTGTACAATTCTGGTCACCGCACCTTAAGAAGGATATAACGGAACTGGAAAAGGTACAAAGAAGGGCGACAAAAATGATCCAAGGGATGGAGCGGCTCCCTTATGAAACCAGGTTGCAACGCCTTGGTCTTTTCAGCCTTGAAAGACGGCGTTTAAGAAGTGACTTGATCGAAGTGTATAAAATCATGCATGGGATAGAAAAGGGGAATAAAGAAAAAATATTTTCTCTGTCACCCAACACTAGGACTAGAGGGCACTCCCTGAAGCTCCAAGGTAGGAAAGTTAGGACTAATAAAGGGAAATATTTCTTCACCCAGAGGGTCATTGGGTTATGGAACTCACTTCCAGAGGAGGTTGTGACAGCGGTCAGCCTGGACAGCTTCAAGGCAGGATTAGACAGATTCATGGATACCAAGTGTATCGGTAGTTACTGAAATGGACATCCAAGTGCCACCTCTGTGTTGATGGAGGTAGGCAGGATTTTCCCCGGGTACTGGTTGTGGGGGGTCGGGAGCAGGTGAGGGTTTTGCCCTCCTTTCTGCTAGAGATCCCCGTGTACAACTAGTGGGCCACTGTGTGACACAGAATGCTGGACTAGATGGGCTGAGGCCCGATTCAGCATGGCTCTTCTTATGTTCTTATGAGTTGAAAAAAATCACCTGTTGTACATGTGCGCACATGCGCGCGCATGCTCCTTCTACAGCCTTCCATCCGCGCAGGGCTTCTTTCTTGCCTGCCCACGAACTCGCCGCCGCGCGCACCCGGGAAGAGGATCCTCCTTGCCTGCGCGCGCGCTCTCTCTTAATGTCTTTGTTGCCTTCCTCCTTCCTGCTGCGAACACGGCGGAGCCCTCCCTCCTCGCCCCCAACCAAGGAAAGAAAGCAGCCCCACACAGCTTGCTCGCCCAGGACTCGGCTTGGAATGGGAGTCCCGAGGGCAGCAGCAGGATTTGCGGTGGGGCTTGCTTGGCTTTGCCCCACTTTGCCCGGCCTCCTTCGCCTCTTTCTCTCTCTCTCCTTCCAGCGCCCGCCTGCCTGCCTGCCTGCCAAAAGGATCCGAAAAAGTTCTCCGGATTTCTTTCTTCTCTCCTTGGCTCTCTCTCTCTCACACACACACACACACACACACACACACACACACATTCCCTCCATCCCTCCCACAGCCTCGCATCTTATCCGTGCACGTGCCTTCGCCTTGCTTCTGCCCCCCCCCCCCCCCCAGCAGCAACCAATGGGCGGTCATGTCACCACACCATGCGTGGCAAGACAAGCACCAGGGCCCGCCCACTAAAGCCTCATTTTGGCAAAAGAAGCCCCGCGAAGGTGGCGGTGGGAGCGCACGTGCGCACGCATAGCAGGAGTGCGCCATCCGGCTGGTGAGGCCCAAAGATCACCTGGAAGAGGGCCGAAGATCACCTAGGTGCTCCCGATCACCGTAATGAGCACCCCTGATCTAGATCATCAAAGTAGATAATCTTGATCAGTGGTTCCCAAACCTTTTTGGCCTACTGCCCCCTTTCCAGAGAAAAATTTACTCACTGCCCCCCTAGAAATTATTATTTTTAAATTTTAATAGCAATTAAACCGAAAGATATACGTACTAATGTTTCTACCTTTTTCATAAAATATAGTAAAGAAAGGTGTAAATTACAAACATTGAATTCCAGAAATAATCACAAAAACAATATGTTTGGGGGAGTATGAGCAACGAATGATGGGATTTGCAGAACCTTCAGCCAATTCAGCTCTGACTTCCACAGACCACTAAGATCCCCATAAATGACAGATCTGGATCAAACATCAACACCTGCCCGGGGATCGCACACTTGCGACTGTGTCCCTGTGAGTTGGAATCCCCCAGGCAGGTGTTGCCATGGAAACCGCAGCATGTGCCTCCTTCCTCTCGTCAACCCCACCCATGGCACAGTCCTGTGTATCGGCCTCTTTCTTACAACGGGGACGTCCTCGCAAGCGCGCGACCGTGCAAGTGGCAAGCCTGGCTCATGCCACCGCCCCCTTACAGGGGTTCAGCGCCCCCCCAAATTCTCCTGAGCCTCCCAGCGCCCCCTTGGATTGCCCCTGTTGTTTCAGGGAGTCCTTATATCTCTTTTTGGGGACGCCTCTCTTGCGCTGACCCATGGCGAGTTCACCGTAGAGTAGTATCTTTGGGAGGCGGTGGTCCTCCATCCTAGAGACATGCCCTGCCCAGCGCAGCTGTGTTCCCAATAGCATGGCCTCAATGGTCGTGATCCCTGCTTGCTCAAGGACAGCGACATTAGTCACATAGTCGGTCCAGTGTATAATCCATATTATAACATATAATTCACATTATCTAATTTGAACTTGATTATGAGTCTACACTGCCATATAATCCAGTTCAAAGCAGATAATCTGAATTTTATATGTAGATGGAGGCTGTAACTACTCAAAAGGGGTGGACCCTAGATTGGCACTGGTCCTGAAGCCGTGATGTACTTACCAACTCTGAGAGAACTTCACAGAAAGAAAGAAAAAGTTATTATTAGTTGACACAACTATGGTGCTGATCCCTGATATATTTGCTGAGAAAACCCTGCTGATTCCCTACATCAGGCACTTTCATCCAGTTTGAAAATGTATTAAAATAAACTGGTTTTGCTGTGCAGCACCTAAAGAAACACACCACGAACTGGTTTGAGGCTGGGATGATCACAGTATCGCCATCATATCCATGGGATTCTGGGTGCTGTGACCCAAAAATAAACCTTTAAATTGCCTTTTGCAAGGCAACGTGTGGCCTTTTCTCTTCTGCTGGCAACTTCTCTTGTTCTGGCATACATAGAAAGGGCAGTTCCCAAATTCCCAGCTGTCGATGTCTGGGGACTGCAATGAAATCGACAAAATACAGAGTGATAACCGAATCATGTCGATATGGAAATATTTGAGATGGGAAGATGTTCCTTCTAATTTAAGATGAAGCAGAGTGTGAAGGCGTGGCTGATGCCACCTGTATATAAGACTTTAAGTTGTAGGGTTTAAACTATTGTATTATGTTTCAGCTAGTCTGTTTGGTTTTGTTAAGTTTTGGTTGCATTGATTGGTTCTTTAGAGCTGTCAATCATCGTTTAGCATAGCCAATTGAGTTTGTTCTTCCACCCCTTGAGACTTCGGGAATCTAGCTTTCTCTTTTAGATTTTTCCTGGATCTCTCCAGAAGAGGACGTGTTGAAGGGTTTGCCAGTCAGGCCTCAGTCAGGCCATTCTCTAGCACCAACTCTTCATTTCTTGGCATTCATTCTGCATATCTAGCACACCTGGATGACGCTGTGGAATCTCAAGCACCTTCAACTAGTCATTTTGGTATCCAGAGGAAGGCTGTGTCTTCAATATAGGCCATTTGACTGGGGCTAAGACAGTTCTGACCTCAAAGCCATTGAGAGAGAGAGAGAATTTGGAAAGCCATCCAGCTGAATGCTTCCTGGACCCAAGCAACTAAAGGACTGTAATGTATATTTCCTTTTACCCCTGTTTGGAGTTATCTTCAATAAGAAAACTCCTTTTATGAACAATAACGCCTATTTGAGTTATCTATAGTGCCTGGTTTGGTCCTTGGGAGTTCCAGTTCTCTATGGGAAGGCAAGAAGAAGTCCCCTGGGAGGAGATGTCACGTCCTTGTTCCTTTTCTAAGCCCAAGACCCCAGGCACGACTTCATACAGTGAATACTTTGAAGTCAGGAATAGTTCTATCACGTTGATTTCATTTAAACCGCCGTGGCTCCATCCTATGGAATTCTAGGATGTGTACTATTTAGTGAGATACTAGAGTTGCAGCTCACTCCTCTCAACTATTGCTCTAGAGCTGTTATGCCCCCCACGGGGCTTGTTTAGTCCTGCATCATGGACTTGGTTACCTTTATCTGCATTCCTTTGTCCTCAGCCATGTGGGCTTGGTGGGAGGGACTGTGTTTGGTGCCAAGGTGATGTCACCACCCTAACTCCTCCCCTTTTCGAGGTCATCTGAGGGGCAGGACTTCCTATCTTTGGCCATTGCAAGAAAGAAGCCTCTTGGATGTGGATGGAAGTCCATTCATGCTGAAACAAAGCCTCTTTGTCCACCTACAAAGCCAGCCCTGCGCTCTCAACCAAGCCTGCAGTGCAAAGGAGGATCTGTCCTCAACATAGACTGCAGATTTTGGGCTTTTACAGGACTTTGTGGGCCTACAAAGCCAGAGGGCAACAGGAAACCTGGAATCGAAGAAAGGTACCTTCACTCTGCAACAGAGGCAAGTGATTGCATCCTCCTCCTAAAGGACTCCCTTCACCCCCTAGCAACCAACTAAGTGTTTTTGGGCCAAGAGTTGTTTTTTTACTGGTTGTTTTTCCTAAATAAACTTGTTTGAGTTCACTATTTTAAGTCTAGAACTCATTTCTCATAGACCTTCAGGTTTTTTGTGTAAGGGAAGGCTTTCCTCTGCCTAAAGCTTTCATGTCCATCTCGCAAAGCCATTTTTACAGGCCATAGAGGCAGAAGAGCTCTCCAGCAGAGAACTTTAAATACCTCACTAAACTATAAATTGCAAAGTTCTGTAGGAAGAGAGTCACAACCTTTAAACTATCCATTATATTTTGAGGCTGTCACTTTCCCCCCAGAATAGCTCAGTGTGAGACTGCACATGCAATGGAAAAGAAATGGATTGAAGGATCCAAACCCAGGATCACACATGGGTCCTTTTATACTGATTTGAGATGCTTCCTGTCACAAAATGGGCTTCCTTCTGAAAACAACAGAATTGAAGCCAGGCTGAAGCTGAAATGTCCCAAGGGCTTCAGGTTTCACAAGAGCTATGGAAGTAAGAAAAGGAGAGCGCACCCATTAGGTCAGTGTTTTTCAACCTTTTCTGAGCCGCGGCACATTTTTTACGTTTACAAAATCCTGGGGCACACCACCAACCAAAATGACAAAAAATGACACTCTAACACAGTAATACATATAGTTAATATGTTTTTAAATGCATTTATATATTCCTGACTGTGAGAGCCATTCAGCAGTGGAACTCTCTGCCCTGGAATGTGGTAGAGGCTCCTTCTTTGGAGGCTTTTAAGCAGAGGCCATCTGTCAGGGGTGCTTTGAAGGCAATTTTCCTGCATATTGGGTGAAAGAGGCCCACGAGAGAGAGAGAGAGAGAGAGAGAGAGAGAGAGAGAGAGAAGCCTTTAACAGCCTCACTGAACTACACATCTCAGAATTCCTCAGGAGGCAGAAACTGGATTTAAGGTGGAATATGCTTTAGTGCAGGGGTGCTCAGGACGTCGATCGCGATCGACAGGTCAATCCTGAGGCCATCTGGAGTCGATCCCAGCTGATGCCGCACTTCCAGGCCCCGCCCCCTCCTCACCGGCTTTAGCTCTACCACAGCTTCTGCAACCTTGAGAAGGGTAGAGGGGGGTATGCCAAGCCAGTGGTGGCATAGCTAACCATCACTGGCTTGGCATACCCCCCTCTGCCCTGGAGAAGCTGTGGTAGAGCTCCAGCCAGGGGGAGGGGGCGGAGCCAAGCACCAGGCCCCGCCCCCACCCCAGCTCCGCCCTGCTTCTCTCAAGGTAGATCTTTCTGTCTTAGATTTATTATAAGTAGCTCGCATGCTGAAAAAGTGTGGGCACCCCTGCTTTAGTGTGATGAGACTAAAACAGTATGTCTTTTCTAGTATCCACCACTCAGTAAAAAGACAGCTTTTTAAAAAGTAAATTTTCTGTTTTACTCACAACCCTCATGCATTCAGCATACAGTTACATAACTTGTTGCGACGCCCCCAAGCGGCTGTTCTTACATCTGTACTCTGCATTTTGGGCTGCCAGCATTTATACTGGTTGTTATTCAATAAGTCTTGGTTTTGGTTCACTATCGTTCTTAAAGCTATTCCAGGTCTCCCTGTATCTGGGACGGCTTTTCTCTACCTTCAGGCCCCATAGCTTGCAATGTCCATTCTTTTAAAGCCCATTTTTAGGCCCTGAAGGCAGAAGAGTCATAGAGTTAGATCTTTTTTTTCTCTACAGCTCACCTAGTTTGCCCAAAGCAAAAGTACAGGTTGCCCAAGCAAGCTGTTTTTGCTTTTAACTGGGAGAGAACACATTTCCCCCTCCCATGATCTTTCTTGTAGAAATATATAAAGATCTATTAATGGGAGGCATTTCCCAATCAGGAGCAAAACTGCCTTCCTGCCATTCGCTTCTCCTTGGGAGACCTGGCACAGGGTTTCAAAA
>JARBWK010000009.1:1340814-1397212 GCA_030556195.1 Anolis apletophallus
TAAGGCCCCCCAGCCCCTTCCCTACGGCCCCCTAAACTTTTTAATAAAAAAAAAAATAAAATAATAAATTAAATTAAAATATTTTTAAAATTACCCACTTCCGGGTTTCGGAGCAAGTATTGCGAGACTACGGAAGCCACACGGATTCGCTAATTTAATGTTAGTAAAATATTATATTTAATTGTATGCATGCCCCATTTAATTTGAATTCCCCTTTTGAATTGCATTTAATGTTAGTAAAATATTATATTTAATTGTATGCATGCCCCTTTTGAATTCCCCCTGCATTTAATGTTAGTAAAATATTATATTTAATTGTATGCATGCCCCTTTTGAATTCCCCCTGCATTTAATGTTAGTAAAATATTATATTTAATTGTATGCATGCCCCTTTTGAATTCCCCCTGCATTTAATGTTAGTAAAATATTATATTTAATTGTATGCATGCCCCTTTTGAATTCCCCCTGCATTTAATGTTAGTAAAATATTATATTTATTTTATAATTAATAATGCAACTAGGAATTGTAAGTAAATTGGAGCCGGGGGAGGGGAGGGGCGGAGCCGGGGCGGAGCCGGGGGCAGGGGCAGACCCTACGGCCCCCCAGGTCATCAGTGACCAGAATTCAGGCCCCTGGGCCGGTAGAAGTTGGACAGCCCTGGAATAGACAATACTATCAGATCTAATTTACTGGAATCTCAGATGTCGGTTGGATATCAAAAAACATTTGCTGCACGCATTTAGTTCTGTTTAACTCTATATTTGTTGTTTTATGCCTTCAAGTTGTTTCTGACCTATGACGACAATAAGGCAAAACTATCTCAGGTTTTTCATGACAAGATTTATTTGGGGATGGGGCTTGCCTTTGCCTTCATTTGGTGATGCTTCCACACTGATGCTATTATGAAGTTTGGAGGAAGATTAAAACAAAAAAAATTTGCTGTGCAGCACCTACATACACATCTGGTACACAAAAAAACAAAATTGTTGAGGACCTCGCTGCCAACATCCCAGCTTGCTAGGCCCCGGCAGATGAACCTTTGGTTTAAAGGGTGAGGCCAGTTCTGTGCACACTGCGCTCCACCAGAAAAATCCATTGCACGGGCTCGAATGACACATCCAACCTCCAAAAAAGCATCAACGCGCTCAGGCCCGGATTACCCATAAGGCCACCCTAGGCCATGGCCTCGGGCGGCACTTTTGGGAGGGCAGCAGGTCCGGACCCCCCAATTTTTTTTTATAAAAAATCAGGGAAAATTCCAAAAAATAAAAAAAAATTAAAAGGGCGCATGCGCGAGGCGGTGCAAGCGCAATCCACGGCCACCCCTCCCTTTGCTCTTCTCTCCTCGGCCCCTCCCCAGCTCCGCCCCCGGCTCCGCCCCCGCCTCCTCGCCGGCGCGGAGCCGATCCTCCCTCCCTCCTAAAGCCAGCCTGAAAAGAACGATTTCTTTTGGCCGCTTCTCAGGCCGGCATGGTGGCTTAAGGAGGGAGGGAGGGAGGAGCAGCCGTGTGGAGGCCCCGCAACAGCTCCGTGGGTGGGGCTTTCCTTCCTCCTCCTCCTCACGCCGGCGAGGAGGCGGGGACAGAGCAGGGCGGAGCCAGGGGTGGGGAGGGCGGAGCCAGGGGCGGGAAGGGCGGAGCCGGGGTGGAGCCGGGGACAGAGGCAGACCCTTTGGCCTTGGGTGGCAAAAGGGCCTGATCCGGGCCTGAACGCGCTTATAGAAAGCGTGGGATGAGTCCTTCCCAAGTATCTTCGTTCACGAAGTAATGCCAGAGAGAGAGAGAGAGTGTGTGTGTGTGTGTAGAGAGGAGCCTTTAACAGCCTCACTGAACTACACACCTCAGAATTCTTCAGGAGGCAGAAACTGGATTTAAGGTGGGTTATGCTTTAGTGTGATGAGACTAAAACAGTATGTCTTTTCTAGTATCCACCACTCAGTAAAAATACAACTTTAAAAAAAGTAAATTTTCTGTTTTACTCACAACCCTCATGCATTCAGCATACAGGTACATAACTTGTTGTGGCGCCCCCAAGGGGCTGTTCTTACATCTGTACTCTGTAACTATTTGCCTTACCTGCATGGGTCTTTGTTCTATTGTTGTGGCCATGCGGGCACTTAGGGGCGGAGCTGTGTTTTGGCTCCAAACCTGGCGTCACCTCCCTCAACTCCTCCTCTTCCAGAGGTCACATGAGAGGCTGGACTTCCTCTCTGGCCGCATTCCAGAGACCACATGGGCATAGCAAGGTGGAAATCTAAGCCATGCTGGGACAAAGCAACTTAGTTCACTGCTACAAAGCCAACCTACGCTTTCAGCCATAATTTACAGGGACAAAGGAAGGTCAGCCTTCGCCCATAGCCTGTAGATTTTGGGGATCCGAAGAACTTCGCGAGTCAAAGGAACCATTGAAAGCAACAGGAGCCTGGAATCCAAGAGAGACCCTCACCCTGCAAAGTTTAAAGGCAAGTGATTGCAAATCCTTTTTCAAGGAACCCCTTTTGCAACCAACTAAGCATTTTGGGCCACCAGCATTTTTTACTGGTTGTATTCAATAAATCTTGGTTTTGATTCACCATTTTTGAGTCTAGCACTCATTCTTAAAGATATCCCAGGCCTCTCTGCATGTGGGATGGCTTGTCCTCTACCTTCAGGGCTATAGCTTGCATGTGCGTCCCTTTAAAGCCCATTTCTAGGCCCTGAAGGCAGAAGGCTTCTCAATCCAGTTATGGATAGGTTTCTTTGTGCAGTATCCGCCACTCAATAAAAAGACAACTTTTAAAAAAGTAAATTTTCTGTTTTACTCACAACCTTCATGCATTCGGCATACAGGTACATAAATTGTCGATCCAGTTATGGATAGGTTTTGAAGTGGTTTCTTTGTGCAGATAACACAGGGCATCTTTCTTATAATCAAACAGCAACATTTTTACATCCTGCAAGTCTAATGGAATCTAAAATCTGAGCAGTCACAGATCTGATTTTTCTTTTTACTCCTGGGCGGTAGCTAAAAGACATCTTACCACATCCAGATTCTGCACCTCAACAGAAATCCAGAGAACCAGGGGAGAATGAGCATTTCAGATAGACATTTTCACTGTGCACTCTGCTATTGTGAGGCACCTAGGCCAGGCCCGGATTACCCATAAGGCCAACCTAGGCCATGGCCTAGGGGCGCAATCCAAGGGCAGCGCAGATCACGGACCCCAAAAAATGTTGAAACAAATAAAAACACAACGCACATGGAGATGAGGAAGGAAGTTTTAAGTGTGAACGGATTGCTCTCTGAATTACTAGGGTGCAAAAAGGTGTTAATCCGGGCCTGCCTAGGAAGCACCCTCCTCCTCTGGCTGCAAATCTTCCAAGCGCATTGGCTCGGATGCCACCGGGCTCCGCGCTTCTCCTGCCCTTCCTTCCAAAGAGGGGCAGCAACAGCAGGAGGCGTCACTCCTCTTCCTGGCTGAGCCTCCTTCGCCTTGCAGTTTCCTCTCCCACCAGCAGCAAGCAGCCACCGGACGCAAAAAAAAGGAGCTGTGAGAGGAGGCGCATGCACGAGGGAGAGCGCGAGCAAGAGAGCTGGCGTGCGCCTGCTCACAGAAACGTGCACGTGCACACACACATCCATTGAGCAAGGGGAGGGCTCCGGAGGCTTGGCATGTTCCCGGGTGGACAGGGACCAGTCACTGAGCGAGCCCCTGCCACCGCCACTGCTCCTGGGCTGCCTTCGCCTCATGCCACTCTCTCCCGCTGCCAGCTGGGGCTCCAACCTGTTCACCTCCAGGAAGGGGAGAGAAGCGCATTCTGAGCGTGGGTCGCCTGGAGGGGAGGGAGGCTGCTAAAGAGGGCTCAGTCTCGGTTTCTCGGCTCTCAAGGTGGAGGTTTCGGGGCGAAAGCGTCTTGGATTGAGCTTGGGGCGAGAGGAGGGGGATCAGACGCCGCTTCCCCGCATGCTGTGCTCCCTCCTGCCCCTCCCTCCCTCTCTTGGGCCCCTTAATCCTAAAGTGAACTATCAAGAGGTTTTATTGGCAAGTTTCCTCTGGAAACTGAAAGCAGTTGCTGTGTGACTCCCCCTAGGGGGCTGTATTTATCTGCATTTGGTTTGCCATGTACCTGCATGGACCCTTTGTTCTATATCCTCTTTGTTGGCCATGTGCTTCTTTGTCTGGCCATGTGGTCACTCGGATGGAGCTGCTTCCAGGCTCCATACCTGGTGACTCCACCCCCAACTCCACCCTTTTCCGGAGTTTACTTAAGGGGCCGGATGTCCCCTCCTCCCTCATTCCAAGGAAACCACGGACGACGCAAGGCTGGAACCTAAGCTTGCTGGGACATAGCATTCTTACTTCACCTGCTGCGTCTACCTGCACTCTCAACCAAGCTGCAGTGCACAGGAGGCCCGTCCTCAACAGAGACTGCAGATTTTGGGGGTTTTACAGGACTTCGTGGGCCTACAAGACCAGAGAGGAACAGGACACCTGGGATCCAAAGAAAGGTACCTTCGCTTTGCACGAGGCAAGTGAACGCTTTCCCTCTGTTTAAAGGACTCTTTTGCAACCAGCCAAGCATTTTGGGCCACCAGCATTTTCTACTGGTTGTTATCCAATAAATCCTGTTTTGGTTCACTATTTCTGAGTCTAGCACTCATTATTATAGGGATCCTGGGTTTCCCTGCATGTGGGAAGGCTCTAAACCAGGGGTGGTCAGGACATCGATCGCGACCGACTGGTCGATCCTGAGGCCATCTGGAGTCGATCCCAGCTGATGCAGCACTTCTAGAGGGGCGGAGCCAAGCCGCACCAGGCCCCGTCCCCTCCTCACCGGCTCTAGCTCTACCACAGCTTCTGCAACCTTGAGAAGGGTAGAGGAGGGTATTACCAAGCCAGTGGTGGCTCGCTATGTCATCACTAACTTGGCATACCCCCCTCTGCCCTGGAAAAGTTGTGGTAGAGCTCCAGCCAGGGGGCGGAGGGGGCGGAGCCAAGCGGTGCCAGGCCCCGCCCCCTCCCCACCAGCTTTAGCTGTACCACAGCTTCTCCAGGGCAGAGCGGGGTATGCCAAGCCAGTGGTGGCATAGCTAACCATCACTGGCTTGGCTTACCCCTGTCTGCCCTGGAGAAGCTGTGGTAGAGCTCCAGCCAGGGGGCGGAGCCAAGCCACACCAGGCCCCGCCCCCACACCAGCTCCCCCCAGCTTCTCTCAAGGTAGATCTTTCTGTCTTAGATTTATTATAAGTAGCTCGCATGCTGAAAAAGTGTGGGCACCCCTGCTCTAAACCCTACCTTCAGGGTCATAGCTTGCAACGTCCATCCTTTTAAAGCCCTTTTTTGACCCTGGAGGCAGAAGATGCTGGTTTTTTAAAAAAAAACAGAGAAAGTAGCCGAAGGAAAAAAGCAACGGCAGAGGTTGGCTTAAAGGGAGCGTAATCAGGGGCGGTCTAAGGTAATTTTAAATGGTAGGTGAACATTATTTTGGTGCCCCCCCCAAACCATTATTTTGCCACCCCCCATGTAAAACAAATATACAATTATAATATCACAATACCATTAGTAGTATTATATTGTATCAATGTATATACAATATATTATACCATACTCATACTATATTATATCATAATTATATTATACTACATTAAAATATAATTATATTATAATACTGTATATTGACATTATAATATAATGTAACATTCTATTATATTATTATTATAAAATAATAAAATTATTTATTTAAATAAAATTATCCTCTACTAAATATTTTCATTGCTCCTATAAAACTCAAATAACCCAAAATAAAGTAAAATAAAATATTATATATTACTATTTTGTACAATACCACTCTACTGCAATAGTGTTTGTAATATTACATGTAATATAAAATATATCATTATTCTATTGTTATATTGTATTTGTATTATATTGTATGACAATATTAAGCAGAACTGTATAATAATCAAAAAGAAATGCAATGTAAATGCATCAGGATCAGAATATATTACCTATCACCCGTCTCATAATTCATAGGAGTCTCCCATAAGTCCAAAATTAGGATCCCAATGTAAATGTAAATAGAAAAACAGCCAAAATGTTCAAATGAGGTCGAATACAGGCAGCGCGGCCTGGGCAAACTTGGGCCCTCCCTCCCTCCCTCTAGGTGTTTTGGCCTCCAACTCCCACAACTCCTCATAGCCTCAGGCCCCTCAGGTGTAGGCAGAAATAGAGCCGAAGAAAGGAAGGAGGGAGAGAAGAGGTCACAGAGGAGGAGGAGGAAAGCCCTTCCTTCTTTCCTTCACTTACACTTCCTTCACTGATTCTTTTCTCCTTCCCTGCAAATGCGCGCGCGGCGGAGACAAAGGGAGAGGGGAAGCACTCCCTGCCTGCCCGATAGGGAGTGCTTTGCTTACAGGCTTCTGCGCAAGGGAGCTACTGGGCATGCGCGGAGGTTTTCACGCAGGTGCAGTTGCTCCTGCGCTCAACTTCAGCTCCGGAGCAACTGCGCCTGCGTGAAAACCTCCGTGCGTGCCCAGAAGCGGCGTCGGAGCGCACAAGGCCGGGGTCAAAAAGCAGGCAGCTGCAGCACTGTCTGAGGAACATCGGCAGGGCCAGGATGGCGCCCCATGCGGCCAGGATGCCGCCCCCTTCCCAGATGGCGCCCTAGGCGGCCGCCTACTTGGCCTATCTTGTAGGACCGCCCCTGAGCGTAATTCCAAAGTGTGGTCTAGGGTGCAAAAAGGTGTTAATCCGGGCCTGACCTAGGCTCAGACATCTCTTGAATGATGGCCTCTCTTCCTCCACAGTATGTCCCACCAAACAAAGCGTGCAAAGGAATGATACAACGTTACCCTCACCATTTATACATTCCTGACAAAAGACGGTACTTGTATTGTATACTCATTTCTAGTAAACACAGAATTAACATTCCTCCAATTACTTATCTGTATAACAAGACTTAACATTCTTTCCAGGATCTATAGTTCTTAATGCATTTGATCTCAGCAGGTTTCTGTTGTAAACATGCTTTTTCTTGCTAGGGCAACGCTAATTTCCAGAAGCCATCAAACCAAATTATGCCAAGATTGATAGGCCAGCCTGCCGTGGAGAGAGAGAATTGGACGATCTATCACCATCCTCAGAAACACAGAGTTATGCGTGCGTTTGCCAACTGCATAGCAGATGGGTTCGTTTTCCTAAGCTATAGATACAATTTTCCATTATATACATACACCGTGTGACATCTAATTAAGGGATAAAAATTACTCCAGATCCTTAAAAGCACAAATCCAAGCAAGCAAGCCAGCATTCGGGAAAGAATGCCATGCTCTCCGAAAGGTTAATGTCATAATGAAAACGCAGTAGGAATCCGGCTGAGTGATTTCTACAGCTTCCAGGGGTGGCTTAAGGCAGCCATTCCTATTGTAACCATCCTTTCATACACAAACAGTGAAGGTGGTTAACAAGAATTTGGTGCAGAGCGAGCGCACGAAATGATGCACGTGTGGAAGTGGTGAAGACGTGAAGCTTCTAATTCCCGTGAGATACCGGCCTGCATTAACTACTCTACTCCGAAGCAGCATATGTGTTGACAGTCAGGATATTATGCATCTTCTCTTCCCGTGTTCTTTTTAATCGCTTTAGCTCTAGGGGCAAAATGCTGGCTGAAGGTTTAGAAAATATATTTGCATCAACTTCATATTTCCATCCATAATGTTTATTATTTATATATTTATTTCCACCATTTCTACCCCGCTCTTCTCAACCCCCGAGGGGGGACTAACAATGGCAACAATTCAATGCCAAGAAAACGGGTCTGCGCTGCTCGTGTTATTGGACCTCACGGCAGCGTTTGACACGGTCGACCACAATCTATTGATCCACCGCCTGGCCATGGCTGGAGTGAGGGGGACTGCCCTTAAATGGCTGACCTCCTTTCTCCGCCAGCGGTCCCAGCGTGTGAGGAGGGGCGAGGTGGTCTCTGAGAGCTCCCCTTTAGCCTGCGGAGTTCCTCAGGGGGCCATTCTCTCCCCTCTGTTATTTAACATCTACATGCAGCCGCTTGCACAGCTGGTGCGGAGTTATGGGCTGGTTTGTCACCAGTACGCTGACGACACCCAGCTCATTCTGAGGATGGAGGGCAGGCCGGAGTCCATCCCTGATAATTTCCAGCACTGCCTCGAAGCCGTTACTGGATGGTTGCGAGCCAGTAGGTTGAGGGTGAATCCGGCGAAGACGGAGATCTTGTGGCTGGGTCGCCTGGGCGGGGTGGGTGCCCGGCTTCCGACCATGGACGGTGCGGCGCTGTGCCCAGCGCCGTCTATGAAGAGCCTGGGGGTCCACTTGGACTCCCAGCTGACCATGGAGGCCCAGGTCTCTGCGGTCAGCAGGGCTGCTTTTTTCCACCTCCGCCAGGCAAGGAGGCTGGCCCCCTACCTCTCCCGGAACGACCTGGCCACGGTGATCCAAGCCACGGTCATCTCAAGGCTAGATTACTGTAACGCGCTCTACGTTGGCCTTCCTCTGTCGTCGATCCGGAAGCTCAAGCTGGTGCAGAACACTGCCGCCCGGCTCCTGTCTGGTTCGCCAGCAGGTTGCCGCATAACACCTGTTTTGCAGGATCTGCACTGGCTGCCTATTGAGCACCGGATCGCCTTCAAAGTGTTGGTTCTCACCTTCAAGACTTTATACGGTCTGGGGCCAGCATATCTGAGGGACCGCCTCACTCCTTATTGCCCATCGAGATCACTACGGTCTGAGGATGCCAACTTCCTGGAAATACCATCTGTAAAGTCGGCCCACCTGACATCTACCCGCCGGAGGGCGTTCTCCGTCACAGCCCCCACGTTGTGGAACGCCCTCCCGGCCGAAACTAGAGCCCTGAGGGATTTACTCCCATTCAGGCGGGCCTGCAAAACCCATCTGTATAGGCAGGCCTTTGGAGAGTAGGCCCGTGTTCTCTGGGTATTGTGTGATGGCAACTGTTCTGCTCTACTTGTTCTATTGCCTGCTTTGCTATTGCTCTGCTATTGTTTTAACTGTTCAATTGTTTTATGTTTTTAATCTTTGTTTTATGCCTGGCTCTTGTGAGCCGCCGCGAGCCCCCGGGAGTCAGCGGCATAGAAGCCTCAATAATAAATAAAATAAATAAGTATACATATAATAGAAAACAAAAAACAGTCAAAATTAAAATACATTAAAATACAGTTAGCATTAAAATACATTGAAATACAAATAGCATTAAAATACATCATATACATTTACATAAGTTAAAAACAGTATTCCGTCCATAATAGAAACATTGGGCCATGTCCACCAGCTTGCATTACAATCCAATCTAAAGTGCCGTATCGTGCTAAAGTGCAAACGCTTGGTCCCATAACCAGGATTTCACTTTTTTTTTCCTGAATGCCAGGAGGGATGGGGTTGATCGTATATCAATTGGGAGTGCATTCCACAGATGGGGAGCCACCACTGAGAAGGCCCTCTCTCTCGTCCCCACCAACCGCATTTGAGAAGTCGGCGGGAGCAGGAGCAGGGCCTCCCCGGACGATCTTAAATTACGATGTGGGACGTAGCGTCTGATGCGTTCGGACAAGTAAGCTGGGCCAGAACCGTATAGAGCTTTAAAGGTCAAAACCAGCACTTTGAATTGAGCTCGGAATTGGACAGGCAGCCAGTGGAGCTGACACAACAGGGGGGTGATATGCTCCCTGTATGTAGCTCAAGTTAGTAGTCTGGCTGCCACCCGCTGGACTAATTGCAGTTTCAGAACTGTCTTCAAAGGCAGCCCCACGTAGAGTGCATTGCAGTAATCTATTCGGGATGCGACCAGAGCGTGGATGACCGTAGCCATAATATTAATGGTAGGCATTACTTCTTTAACAAAAATGTGGAACTAGTGGCAAAAATAACTGTGAAGCCAGAAGTCTATGTTGCTCCTGTTCGCCTGCACTGCGCTCGCTGTACTGATGCTGGCAAAACCGTCCTGGCTAGAGAGAGGATGGGGAGGATGAGGCAGGCTGAGGGCATGGATAGCTGTTGTAAAGAGAAGATTCACCATCAGATTTTTTTTGTTAATGGATACATTATTATCATCATCATCATTATCACACAGTTCTAAACGCTTGGGAAGTGCTCAACTTATAATTTTGTGATAGGAAATCCAGCATATACCGTGTTTCCCCGAAAGTAAGACACCCCCGATTGTAAGACGTATCGGGGGTGTCAGGGGGGTCGGCTAATATAAGCCGTACCCCGAAAGTAAGACGTACCTCGTCGCGCCGCCGCGCCGCCGCCGCAACCGGCCCATTGGCCGCGGCACACCTCCGCGGCACACCTTTCCGCCAGGCCTCCAAGGAAGGAAGGGGGAAGAGAGCCAGAGGCGTGGCGAAGCAGCACCGCATCAGAGTGATGCGCCGCCGCTTTGCCACGCCCCTGGCTCCTTTCCCCCTCCCTTCTTTCGTCCAAGGAAGGGAGGGGAAAGGAGCCAGGCGCGTGGCAAGGCAGCGCGCGTTACTCTGACGCGGCGCGGCCTCGAAGCGCCCATGGCTCTTTTCCCCTCCCTTCTTTCGTCAAGGAAGGGAGGGGGAAAGGAGCCAGGGGCGCGGCGGAGGCAGCGCTGCGTCCAGAGTGACGCGCGCCGCTCGCCACGCCTCTGGCTCTCTTCCCCCTCCCTTCCTTAGAGGCCTGGCGGAAAGGTGTGCCGCGGAGGGTGCCACGCCAATGGGGGGGTTGTGTTGTGGCGGGCGGCGTGGCGGCGGGGTACGTCTTGGGTTATATAAGACATACCCCGAAAGTAAGCCGTAGGGGGACTTTTCGGGGGGAAAAGAAAATAAGACGCTGTCTTACTTTCGGGGAAACACGGTATATCTCATTTGCTGTGTCGTACTATGTTTTTGTGTGAGTAAAATAATCTCTCTGGCATTACTTCACGAATGAAGATTCTTAGGAAGGAGTGGGGGGCCCAACCATGAAATGAAGTAATGTTTTCCTTGGATGTATAAAGCTAATGTATAAAGCTAATGGAGCAGTTGCAGACCTTCCTAGACGATACAGCCTGGCTAGACCCCTTCCAGTCCGGCTCCCGTTCGGGGCGTGGGACGGAGACGGTCCTGTCTCCATCACAGATCAGCTAAGTTGCCAGCTGGACCAAGGCGGATCGGTGCTGCTTGTGTTATTGAACCTCACAGCAACGTTTGATACTGTCGATTACGATCTTTTGATTCACCGTCTTGCCGGGGCTGGGGTGAGGGGGCCCGTCTTGAACTGGCTGTCCTCTTTCTTCCGGAACCGGTCACAGTGAGTGAGGAGGGCCGAGGTGGTCTCCGAGAGCTCCCCCTTAAATTGTGGGGTTCCTCAGGAGGCCATTTTCTCCCCTCTATTAGGGAGAGAGGCCTTCCCCTGTCGACAATCCGGAAACTCAAGCGAGTGCAAAATGCTGCGGCTCGACTACTGGTGGGAGCACTGGTAAGAGAGCACGTCACCCCCATCCTGCAGCATTTGCACTGGCTACCAATCGAGTACCGAATTGTCTTCAAGGTGTTGGTTTTGACCTTTAAGGCCTTGTACGGTCTAGGGCCAGTGTACCTGAGGGACTGCCTTACCCCGTATGTTCCCCTGAGATCACTACACTCGGAAGAGCGAAATCTTTTAACTGTACCATCTCTCCGCTCCTGTCACCTCTCTACAACAAGACAACAGGCCTTTTCAGTTGCGGCCCCGGCATTATGGAACACACTGCCGGATGACGTTCGGGCCATTACAGAACTCATCCCATTTCGGAGGGCACGTCAAACCATCTTGTTTAGGCATGCCTTTAACTGAAGCCCGAATGTGTAACTTGTCTGCTGTCTTCCAATCCTATGATACTCCATGTGCTACCTGCATTTTTACTGTTTTTATGTAACCGTTTGCATTTCTATGCGATTTTAACCTTGCTGTATGATTGTTATCTCGGCTGTATGTAAACCGCCCCAAGCCTGCGGGAAGGAGCGGTATATAAGATTGAGGAAATAAATAAATAAACATCTATATGCGTCCACTTGCTCAGCTGGTGCATAGCTTTGGGCTGGAATGTCACCAGTACGCTGATGACACCCAGCTCATTCTGAGGATGGGGGGCAGGCCCGAAACCATACCCGATAATTTCCATCTCTGCCTCGACGCCGTTACTGGATGGCTGCGAGCCAGTAGGTTGAAGGTGAATCCAGCGAAGATGGAGATCCTCTGGCTGGGTCGTCCGGGCGGTAGGGATGTCCAGCTTCCGACCCTGGACAGTGTGGTGTTATGCTCGTCATCTTCAGTAAAGAGCCTTGGACCCTCTGCTGTCAATGGAGGCCCAAATCTCCACTGTCAGCAGAGTGGGGTTTTTCCATCTCCTCCAGGCTAGGAGGCTGGCCCCTTACTTGTCTCGGCACGACTTGGCCACGGTGATCCAAGCCACGGTCATCTCAAGGTTAGACTACTGTAACGCTCTCTACATTGGTCTGCCTCTGTCGGTGATCTGGAAACTCAAGCTAGTGCAGAACACCGCGGCTTGGTTGCTCGCAGGAGCTCCTGCGAGCTGCCACATTACACCAATTCTGCGGCAACTGCACTGGCTTCCTATTGATTACCAGATCACCTTCAAAGTGTTTGTCTTGACTTTTACTCAGCAAGGTAAACAAAGGGGCATTCAAAAATACATCCAACCACCCCATTTCTCCCACACTGCCATATTACCACACATATTATCAGCCAGAAAGTGAGAAGAGAGGCTTTTGAACTGCAAGGCCATTTAATACTCAGCAAGGTAAACAAAGGGGCATTCAAAATACATCCAACCACCCCATTTCTCCCACATTTCCATATTCCCCAACATATATTTCTCTAGGAACAAAGTAAGCAGAGAGGCTTTGGAGCTAAAAGGCCACTTTTAAACATTAAAAATAAACAAAGAGACATGCCACAGAACAATCAAGCACCCACCCCAAAGTAAAAAGACTGACCTTTGAGATGCGGTAAGGAAATGACCCCTAAGCGTCCTTCTTCTTCTCCTCCGTCGTTGCTCCTATTTCCACGCCGCCAGCATGCGTGCTGCCTCCAAGAGCTCACGAGAAGTCCGAGAGGCAGAATGGGTGCTTCTGTGCATGCTTGTGGGCCAGCCATGCATCGCGTCATCCAGGCACGCCCCCTTTGGTCTCGTACGACTGGGAGTGGCTGGAGAAGGACGGAGGGAGGAGGAGGAATCCAAAAGAGGGGGCCAATTCTGCCTCTGGGACTCTGGAGCTTTTGGAGGCAGCGCGCGAGCAGGGAGCGGGGAGGAGCAACGACGGGGGACTTCTTTGCAGTGTGCAGGGGCGCGTGAAGAGGACAAACTGCAAAAAACCTGGTCAGGGGCCTGAAGATCACCAGGATGAGGCCCGAAGATCTTCCTGGTGATCGCGATCACCATTCTGAGCACCCCTGTCCTAGGACTTGTGTTGTCTCTTAGGAATTGCTTTATCCTTGTGGTTTTATTGCTATTGTAGATTTGTTGCTTTATTGTGGTGCTTGATGTAAGCCGCCCCGAGCCGGCTGGGAGTGGCGGCTAATACATCTAACAAATAAATAAAATAAATAATATCTTCCAAAAGAACATTGGCGTTGCTGTGGGAGGGGCCGCTCAGAAACACCAGCCTCTTTTCTGCTAAAGTAGAAAGGTTAATGGGTCACGGGGAATTAGCTCTGCGGGGAAAAATACGGTTCTGAGCAAATTTTACTCAACCAAATGAAATTTTCCTTTGGTTCCCAAACTTTTAACATTGCAAGGAATGAGATGTTGAAAACTATTTCCACCTTGAGTTGTGTGTTCATGTTCTTTTGATTTATCCATACAACAGAATAATGAGGGAAAGTGCGGATGGGGGTGGGTGGGAGGGGGAATCAGTGCTCTTGCTACACATTACTAACCACTGCGCATTTATTCCAGCACCACTTTCCCTTCCTAACTTGCTGTTATTGCCATTGTCAACAAGGAGCATCGGACTTATATTGTGATTTTTAAACATTATCTTACAGAAGGAAAGACAGACAGACAGCTGGTACCCTTTGAAAATGTAGTCCTCAGCAAAATCTTGGGGCCTCTTAAGTCTCCTTTGGTGAGCAATAAAGGAAGTGATACGGCAGAGAGCTACGGTAAAGCAAAGTTGCCATCAATTATTCATACCATAAAATCTAATTGTATATAGAAGATAGGGTGTATTGAAAGATGATAAGGAGAAGAGAGACGTGAGATAAATTGAGGATAGCTATCCATCTGGGCTTTCGAGAGGCTTTATGATGACCTGGATGGAGGGAGTGGTACATTTTCCACTACTTTCAATTCTCACGGTTTCTAGCACTGTCTATATTACAGTGTTTTTCAACCTTTTTTGAGCTGCGGCACATTTTTTACACTTACAAAATCCTGGGGCACACCACCAACCAAAATGACACAAAATGACACTCTAACACAGTAATACATATCTATTATATAAATGGGTTCACGTCATGTGATGTATACCTCAAACAAAGAAACCATACAACGCAGAAACACAATACTTGCCAACAGAAATAGGCCTCAAGCAAGGTACATTTGAAGCAAAGAAACTCCCCCCCCCAAAAAACCTAAAAGGCTCCCAAAACAACGAGTAAAAATAAAACTACATTTACCAGCATCCTCCGGGGCAGCCAAAGACTCACCCAGCCTCTACATTCTGAACAACATGATTGGCTGCCAATAAGGGCTGATTTGCATAACTGCTGTAACCATAGCAACGCTGGCAAGAGCCATCCAAGGCTAGGATAGAATGCTGAGAGATTTCAGTTGGTGTTTGAGGGTTAAACTGCCAAAACCAAACTCTGAACGAGCAATCTTAGCCCCCAAGAATGCAGATGTTGCAACACTCAACCACATGATTTTAGATGCCATCCCTACTCAAACAATAACATACAAATCAATTGATACTGTGATTGAGGAAGATCAGGCAGTGCATTACCCAACGGAATTTCTAAATCCCCTACATCTACCTGGACTGCCACCACACCTTCTCCATTTAAAATTGGGTGCAGCCATCATTATGCTGAGAAACATTGATCAGCCAAAACTCTGCAATGGCACACGTCTTGCCGTCAAAGCACTGCAGAACAATGTCATTGAGGCGACCATCCTCACTGGACCCTACAAGGGACAAGACGTCCTCATACCACGCATACCTATGGTCCCGACCAATATGCCGTTCCACTTCAGCCGTCTCCAATTCCCAATTACACTAGCTTTTGCCATCACCATAAACAAGGCTCAAGGACAAACACTACAAATCTGTGGCATAGACCTTGACACAGAATGCTTCTCCCACGGACAACTCTACCTAGCGTGCTCCAGAGTTGGGAAACCACAGAACCTCTACATCAACACAGCCAACGGAAAGACAAAAAACATTGTATATCCACAAGCTCTGCAGAATGCCAGGAACACCACACACCGATAACTCCACAGGACTTCAACATCCCACCCACCAGAACAACCCACAATGACACAGCCATGACCCCACCAAGACCATAAGTAACATCAATTCCAACCCTTACATACTCAGACTTTCTCGCATCTCCTAAATAGGGCACAGCAACGCGTGCCGGGTACAGCTAGTAGTTAATATGCTTTTAAATGTATTTATACACTCAGTGTGAAACCTGGGCCTGTTTCGATGAACACAACATAGATATCCTGGCAGGAATGGCAGAAAGACACAAACTTCCCACACAGAACTCCCGTAACCAAGAGAAAATGCTATAAGAGTTTGGTGGGCATTGACTTTGGGTTTTGGAGTTGTAGTTCACCTATATCTAGAGAGCACTGTGGACTGAAACAATGTTGGATCAGGACCAAACTTGACATGAATACTCAATATGCCCACATGTGAACACAGATGGAGTTTGGGGAAAATAGACCTTGACATTTGGGAGTTATAGTTTCTGGGATTTATACACAGAACCAAAAAGCATCCTGAACTCTTGCAACAATTGAATTGAACCAAACTTGGCATATTGAACTCTCATTACTAACAGAAAGTACTGAAAGGGATTGCTTGGGAATTGACCTTGAGTTTGGAAGTTGTAGTTCACCTACACCCAGAGAGCACTGTGGACTCAAACAATGTTATGTTATGTTGTTGTTTGTTTTCTATCCAGAATCACAATGTTGGAAGGAGGCTCACTACTTTAAGGTCCCTCAAACAGGCGTGGGAAAACTTCGGCCCTCTGGGTGCTTTGGACTCCAACTCCCACCATTCCTAACAGCCTGGGGCCCTTTCCTGCTTAAGTGGCTGAGGGCGGGGGGGAAGGAAAAGGGCCTGAGGCTGCTGGGAATGGTGGGAGTTGGAGTCCAAAACACCTGGAAGGTCCAAGTTTGCCCATGCCAGCTTTCGACAGAGACCTCTTCCTCCCCTTCGCGCCCTTTCCTCCCCCTCCCGTCAAACACTTTTTCTTCTCCACTTGGGCTCCCTTCTTCAGGAGGGAAGGGGGGAGGGAGGAAGACTTGACCCGTGCAGGCGCTACTGCGCAGACTTGCCCCACATCTTCCTCCCTCTCCCCTCCCCTCCTGAACACGCTCACACTGCCCCCTCGGATCAAAATGGCGGCAGTGTGAGCAAAGCAAGCAGAGCGAGGCTGGGAAGAAGGGAGCCCGGGTGGAGAAGAGAAAGTGTTCGGCAGGAGGGGGAAGAAAGGGTCTTGGAGGCTCCAATTTCCCACAGCACACCTGATGATCGCTCATGGCACACTAGTGTGCCCCGGCACACTGGTTGGGAAACACCAGAATAATAGACCAAAAAAGTTTCTTACCTGCCTTTTTTGAGAACCTTTCTTCAAAATAAGCCGTAACTGGATGTCTGCGAGCCAGTAAGTTGAAGGTGAACCCGGCAAAGACGGAGATCTTGTGGCTGGGCCGCCTGGGGGGGGGGGTAGAGACCCAGTTGCCGACGTTAGACGGCATGGCTCTTTGCCCACAACCGTCAGTAAAGAGCCTTTGGGTCCGGCTGGACTCCCAGCTGTCCATGGAGTCGCAGATTGCCTGCGCCTGCAAGATAGCCTTCTACCACCTACGACAGGCAAAACATCTTGCTCCCTATCTCTCCCGCTGCAACCTGGCCACGGTGATCTAAGCCATGGTCATCTCGAGGCTCGACTACTGTAATGCGCTGTACATTGGCCTACCCTTGTCGGCGATCCGGAAACTCAAGCTGGTGCAGAACGCTGCAGCACGTCTGCTCTCAGGAGCATCAAGATCTGCCCACGTGACTCCACTCTTGCGCGAACTGCAATGGCTTCCAATTGAATTCCGGGTCTCCTTCAAGGTGTTAGTTTTAACTTTCAAGGCCTTATATGGTTTGGGGCCAGTGTACCTGAGGGAGCAGCTTACCCCTTATGTGCCCAGGAGATCACTGCGCTCAGAGGGGCTCAATCTACTGGATGTGCCTGGGATTAAGGTCTCTAGACTTGCCAGCACGTGGCAGAGGGCGTTTGCCGTAGCCGTGCCAACCCTGTGGACAGGGCCGTAGCCCGGATGTTGGTTCAGGGGGCTGAGTTTGGCTCTAAAGGGGGGGCCGAGACTGGGTGGAAGAGGGTCTACCCTAGCAAACCTTTTGTATTGTTATCCCAATAACCCCATTAATGTGGGATATAATGAGCATAGTGATCAGATCATGATATGAATAAACATAACAGTTTAAATAATGTACCAGTCAGGCGTTTTCGCGGACCACCCTGAGAATTTCTGTGGGGGCTGAAGCCCCTTAGCCCCCGGCTACATGCCTGCCTATGGAACACCCTCCCTGAAGAGTTACGAACCATCCGGGAATTAATGCCGTTCCGCAGAGCCGTAAAAACCTGGCTATTTAGACAGGCATTTGGCCCATAACTAATGAGTATTATCAGCATCCTGTTGTGCCGCTGCCAGCATATTTCTGCTGCCATCGCAGCTTTGCTGGAATTGATTTTAACTGGGGGTTTTAAATTGGTCTTATTGTATTTTATTGCATTTTATGTGTTTTATCTATTAACTCTGTAAACCGCTCTGGGCTCCAGAGAGAGCGGTATATTAAGTCGAACCAATAAATAAATAAATAAATAAATAAATAAATAAATAAATAAATAAATATACAAAAATGCATGCCAGCTTAGTAATATCTGGATGACTCTACTGTACTTTTCCTTGCTTTAGTTAATAATTCCCTTGGTTCCAGTAAAAATAGTATATGGCAGTGAGAGCATGAAGTTTTCACTTCTCTGGTTTACAGATTCAGATGTCTTGAATACCCTGCCACACCACCCGGCAAAAAACTACCCTCGCATTCATGTTACACATTGGACTATATATTTCCTTATCCGGGTAACGAGAAAGAAACACAGCTCTATAAACACAGCTGCCTTAGTTTACCCAGGGATACATACACCGGCAAGACAGGTGCTTGGTTCGCATCTTGTCTGCCTGCGCACAGGGCTCCGTTTAATGTGCTGCCGAAGCTATTACTGGATAATGGTGGATAATCAGAATGTTCTATGGTCTTGTTTGATTGACTGCTATTAATTTCCTTTGTGAATGTGCTATTAAGGAAATGACTTCTTGAAAGACTGCGTGGAGGAAGGCAGCGCTTTTAATGGTGTTATTTATTTTCAAGACCTGAATTAATGACAGTGGGGCAGGAAAAATTGACTTTTAGGTGAGCTTTTCCTTTCTGCTGTTCTTCCTTGGCCCTGTTGATTATTTTAAGCACTGCGCCAATTAAAGCAGAGATTAAACAAGGTGACATATTTAGCATTTAATCTGATTTCTCAAGCATCTCAGGCTTGGGGGGTTTTTTTAGTCTATGAAAGCTTCAGCTACCAACTTCATTCTCGCAGTTAGTCTCTAAGGCAGTGTTTCTCAACCAGTGTGCCGTGGCACACTAGTGTGCCGTGAGCGATCATCAGGTGTGCCGTGGGAAATTGAGAGTTCAATATGCCAAGTTTGGTTCGATTCCATTGTTGCAAGAGTTCAGGATGCTCTTTGATTGTGTGTTAACTATAAATCCCAGAAATGATAACTCCCAAATGTCAAGGTCTATTTTCCCCAAACTCCATCTGTGTTCACATTTGGGCATATTGAGTATTCATGCCAAGTTTGCTCCTGATCCAACATTGTTTGAGTCCACAGTGCTCTCTGGATGTCGGTGAACTACAACTCCAAAACTCAAGGTCAATGCCCACCAAACTCTTATAGTATTTTCTCTTGGTTATGGGAGTTCTGTGTGGGAAGTTTGATTCTATTCCATCATTGGTGGAGTTCAGAATGCTCTTTGATTGCGGGTGAATTATAACTCCCAGCTGTTGAGCAAGACCTACGTGTGTGTCTTTCTGCCATTCCTGCCAGGATATCTATGTTGTGTTCATTGACACAGACCCAGGTTTCACACTGAGTGTATAAATACATTTAAAACATATTAACTATATGTGTTACTGTGTGAGAGTGTCATTTTGTGTCATTTTGGTTGGTGGTGTGCCCCAGGATTTTGTAAATGTAAAAAATGTGCCGTGGCTCAAAAAAGGTTGGGAAACACTGCTCTAAGGTACTGCCAGATTCCTTTGAATATTGAGATTCCAGACTAACGGTTGCACTTCAGACAGAAGTATCCCCCTAGTTCTCACACACATCTGACAGTCTTTGAAATAATAGTCTTTTATTGATACAAAATATAGTGTCCAGCAAAACGGTAGAAGAAGATAGACCAGGGGTGGGCAATTATTTTTTCCAAGGGGCCACACGAGAGCCAAAAAAATATTATGGAGGGCCGCACCTAAAGGCTGAACTATATTCTAATCTACATTATTTATTTATTTACTATATTTACAATATATTACACATCATTAATATTAACATTAACATTAACATTAATATTAATATTAATATTAACAGCATAGGCACATCTGTGCTTAAGTCTGTTCAGCAGTTCACCTCCCTGGGAAGAATCATCTCTTCAGACGCCAAATTGACAAAGAGATAGATCACAGATTAGCAAAGGCATAGAGTGCATTCGGAAGGCTTCACAAAAGAGTCTGGAGCAACAAGCACCTGAGGCAAAGCACCAAAATCAGTGTGTACAGAGCTATCATACTGTCCATCCTCCTCTATGGGTCTGAAACATGGGTCACCTATCGCCAACACCTACGACTCCTCGAACGCTTTCATCACCGCTGTCTCCGCACAATCCTAAATATACACTGGACTATGTGACTAATGTTGCTGTCATTGAGCAAGCAGGGATCACCAGCGTTGAGGCCATGCTATTGAGAACACAGCTCCGCTGGGCAGGGCACATCTCTAGGATGGAGGACCACCGCCTCCCAAAGATACTACTCTATGGTGAACTCGCCACAGGTCAGCGCAAGAGAGGTGCCCCCAAAAAGAGATATAAGGTTTCCCTGAAAGAACATCTCACGCTCGGCCAGATTGATCACTAACAATGGTCCACATCGGGAGGCATGGAGACGCACTATCCACAATGCTGCGGCCTCTTTCGAGAAGACACGCCGAATGACTCTCGAAGAGAAACGACAACGCAGAAAGAACCGCAACTTGGAAACAACATCACCCAAGGAGACTTTCTGCTGTGCTTTCTGCAACCGAACTTGCCTATCTCAGATTGGCCTTTTTAGTCATCAGCGCGCTTGTAAAACGTGTGGGATGAGTCCTTCCTAAGAATCTTCGTTCGCGAAGTAATGGCGAGAGAGAGATATCAAGAAATACTCATATATTATTAGTATTAGTATAATTATTATAGTATACATATATAGACATTATAATATATTGGAATTATAATATAATGTAACATAATATAAAATTATTATAAAATAATAATAAAAAACCACTAAAATTAAATTAAATTAAATTCAAGAAGACAAGGTGCGAACCAAGATGAAGGCTGACATCCTCAAGAGAGGAAGGATCCCAAGATGGAATGGCCCAATGGACCCAGCCCAGAGGATGGCAAAGCGGACCCAGCCACCGCCGCAGCAGAGCACAGCAGAGCCTGAAGGAACTGCTTTAGATGTGTTTATTGATGGCCATTCACTCCTTCTGGGCAGGCGGGTGGGAGGGAGGCTGTGGTGGGTCCTTCTGTTCCAGGCAGCAGCACCCACATTTCTGTTCCAGCTGGGCTTGCGCCTCGCTTCCTCTTCCTGTTCCTCACCCGGAGAAACGGTGAGTCCGGGCTTGGAGCTCGCGCGCCCAGGACAGGAGGGAGCAAGAGGGGAGGGGAAAGGGAGGCACGCGCTGCAGGGAGTGAGTGAGCATGCAGGGAGGAGGGGGCACGCCCCCAGCCGAGCGCTGCCGCCCGGCGTCGCGCAAAAGAATAAAGGTTGAAAGCGGGCGGGACACCTCAACATGAGAAAAAATCTTGCGATCTTTTTCGGGCAGGACGCCACTGCGCATGCTTGCGGCAGGCTGGGATGTCGTGCGCGCCACCGCTCAGGACGCACTTGCGCGGCCGGGTAGGATGCCAGCGCACATGCGTGGCCGGCCGGGATGTCGCGCAGCGTCGTAGCGCGCCATCACGTGGCGATTCACTTGGCGGGCCGCTTGGACGCCAGCGCATGTGCGAGGCCATCCAGGAGCCATCGGGGGCGCAAAAATAAGGTTTGCCTACCCCCCCGGGAGAGGTGAGGCCGCCCCTGCCTGGACTGTAGGGATGTTCAGCTTCCAACCCTGGACGGCGTGACATTATGTCCGTCGCCCTCTGTTAAGAGCTTAGGAGTAACCCTGGACCCCCTGTTGTTGATGGAGGCCCACGTCTCCAGCGTCAGCAGGGTAGCATTTTTCCATTTTCAACAGGCGAGGAAGCTGGCCCCCTACTTGTCCTGGTGTGACTTAGCCACAGTGGTCCAAGCCACGATCATCTCGAGGCTGGACTACTGTAACACTCTGTACATTGGCCTTCCTCTGTCGGTAATCCGAAGACTCAAGCTGGTGCAGAACGCTGCAGCGCGACTCCTGGCGAGGGTCCCAATTGGCCACCACATCACGCCAATCCTGCGCGAACTGCACTGGCGCCCAATTGAATGCCGGATTGCCTTCAAAGTGTTAGTCCTGACTTTTAAGGCCTTACATGGTCTGGGGCCAGTGTACCTGCGGGACCGCCTTGTCCCATACCATCCCACCAGATCACTGCGCTCCAAAGAGCTAAACCTCCTGGTCATCCCAAATGTGAAGACCTAACATCTGTCCACAACACACCAGCGGGCTTTCTCTGTTGCAGCCCCAACCCTGTGGAACGCACTGCCCGCCGGCATCCGTGCCACCCAGGGCCTCCTCCCGTTCAGGAGAGCAGTTAAGACATTGCTGTTCCAGCAAGCCTTCGGGGTTAGCTAGACTGTAGCTCGCGCTGCCTAGCTGACACCCCACTGCGACTCCATCTGCTGTTTCAACTGTTCTAATTGTAATTCTATTCTAATGGTGTTACTGTGGTTTATGAGATATCTGTCAATTGTATTTTACGAACTGTTGTGAGTCGCCCCGAGCCATTGGGGGGGGGGGGGCTGCAGACAAATGCGAAATAATAAATAAATAAATCCTCAATCTGTGACAAGACTCTTTGGCAATCCATGTAGACAACAGACATGATGCAGGAACAAGTCCGCCGTTTCCTTGGCTGTTGGCAGACCCTCACAAGGAACAAAATGGGCCATTTTGGTGAATAGATCTACTACCACCAACACAGTAATGAAACCATTGGACACTGGTAGGTCGGTGATGAAATCGGCCGAGATAATTTCCCACGGCCAGTTGGGTGTTGGTAAGGGTTGTAACAAGCCCGCCGGTTTGCCCACTTGATGCTTGGCCCTATGGTATACTGGACAAGTGCAAACAAATGTTTCTATCTCTCGACGAATCTTTGGCCACCAAAAATCTCGCAACACCAATTGCATGGTTTTGAATAGTCCAAAATGTCTCGCAGGTCGACTATCATGGCATAACTTGAGAATTTCTTCTCTCTCCGGTCCCGGAGAGACATAGACCTGGGTGCGTCGGCGTAACAAATTTTCTTTCACATGAAAAGGGAAACGAACCCCCCGCACAAGTTGCTCTTGAACCCATAAATCTGTTTCTTGCCTGGCCCGGATACGTTCCGTCAGGGGAGTTTCGCTAGGGAATTTCATAATTTGGCTCACATCTTTCCCAGCTGCCTCAGGAACCTCCGTCAGCTCTTCAACAGCCGCAAAGTTTTCGCCACGCAACAAGTGTGATTCTGAGGATTCCTCCCGACCTCTCGTGTATCCAGGCTTTCTTGACAGGGCATCAGCTTGTTTGGTCTGAGCTGGGGTTACATAGTGAATCTGAAAATCGAAACGCTCAAAGAATAAAGCCCATCGCTGTTGTCTTTGGTTTAACTTGCGCACCATCTTCAGATGCTCTAAATTTCAATGATCAGTGTGTACCTCGATGAGGTGATGAGCTCCCTCCAGACAGTGTCGCCAAACTTCAAATGCCATTTTAATGGCCAATAACTCCTTCTCCCAAATGTAGGTTTTGTCACACCGTTCCAACGCTTTAAGGGCATTGAACCAAGTCAACGCTGGATCTGGGCTAAACTTGTCACGTAGAGCCAATGTGCCCAACTGTGCATAGAGGCCGGAATTGGGGAACGATTGCCCTTTTTCAAATGGGAGTTGTTGTTTACCTGGATCCAGAGAATCCCAGAAGGCAGCCGACGGGCTTGACTCACTCCATTCCCAGCCACGAGCATGGCGAGACTTCAATGCACAGATGAGAAGGCCTGCCAAGTGCACGGGCGCGAATGCCTATTGCGGCCTCCGAATGGTCTGTGGTGCAGCGGCATCCTCTTTGGCACCTGGGCTGTCGGCGCACTCCCCTTCCCAGCACCAGGGGCACCAAAAAGGAAAGAGAGTGCGCCAAGCAGGCCAGGATTAACCCCTTTTGGCGCCCTAGGCCACACTTTGGAATTACGCTCCCAAACCAACCTCTACCGCCCCCCCACCTCCTCCTCCTCTTTGCGGCGCCACGCACCCTCCTTCCTTGAGTCAAGGAAGGAGGGTGCGAGGAGGCGGAGGGAAGCCCCGCCCCCCGTGGCCGGCAGCGCCCACTGGAGATGGGGCTTCCCTCCACCTCCTCCTCCTCGCAGCGCCATGCGCCCTCCTTCCTTGACTCAAGGAGGAGGAAGGAGGGCTGCGGGCAGCGCCACTCAGGAGCATGGCGGAAGAGGAAGCCCTGCCCCCTGGGGCCACTGCCGGGCAGTGGCCCCAGGGGCAGGGAGGCCCTCCTTCCTTGACAACAGGAGGGCACGAGCGCCTCTGCCTCTTCCGCCATGCTCCTGAGTGCTGCGCATGCCCGGCAGCAGCACTGAGGGCTTCCCTCCCCTCCTCCTCCTTGTGCCCTCCTTCCTTGACAAGGGGGAGAGGGCACCATTCCCTCCTCCTCCGCCCCTCACAGCGCTCTCCCCCCACCCTCCCCCGAGAGAGAGTGAGAAAGAGAGAGAGAAAGAGAGAGAGTTGCGGTTTTGTTTCAACTTTTTTTTTGGTCCGTGTGAACTGCGCCCCCCTTGGCTTGCGCCCCTAGGCCATAGCCTAGGGTAGCCTTATGGGTAATCCGGGCCTGGCGCCAAGGGCCCGAGCATGGACAAGGACGCCACCATGCCACATACCATTAAGGCCTTCTCACGGACCACCCGGAGAATTTCGGGTGAGGGGGCTGAAGCCCTTCAAGCCCCCGGGGCTACATGCCTGATTACAACCCAGATACTTTAATGGACCTTTTCTGGAAACGATTTAATATTCTTCCAAATAAAATGCCTTTCTAGCCTTTTTGCAAAGGAATGATTATAACAGGAAAGCATTTAATGCATTCCAACGCATAATAGCTTCATCCTTTAACTGCCAGAATTTGGGAGGGATCGGTCATGTATTCAAGAAATGCAGCATGTGTACCTTGACATTCATTATTCTGCCTCAATAAAGTAAAATAAAATAAAAAGACTTATAGATAAGCCCTATAAAATTCCATACCCAACAAACAATCATTTACAAAATTGGAAGGGGAAAACAACCTTTAAAAACCCCTGTTTCTAAGTAATTAATGAGAAAGCGCTGCCAAATCAAGGCACAGTGGCCTTTTATTATTGATTAAATTCCTCCACGAGTAGTTCGCTACTTGATGGTTCCAAGTAACATTGATTATTGCAAACGAGGATAGTGCTTTGTTCATTCTGTTCCCGGAAAGGCCATAATAAGATGAAATTATGATCCCTAACATAAGTTGAGCTTTTTCAAAATGCAGTTTTAGTTCTTTAGTTCAGTGTTTCCCAACCAGTGTGCCATGGCACACCAGTGTGCCGCGAGCAATCATCAGGTGTGCCGTGGGAAATGGGAACCTCCAATCCCCTTTCTTCCCCCTCCTGCCGAACACTTTTTCTTCTCCACTCGGGCTCCCTTCTTCCCAGCCTCACTCTGCTCGCTTTGCCTCGCTTTGCTCTGGGGCGAGTCTGCGCAGTAGCGGCTGCACGGGTCATGTCTTCCTCCCTCCCCACTCCCCTCCTGAACATGCTCACGCTATTTTCCCCAAACTCCATCTGTGTTCACATTTGGGCATATTGAGTATTCATGCCAAGTTTGGTCCTGATCCAACATTGTTTCAGTCCACAGTGCTCTCTGGATGTCGGTGAACTACAACTCCAAAACCCAAGGTCAATGCCCACCAAACTCTTATAGTATTTTCTCTTGGTTATGGGAGTTCCGCGTGGGAAGTTTGTGTCTTTCTGCCATTCCTGCCAGGATATCTATGTTGTGTTTGTCGAAACAGGTCCACGTTTCACACTGAGTGTATAAATACATTTAAAACATACTAACTATGTGTATTACTGTGTTAGAGTGTCATTTTGTGTCATTTTAGTTCGTGGTGTGCCCCAGGATTTTGTAAATGTAAAAAATGTGCCGCTGTAGCACAGCAGTTTTCGTTTGTGCCTGGAGGGCAGGGGTCAGGACCTGGGGTCCCATTAGCATTAGAACCAGCAGTGCCAGAACATGATTCAGAGGATGAGCTAGATGACTGGGGCGAAGGGCAGCTTTCCCCTGATGGGCCTCTTTCGCCCACAGAGAGCTTGGCATGGGAGGAAATGATGTTTGGCCCTAGCGAAGACATAGAGAACCAGGTGCAGATGGACAGCAATTCTGGCAGCTATGAACACCCGGGAGGAAGGAATTCTCAGGGGCCTTCAGGGGAAAACATGGAAGAAAGCGCATGGGAAATGGCTAGGGAGGAGAGCTCTCAGGGAGATAGAAACACAGCTGCGGAGAGACAAGGTTGAACCTTTGATAGGAGACGGAACATCGAGTCTAGCAGAAGGGAATGGTCTAAGAGCATAGACCGGCCGAGGTCCGTGAGCAGCGATTGGAGACAAAGAAGCCTAGAGTGTCGGGGACCTCGGCAGAGGGATTAAGTATAGGATCCGTGGGAACGAATCCTCAGTGCTCCGGCCACATCTCATCTGAATAGGCGTGAAGCGGAGTGGGACCACGAAGCTAGCTAGCCAGTGGTCATCAAGCCTTGCCTTGCCTTGCCTTGCCTTGTTCCTGATCTGCCTGGTTGTGCGGAGCCTTGCCCTGTTTCCTGATCTGCATAGTTTTGCGGAGCCTTGCCAAGCTTTTTGCCTATTTGCTACGTTACCTTGGACATTGTTACTTCAAGCCTTTTGGATTGCTTTTATATTCTATTGGACATTATCTTTTGAACTGTTTTTATATTCAATAAAGTAGTTAGCCTTCAGTCCGTCTCTGTGTGTGTGATTAAGGGGCCGGTCAAGTCCGTGCATCGTGACAGCCGCGGCTCAAAAAAGGCTGAAAATCACTGCTTTAGTTCCTTGGATCTTCGTGTTTGAGAGCAGAAATAATCCACCGTGTATTCGCACCTTATATTACTTAATAATAAATCAAAGTCACTTTCTTCCAACCTTTCCCAACGTTAATATAAGCTGACATGTTTTTGGCATTGACAAGAAGCTATTACTTTTTCTTAAAATATTGCTGTTAAGTTTATTATTCTTGTCACGATGCGCATTGTTTGGGTTTCAAGAAACATGAGAAAAAGCAATGCTAACATTTTGAGATGCACAAAACTGTTTAAGAATTTAGTCCTGTCCATTGACCTTATTGTTGTTTATTCATTCACTCACTTCCGACTCTTCATGACCTCATTGACCAGTCCACACCAGAGCTCCCTCTTACCTGTGGCCACCCCCTGTGGCGCCCCCACAAGGCTGGTCTTATATTTGTACTGTGTACCTATTTGCCTTTACCTGCAAGGCCTTTGTCCCACACTTAGGGGCGGAGTTGTGACTTGGCTCCAAACCTGATGCCACTGCCCTTGACTCCTCCTCTTCCAGAGGTCGCATGAGAGGCAGGACTTCCTCTCTGGCCTCATTCCAGAGATCACACGGGCATAGCAAGGTGGAATCTAAGCCATTGCTGCGACAAAAGCATCTTAGTTCACCTACTAAGCCTAATCTTCACTAACTAAGCCTGCCGTGCAAAGGAGGATCTGTCCTCAACATAGACTGCAGATTTTGGGGTTTTTACAGGACTTCATGGGCCTACAAAAGCCAGAGAGCAACCGGATACCTGGGATCCAAGAGAGGAACCATCACTCTGCAAACAAAGAGGCAAGTGATTGCAACCCTTTTTCAAGGACTTCCTTTTGCAACCAACTAAGCATTTTGGACCACCAGCATTTTTGCTGGTTGTTATTCAATAAATCTTGTTTGGTTCACTATTTTTGAGTCTAGCACTCACCCTTAAAGATATTCCAGGTCTCCCTGCATGTGGGACGGCTTTACCTTCAGGGCCATAGCTTGCAATGTCCATCCTTTTAAGGCCCATTTTAGGCCCTGAAGGCAGAAGAAGATAGATGCTTTTGAATTGTGGTGCTGGAGGAAAATTCTGAGAGTTCTTTGGCCCAGAAGAAGATCAAACCAGTCCATATTCCAGGAAGGATATCAGAGGCAAGAATATTAGAGACAAAGATGAAGTACTTTGCCACATGAGAAGACAGGAAAGCTTGGAGAAGATAATGATGCTGGGAAAATGGAAGAAAAAAGGAAGAGGGGCCGACCAAGGGCAAGATGGATGGATGGATGGCATCCCTGAAAGGACTGGCTTGACCTTAAAGGAGCTGGGGGTGGCCACGGCTGACATGGACTGGTCCATAAGGGCACTGTCGCAGCAGACGCCAGTTCAGAGAGCCAAACACAATTGAAGTGTAAATAGTTTGTTTTAATATTCACAGAGTCTCTGGAGATAAGTGTTTGCAAAACAAAAGCACTCAATGGTCAGTGAAAACGCTCACAAAAGGAAGCCTTGACCGGCATGAAAACAAACAGGGAGGAAAAGCCTGCATTCAAAACGGCAAAAACTCTTTAGCAGAATCAAAGCAAAACAGACAGAGAAAGGCACGCTGAGGGCAGCAGAGAAGATGTCGTCGTCACAATCAATCCAAGGTCATCAGCATTGAAGTCGTCAAAGGGTTGTCCAAGAAAGTATCCAAAAGGGAGTAGGAGAGACGTAATCCAGGAGCCAGGCCAAGGTCAAGGAGAGGAGATAGACGTAGAAGCGAAGACACAACCCACAGTCCAACTGGGGAGTAATCCAGTGGAGTTCAAACCCCACCACAGGAAGCAGCAGAATCAGTCTGGAAACAAGGCTTCAAGATGGAAGATGACAAGATGCAAGAGTCCTAGGATCCAAGGGCAACTCCTTACTAGCTACAGAGGTTAGTCCCAAAATGCCCACCTTTTAAGCTCACTACAAGTCAGATCCACTTGATGAGGTCGATGCCCTATCACCATCCTCAGGTGTTACTCTCCCAGCAGTTGCTGCCCTTTGACTGACCCTCCAAGATTTCCACCTGTGGTTAAGACTTAGAACATCCCACCCATTGTCTGGGGACTCTGAGGGCCAATCCTGATCATCAGTGAATCCTACCCAGGTGTCTGAACTTGTGGGCTCCTCGCAAGCCCTCTGAATTTCTCTTACTTGAGTCCAATCCATTTCAGTAGAAGTGTCCTCTGTACTCTGACTCCCATCATTCCCAGAGCATCCCTCAAATGTCTCAGAGTCTGTAGGTGCTGTAATTATTTGCTTGACTCTCTTGAGTTGCAAGTGATCCTTTTCACTTGACTCACTTGACTCACGAGTAAGCCTCTTTCTGCAAACACCAGTACTCCTGTTACGAACAGCCCCACCCAGTTCCATACTCTCCCCAGATGCTGAGCCATCAGAGTCTTCTGCATCACTACTATCAGTAGCAGCTGGAGGCTCAATCACAACAGGCACAAAGAATCAAAAGTAACTGAACTAATAAACAACAACGAAGAACCTTTAAAAAGGTCTTCAAATTTCAATAGGGATTAAACAGAAGAAAAGCAGCCAGTGGCAGAAAGCTCTGGAAGAAACGGATCGCAATCAACAACCGATGGCATGGCTGATATTCATGATATGATGAATTTGCAGCCTGGGTCATTATTCAGCCGCATACAGGCATCATTAAATAAGCAAGACTGGACAATTGCTTGAATATTTCATTCCTTCTATCTCTTCTTCTGCAAACAGGGCTCACGTAGAAGAACATGCAATAAACCATGGTGTTTATCCTGCCCAAAGCTGCCGTCTCTGAGCAAACAAGCGAGCCTGGTGTAACCTTCCCCTGTTATGATGCCCTGGGAACCGTATTTGGAAGGCACAGGACAGAACATTCCCTCCAAGCGATTGGAGCTAGTGGCCGTGGCATCCATCCTCGTTCAAGTGCCACAGGGAGATCAATTTGCTTCCCAGGATTCCTGCCACTTCCCTTTTAGTAAATGGCCAAAATAAGCAAACACAAATGGAGGGAAATGTCAAGGTTAGGCAATCAGCTACTTCATTATTTGCTCATTTGTCCCTCTCACTGCAAAGACTGGCCAACCCAGCACAGCACAGGCGGCGGCTGACATCTCCCTCCTACACGGGCTTTACCAAACAGTCATTGATAGGCTTCGGTCTGCCAAGACAGGGGAGCCCTCGCAGCTGCTTGGAGCCATATAAAAGGGGGAAGTGACAAAGCTGGGTCATTTAGGGCTGTTTTCACCTGCCCCGTGTCTATTTGAGGACCTCCCATGCAGACATTTCTTCTGTTTCAGTGTGTCAAGTGAAATCAGATATTTGTTTTTATCCTTGCTCATTTATCCTTGTTGATATTTATTTATTTATTTATTTATTTATTATTTCAAACTTGTATACCGCCACTCCCCGAAGGCTCAGAGCGGTTTACAACAGTTTGAGTCAACACACAACAATGCATCAATACAACAGTAAATACAAAATGGGAAGGAGGAGGATAGCGGGTGGGGGGTGGGGGGATAGCAGGTGGGAGAGAGCGCAAGGGAAGGATAAAGTGCCAAGAGCGGTGATAGTCCTACTAACTAAGGCATCATCTTGCCATTGAAGGAGGGAAGATTAGGAAGCCCTAACGGGATCACCGGTGATCGGTTGCAGGTGAGAAGTGAGACCTGCATTCTTCTATATGGCGGTCTGAGGTGGGGGTCTCGACCTGCCCACGGAGTGTCCTTGTAGTCCTTCATAGGACCAGAACGTGTCCCCCGGGGCTCCAGCTGCTTATAGTGCAAGCTCCAGAACGTCCTAGATAAGAATGTCCTCTGGGTTCTGAACTCCATTGGCATGGGCCACCTCGCCTCTGGCAAGTTAGTAGAGGACCTGGTGGCTCTGTGGGCTCGACCATCTTGGAGAGGAGCCAGTCTTGTCCCACACTCCATGGTGAGGAAGGAGGCATGACTTTTTTTCTTCGGTTTCCGGCGCCGCCTCTTCCTCTTCCGAGGGCCTTGCCGCTTCCGGTCTAGGTCATTTCCAGAGTTGGAGTCCTCCAAGGGTGGGACTTCCTGCTGCAGACTACTTCTGGGTCCCGTTTCCTCCCTGGACCCAGACACATGGCCTAGCTGAGCATCCTCATGGTCAGTCGCCATGTTGGACTGACCCTCCTCAACCAAGCTCCCCCAACCTCTCACAGCACAGCGTCGGCAAGGGCAAGGGTCCCGGGGGGGAGCCAAGACAGCCGAGATGTCGTCACTGGTTGGTGGTGGACCAACCAGTGACGACGGGCCTCCAAGGCCTGCTTGCGGGCCTTTGAGGCCTGCGGCTGGCTCTTCCAAGGAAGGTAAGCAGGTGGTCTGGGGCTCACCTAGGTCATCAGGTCCTTGTGTCCGGTTCAGTTTCGCCGCGACTCCCCCAGGCATCGTCTCTGCGCTATCTCCAGTAATGGGCGGCTCACCTACAGCTTTGGGGGTTAGCCTCTCTCGTTCCAATTCCAAGTCCCCGGTGGGAAAATCCCACGATTGATCCCAATCAAGGGCTGGGTCAGTGGGGGGTTCTTGCTGGAGGTTATCCAGGTTGTCAAGTCTACAGTCCAGGAGTGGGGCCTGTGGGGCAGGGATGCCCAGTTTCTCCAGGAAGCCACCAAATCTGTTCCCGAACTTTTCAACATGGTCCATGAGTTTATTATACTCCTCGATCAGCTCTGCGATCGCACGGGGATCGGGTTGATCAGGAGATGCAATCAGGATGGGCGGATTTAACATTGGGATGTCGCGCAGCTTGGAAGGTTTTGAAAAGCAATCATGCAGCCCTCCAAATATTCTCTATACTCTAAGTTTAGAAATATTAGTCAAAATTCAACCCCCAAAGCCCCTCGGTTGACTTATCCATGGGTCAATATCAGTGCCGCCTGTACTGTACCTTAACAGAAGGGTTAGCCGACGGGCGAAAAGAACCACCCCTTGAACACGGGAGCAAAAGAACAGGAGAGAATGCAAGGAAGGAGAATAGGCGGCGAAGAAGTAACCTTAAAGGACATCCTCAAAGCACTACGAAAAACTAGGAGAAGCACAAGATGGGTGCCTTCGGAAGATTGAAATAGCGAGGTCCAGACAAGAAAACAATTCAAAGCGTTCCAGGACCAATTCCAAAATGTAAGGGTAGAACCATTACAAAAGGAGATTCCTACAAAGCCAGAGCTGAGAAACATCTCTGAGAGTGGAAAAGTAGTACTCCAGGACAAGGGAAAAAATACAGCTTCACAGGAAAGTTTGGAGAAGGGAGTGGAGGAGGTTACCAGGCAGCAAGTAGGGTCAGAGGAAAGAGACTTTGATTCTAAAGCCTATGTAGAAGCTCCACTGGAAGTTACAAGACTGACTACTAAGAACCCCGAGGTCTATGCTCCTCAAAAAGGAGAAGAAGAAAGGAGCCAAGAGGTTGTTACAGTACCTAAAAGCCCTACCCTATATGCGGACAAGAATAGGAAAAAAAAGACTGGGGTACAATCCAATAAAAAGAGAAGCTGGATGAGGGTAGTACAACAAAGGAGGAAGAAAATCGTAAAGGCAAGTTGCCCTTACCTTCCAAGGAGGGTCACACATGATAGCCTTTCGAGCTGTGAGACCCCAGAGGTGGACGATGAAAGTCTTGAAGCCCACAAAGAGAACGGCTAGGAAGGGGGCCAAGGAAAACGAAAGGGACAGATTCAGCGGCATTAAAGGGCACGGAACGGACAATGGTCACGGCTTCTCTCACCAAAAATCTGAAGGTTTTTTTAATAGCCAGGAGAAAGAACCCCGGGGAGCGATGCGACAGGCGAAGCGAACCCCTCAACCAGGCGGGATCAGGAGGGGCCCAGCAGGAGACCAAAGACAAATAACAACCAAGAAAGGAGAAGACCCTTCCAGAAACTCAGAGACAATATTAGAAGAGAAAAGTCATCGCCCCTCCTAGAGACTGTCCCCCTTCGCGCCCCCCCCCCCGTACCTCCCCCGGATGCTTCTCTCCACGCCACCCGCCTTCCCCCGATCCCTTGCATGCCCTGGTGGTACTCTGCCACCCCCACCTTCCTTCCCTCCCCAGTCTCCCTCCCCAGATCCTCATACCCTCTTTACCCCCACCTCCTCTTCCTCCCCGCAGGCCCACTCTCCCCAACAAGTGTAAAAACCTCAATAAAAACTATTTAAAAGAGGGGGAAAAGAACCACCCCCTTTCCTGAGTAGAGTGCCAAACGGCAGGAGCTGAGTCCATCCTGGGAGAACCTGAAAGAAGCACTGGGCCCCTCTATTGTCTCTGCCATGGCAGGACGTCTGGCCTTATTGAATGGCTAGGTGGAGAAATTTTGAGGTCAGAGGCAGCTGATGCTCTTAGGTAGCATTGGTGCTTTTCTCTCTCTGTGGACTGACTCTCAACTTACCCATGGTTCATATCAAAATCCACAGGCATATGCTGTGTTCTTGCATTGGGCTTCCCGTACCCCTCAATGATTATGGGCCACTAGGACTTCTGACAACCGATGAAGAATAGCATAATCCTTGAATTTTAGCTACCTCACTAGAGGAATGGAATCCAGTATAATAAACCGGGACTCAGCTTGGCTTCCACTTGTATATATCTGTAAAATAAATATAAGACAGACAGACAAATAGGTCATAGGTAGATATGCAGTTATTTCATTTATTGTTGCCCAGAGTACCCAGCATCCCAACTTGTTGAATTTAACACAATGAATGGATGATGCAATGAGATGTCCAATAGAATGTACATCAATTCATTTTTTAAAAAATCAAGATTTAGATACTAGCCCCCTTCTTCTCAGCTCTATATTAGCACCTGCAGCGCCTGACATCCTGCTTTGCAACCGCTGCAGAGCTGTTTGGGCTGGAAGTCAGCCTGAAGAAAACGGAAGTCCTCTACCAGCCCGCACCACAGGAAGAACACCACCATCCCCACGTCAGCATAGGCACATCTGTGCTTAAGTTCATTCAGAAGTTCACCTCCCTGGGAAGCATCATCTCTCCAGACGCCAAGATTGACAAAGAGATTGATCACAGATTAGCAAAGGCATAGAGTGCATTTGGAAGGCTTCACAAAAGAGTCTGGAACAACAAGCACCTGAGGCAAAGCACCAAAATCAGTGTGTACAGAGCTATCATACTGTCTATTCTCCTCTATGGGTCTGAAACATGGGTCACCTATCGCCAAAACCTACGACTCCTCCTTTCATCAGCGCTGAATTCGCACAATCCTAAATATACACTGGGCCGACTATGTGACGAATGTTGCTGTCCTTGAGCAAGCAGGGGTCACCAGCATTGAGGCCATGCTATTGAGAACACAGCTGCACTGGGCAGGGCATGACTCTAGGATGGAGGACCACCGCCTCCCAAAAATACTACTCTATGGTGAACTCGCCATGGGTCAGCGCAAGAGAGGCGCCCGCAAAAAGATATATAAGGACTCCCTGAAACAACATCTCAGGCTCGGCCAGATTGATCACCCACAATGGTCCACCCTGGCCTCACATTGGGAGGCATGGAGGCGCACTATCCACAATGCTGCGGCCACTTTCGAGTAGACACGCCGAACGGGTCTCGAAGAGAAATGACAACGCAGAAAGAACCGCAACTTGGAAACAACATCACCCAAGGAGACTTTCTGCTGTGCTTTCTGCAACCGAACTTTCCTATCTCAGATTGGCCTTGTAAAACGCGTGGGATGAGTCCTTCCTAAGAATCTTCGTTCGCGAAGTAATGCTGAGAGAGAGAGATATTCCAGAATCTGATCCCAGATTATTTATTTATTTATTTACTTTGCTTCTAGACCGCGTCTCTCAGTCCGAAGGTGACTCGATGCGGTGTACAAATAGCAGGAACTGCTCAAGACAAACAAATCAACAATTATCAATACAATTCCAACATATACAATTTAGCATTTAACGTTAAAAGCACAATATCAGCCTCTCATTATTAAGTCAATTTCCAATTGCATCGTCGTCATTCCTTAGCTCTCTATTTGATAATCATACTACATTTGCAAATGCCCGGTGAAATAGCCAGGTCTTGACCTTCCTGTGAAATGTCAGGAGGGAGGGGGCTGATCTGATGTCATTAGGAAGGGTGTTCCAAAGCCGAGGAGCCACCACTGAGAAGGCCCTGTCTCTCGTCCCCACCAATTGCGCCTGCGAAGCAGTCGGGACCGAGAGCAGGGCCTCTCCGGATGATCTTAAGCATCTTGAAGGTTCATAAGAAGATATGTGTTCGGACATGTAAGTTGGACCAGAACCGTTAAGAGCTTTAAAGGCTAAAGCCAGCACTTTGAATTGTGCCCGGTAGCAAACTGGTAGCCAGTGGAGCTGGCGCAACAGAGGTGTTGTGCGCTCCCTGAGTGCCGCTCCTGTTATCAACCTGGCTGCTGTCCGTTGAACCAGTTGAAGCTTCCGAGCAGTCTTCAAAGGCAGTCCCACGTAGAGGGCGTTGCAGTAATCTATACGGGATGTAACCGGAGCGTGGACTACCGTGGCCAAGTCAGACTTCCCAAGGTACGAGACTTACCTGAGAGGCATGGCTGCATGCTCAGATTCCTCTGGAGAAAACTCCTACATGTGTTTTATTAATGCAAAGTAAACTGATTTATTCTGGATTAATTTGGGTTTGCCTGTGCTGTCATTTGCCTCAGGTAGACCTGGGACAAGTCCTATGTTTTGGGCCTATCTGGGTGAGCTCTGAGAAGCAATTCCTGAGTGCTGCTCCTGTTATCAACCTGGCTGCTATCCGTTGAACCAGTTGAAGCTTCCGAACACTCTTCAAAGGCAGTCCCACTGAGAGTGCGTTGCAGTAGTCTATACGGGATGTAACCAGAGCGTGGACTACTGTGGCCAAGTCAGATTATCTGATCATCCCAGATTATATGGCAGTGGATACTCATATAATCCAGTTAAAAACAGACAATCTGGGATCTGATCCTGAGATATAGAGCAGTGTAGATCCAGCTGAAGTTTTCCAGCTGCTGGTTTCTCTGAACAGCAGTTTGTCGCTGTTGCAGAAGTTTCAAAACAATGCCAAGCGAAACACCGTGAACAGAAGCAACGTGTCACCTGCACCCTATCTGACTGCCATAGCTCTGGATCTGTTTATGGAAATATATCCGAATCCCCTTTCGAACGAGAACTTTGAGGAAAGGAAGTGAGAGAATTAGCCAGTTCAATTATCAATCACTTTGGTAATCCTGTCCATGAAGAGAGAAATAACCTGTCATGTAGCTACTAGGCATGGTTTCGAATCCAAAAATGGCGATTCTAAAATCAAATGGGGGATTTTTTTGATTAGTAAAGAAAGACTTACAAAAAATTTTCCAAAAATTTCTAAAATGTAACTTAAGTACTAACGAAATTCGTTAGTAATTTGTATGCCAGAGCATGCGCATTCAGATAGTTTTGGCCTACAACTCCCAGAAATCCTAACAGCTGGTAAATTGGCTGGGATTTCTGGGAGTTGTAGGCCAAAACTTGAATAAACTACACTGAATTCTAGATGGGACTCTCCAAATAGGGAAGGAGGGAGGGAAGGTGGAAGGGAGGAGGGGTATTCTATTCTTGGAAGCAGCAAAAAAAAGAAGGAGGAGGGCCCCCCCCCTCGCTCCTCGCTGCCTCTCTCTCACCCCGATCCTGAGGGAGCGGGGGCCCAAGTTTGCCCAGGCTGAGAGGAAAAGGAAGAGGCCTGAGGCTGTGAGGAATGGTGGGAGTTGAAGTCCAAAACACGTACCTGGAGGGCTGAAGCTGGCGCCTGCGTTGGGGCATGGCAGCAGGAGCAACGAGGGAAGAGAAGCATCTGAGAGAGCGCAAGGAGAGAGGAGGAGAAGCGCGTGTGTGTGTGTGTGAAGCTGGCCTGCGTTGGGGCATGGCAGCAGAGCAACGGGGATGAAAAGCTTCTGAGAGAGCGCAGGGAGAGAGAGGAGGAGAAGCGCGCGCGTGTGTGTGTGTGAAGCTGGCCCCTGCGATGGGGCATGGCAGCAGAGCAACAGGGAAGAGAAGGAGGGGGGGAAAGCGTGGAGGACTACACTTTCCAGAATGCATTGCCTACCTAGCAGCAGCGTCACTTCCAGTTCCCCATAGAAATGCGGGAAAAAGAAGAAGCTGAATGAAGGCGGGAAGGAAATGGGGGAGAAACAGGGAGAAGTGAGTACGTAGTACAATAATTAAGAATTTATTACGATCATAACGCAAATTGTTGGACTCAATGAACGTAAAAGGAAGTCTACTTCTGGGTTCGCTGCAGCGATCCGTAAAAGCTCAAAAGTCCCATTACATACGAATCTCTTACGAATCCTTTTAATTTCCGTTTCATTTTTCTCATGCCTAGTAGCTACAATGAGGTGCGGTGTAATTTTCCACATGTTTTTCCCAAATATAAACATAACACTTTTCCAAAAAAGAAAGAAAGGAAGGAAGAAAGGTCAGGTTCTTGCTGTATCTTCTCTGCAAATTCACTGTATGGATAAAGGGACGGATGGAGAACGAGCGTTCTTCTTTTCTTGATCTAAGAGGCAGTTCGTTTTCTCCTCAAGGGTTTACCTCGACAGAAACCGAGGAGCCGGAGCTGAGTTTTCATTATCTCCTCACAGTGTTCATAGAAACAAAGTGTGGGCTCACACTTTTTATTTCCCTGGGCATTTTTCAAGGTGGCTTGACTTTAGCCCTCTTTAATGAGCAGAGGAAATGAGAGCAACATTCGCATTAACTTGTGGAATCTCACCTTGTTTGCTTGGAACCATTAAAGGGGGGCAGATTTATTGTATAAAGGGGGTGTATCATGGGAAGTCAAGTTGAGAATATATCCTATCAAAGTATTTGGTGAGACATAGTTCAGTGGTTTCACTGACACAATACCTTTACTATATGTTGACCGGTGCACCATAGAGATAAACACAAGATCTGCATCTTATCACTTACTAAGATGATACAGGCAGGCACACTGAGAACATGTGCAGTTCTTGGTTGGGGGGGGGGAGATAACCTCTTAGTTAGGGTTGCCAGTTTTTCAAACATATTCATATATTATAACACATAGATAGTTAAGCAGAACACATACATCACAGGTATCTCAGGCCCGGATTACCCATAAGGCCAGACTAGGCCATGGCCTTGGACAGCAGGTTTTGGGGGGCAGCAAATTCGGCCCCCCAAAAACATTAAAACAGGCGGGGGCGAAGGCCACGCAGTGCCCGCAGGAGGAGGAGTAGAACTGCACCAGCCAGGCCCAGGCCGCCTCCCGCAGCGCCCCCCCCCCCCCGCAGCGCCAAGCCCTCCAGCACCCACACCGGGTCCACGCCGCTCTGGTACAGGCCCGCCCCGCCCGCCACCGCCGCCCACAGGCCCCACAGCCCCGCCACCAGTCACCAGGTATCTCAGGCCCGGATGACCCATCAGGCCAGACTAGGCCATGGCCTTGGACGGCAGGTTTTGGGGGGCAGCAAATTCAGCCCCCAAAAACATTTAAAAATGTGTTTTTTAAAACCGCCCCTCGCAGCGCTTTCCCCGCCCTCTCCCGAGAGAGTCATCATACCTCGGGAGAGGGTGGGGAGAGTGGTGTGAGGGGGGCGGGAGGAGGAATGCCACCCTCCTCGCCTGGGCCGCCTTGCAAGGAAGGAGGCGGCGAGGAGGAAGGAAGCTCCATCCCGTCGGCGGGCATGCATGCATGCGCACGCATGCCCGCCAGTGGGCTTCCTTCCTCCTCCTCTGGCCGCCTCCTTCCTTTGCAAGGGGTGGCCCAGGCGGCGAGGAGGAGGGCGGGACTGCCCTTCCTCCTCCTCGCGCCTTCCTTTCGGTCGCGGGAGGAGGAGGCGGCAGACGGAAGCCCCACGAGCAGTGCCCCGCGGCTTCCGTCCACCTCCTCCTCCTGCGACCGAAAGGAAGGTGCGAGGTGGACGGAAGCCGTGGGGCCGGTGCCACACGGCTTCTGTCCACCTCCTTGGCCCCTCCTTCCGGTCACGGGAGGAGGAGGCGACGGAAGCCACACGGCCGGGGCTGCTGCCGCACATGCGCAGCAGCGCCCTGGGGGCGTGGCTTTCCGCGCCCTGGAGGGGCAGCACGGGGCGTCTTGGCCTCGGGCGGCCGAAGAGGCTAATCCGGGCCTGAGGTATCTCTAACATAGAGAGTAACGTAGAGCATATATTCGAAAATCAGGTATATCAAAAGGTATATACCTATGCACTGCTTGCGGTACAGTACCTTAGGAACGGTCCCAAATGTGTGCAGACAGGCGTAAAGGGAAGAAGTCCGAGGAAGATGGGTAAATTCAGGTGTGAGGTAAGTTTATGTGAGTGGGGGTGTGGTAAACACCGCAAGTCCGCCAAAATAACCCAAAAGCAGGATAGATTGCGCCGTTGATATACTCCAACATGAATTTATTTGACCTGTAACGCGCCTTCAATGTATTTACACAATGCCGCTTGAGAACGCCACCCAAGGTGAAACGGATCAGGCCCTGCAGTTCAACCGTTGTGGCATGCCCGGCGTCCTCCTTTCGTTGCAATACATACCTCGCATACGGATTACAAATTGGTTTTGTCCATACGCACATTGGCACGTTTCGAGCGTGAAGAGCTTTTGGGACTTGCGGTGTTTCCCGCACCCCCACTCACATAAATTTACCTCATACCTGGATTTACCCATCTTCCTTGGACTTCTTCCCTTTACGCCTGTCTGGACACATTTGCGACCGTTTCTAAGGTACTGTACTGCAAGCAGTGCATAGGTATATACCTTTTGATATACCTGATTTTCGAATACATGTTCTACGTTAGAGATACCTGTGATGTGTATGTTCTGGTTAACTCTCTCTCTCGGCATTACTTCGCGAACGAAGATTCAGGAGGACTCATCCCACGCTTTTTACAAGCGCGTTGATGACTAAAAAGGCCAATCTGAGATAGGCAAGTTCGGTTGCAGAAAGCACAGCAGAAAGTCTCCTTGGGTGATGTTTTTTCCAAGTTGCGGTTCTTTCTGCGTTGTCGTTTCACTTCGAGACCCATTCGGCGTGTCTTCTCGAAAGAGGCCGCAGCATTGTGGATAGTGCGTCTGCATGCCTCCCGATGTGAGGTCTGGTTAACTATCTATGTGTTATAATATATGGATATTTTGCATAAGACACTTTGTTCTCCGTGTTGTTGTAACTGTTTCTACAGTACATTTGTGTGTTCTAGGTTTTCAAACATGGCACAATATGGTACAGTGATGTCACCAGAGTTGGTATCACCCAATGTGGTACCTCAATCTGTCACCTCATAAACCTGCTCCCATACAAGCAAGACTGCAAAAAAACCATAATCGTCAAATATCTATAACCCCACCCCTCCTTCATCCTGAGATTTTGCATGTATGCGTAGAGTACACACATACAGAGAACACATCCAATCCCTTATTCTTGATGCTATCTAAAGAAAACAGCAGCAGCAGCAATGGAGTGTAGCCGGTCCACATGGGATAGATCCAGGAAATCAAAATTTGTATGGTTACCTCTTTCAGCAGCAGGAAAAGGGCTTCTCGGCAGCCAGAACTGCAGATTAAGCAGGTGTTACCTGTACGCAGATGACATCCAACTCTGTCACTCCTTTCCACCTATTACTAAGGAGGCTGTTTTGGTCCTGAACCGGTGCTTGGCCGCTGTGTCGGACTGGATGAGGCGAACAAATTGAAATTGAATCCAGACAAGACAGAGGCACTCCTGGTCAGTCGCAAGGCCAAACAGGGCATAGGGTCACTGCCTGTTCTTGACGGGGTTACTCTCCCCCTGAAGACGCAGGGTCGCAGTCTGGGAGTGATCCTGGACTCATCGCTGAGCCTGAGCCCCAGTTTTTCGGCGGTGGCCAGGGAGCATTTGCTGCGCCCGTACCTTGGGAAGTCTGGCTTGGCCATGGTAGTCCATGCTCTGGTTACATCCCGTATAGATTACTGCAACGCTCTCTATGTGGGGCTGCCTTTGAAGACTGCTCGGAAGCTTCAATTGGTTCAACGGACAGCAGCCAGGTTGATAACAGGAGCGGCACTCAGGGAGCGTACCACCCCCCTGTTGTGCCAACTCCACTGGCTACCAGTTTGCTACCGGGCACAATTCAAAGTGTTGGTTTTGGCCTTTAAAGCTCTAAACGGTTCTGATCCAACTTACTTGTCTGAACGCATCTCTCCCTATGAGCCATCAAGATGCTTAAGATCATCCGGGGAGGCCCTGTTCTCGGTCCCATCTGCTTTGCAGGTGCATCTGGAGGGGACGAGAGACAGGGCCTTCTCAGTGGTGGCTCCTCGGGTTTGGAACTCCCTCCCTAGTGACATCAGATCAGCCCCCTCCCTCTGACATTTCGTAAGAAAGTCAAGACTTGGCTGTTCAAGCAAGCATTCGCAGATGAACTTTAATTAATCAAGATCAAAGGATTAGTGTGACGACGAAACGGAAACCGATTTTAAGATTGTGGAGCTGAGATTTGTATTTTGTAGTTTTAATTGTTCATTTATATGGTTACATCCCATATAGATTACTGCAACGGTCTCTATGTCGAATGGAGGCAGAGAGGAAGTCCTGCCCCTCAGGTAAACTCAGAAAGGGAGGAGTTAAGGGGCGGTGTCGTCAGGTTTGGAGCCAGACACAGCTCCCACCCTAAGTGCCCACATGGCCACAACACTGTAGCACCCATGGGTCCGCCCGGGCCACGGGGGAGGGGTGATGCACCGGGGTCCCGTTGGCATTGGGACCCGCACAGGCTGAAAGGGACTCGGAGGATGAGTTGGAAGGCCCAGAGCAAGATTGGTCAGCCGTGCCTTTGCTCAGTCCACCGGCAGAGAGTTTAGCCTGGGATTTTGAATGGGAGCATTCTCCCGGGAAGGAGCGGACCAGGTGGAGATGGGAGGCAGCGAAGCAGATAGCGGAGATAGTTATGAATTCCCAAATGGCCGAGGTTCCCAGGAGCTGGCCGAGCAGCAGATGGAGGCTAGCGGATGGGAAACTTCGGGAGGCTGCTTCTCAGGAAGATAGCGATACTAGGCTGGAAGAGCGGGGCCGTTCTCATAACAGGCGCAGGGACATAGAGGAGGGCAGGAGGAGCTGGCATCTGTCCCTAGACCGTCACCGTTCGGAAAGTAGAGACTGGAGGCGCCGGGCCCTAGATCGTCGGGGGTCCCGGCCGAGGGATTAAGTACGGCCCCGTGGGAACTGATCCTCAGTTCTCCGGCCACGTCTATACTGAATAGGCGCGAAGCGGAGTGGGACCACAAGTCCATAGTGGTCATCAAGCCTTGCCTTGCCTTTGCCTTGTTTCCTGAGCCGCAGTGGTTTGCGGCACCTCGCCCTGGTCCTTGATTCGCATTGGATTGCGAAACCTTGTCCTGTTTCCTGATCCGCATTGGTTTGCGGAGCTTTGCCACGCTTCAAGCTTTTTGCTACGATACTTTGGACTATTTGCTTTATACTTTGAACACTTGCATATTATTGGATTATTTACCTTTTGAACTGTTATATATACTCAATAAAGTAGTTAGCCTTTGCAACGTCTCCGTGTGTGTGTTAAAGGGGCAGTTCTAAGTCGGCGATTGTGACAGTTGGCCGGAGAACTCCTCGAACCCCTTTCGCACCACGGGACGTACCAGGAACCGCAGGCAGCGCACCCAGGCTCCCATCGTCCCCACTGTCGCCATGGCTAACCTGACTGATGCCCAGGTGCAAGAGATGCAACGAGAATTGGGTGAGCTGCGGACCCGGGCCGGACGGCACCCGGGGGTGAGCCCACCCGGCCGCTTCAGTGGCAATCCGGCCCAGGTGGAGGTTTTTGTTTGCCAAGTGGAACTTTATTTGGAGCAACGCCCCAACGAGTTCGCCAACGATCGAGCCCAGGTGGTTTTTGTTTTCAATCTGCTGGACGGGTCTGCGGCAACGTGGGCCACCGCGTTGATCCGGGCGCAGTCCCCCCATACCAACACGCTGCGGGCTTTCCTGGATGCGATCAGGGCAACATGGGGGGCCCCGGTGAATGAGGAACTCGCTGAGAGGGATCTGGCCCGGCTGACGTGTAAGGATCTCTCCCTGTCCCAGTACATCTCCGTTTTTCGAGTTCTGGCTTCCCAGACGCAGTGGGGTCTGCCGTCGTTGCGGTATCACTACATTGCGGGACTGCCGTCGGAATTGCAACAGGAGATGATAAAACATCCTCGGCCCGCGGATCTGGAGGCTGCCATCACCTTGAGCCTTCGGATGGAAGCGGGACTGCAGACCAGGAGGCGGTGGGACAAGGGCGTGATGGAGAAACCAGTGGCGCGGAAGGAAGGGGCTGACAGTTTCAACCCCGGCAATTGCCAGTGCCGGCCGGCCCGGATGACCCAGAGCCCATGCAGTTGGGTACAGTTCGGCCCAAAGTAGACCAAGCGGAGAAGGCACGGCGTCAGCGCCTCAACCTGTGCTGGTACTGCGGGGGCTGGACATTTTTCTAAGGAGTGCCCCCAGAAACCGCGTGGCAAGACCCCTCGGGCCTCTGCCGCCTCGGAGGGGCCCCAGAGGCCGAAGAAGCCATTCAGGCGACGGGGGAAGGGACCGGCCGGGTGTAAGAGGGTTCGCTCACTCGGCCGCCGTCGCTAACCTCCCCCCTGAACCCAAGACTGGACAATTGTTCCTTGTAATGGTCAGTTTGTGGTCGCCCGAGAAGGGGCCGATGATGGTCCATGCCATGATTGACTCGGGAGCGACCAACAACTTCATCGATGCGGACTATGCCAAGTCTGCCGGATTAAATTTTCTTGATCTCCAAGAGCCCAAGGGCGTCCAAACCATTGATGGGAGAGTCCTGAAAACAGGGGCTGTAACTCAGTATACGGCTCCTACCAGGATGTGGACTAGCTCCCATAAAGAGGACATTTCTTTCCTTGTGACCAAGCTCCCAGATTTCCCCATTGTCCTGGGCATTGTGTGGCTCGCGCTCCACGACCCCCAGATCTCCTGGGCCAAGAGGCAGCTAATTTTTTCTTCGGACCATTGCCAGGGCCACTGCATGACGGCCCGGGCGTGCCTGGCCCAAGAAGTGGAGAATGTGGCCACCCTGCCCAAGAAGTATGCCGGATTTTGGGATGTCTTCAGTGAGAAGGAGGCGGAACGCTTGCCTCCGCACCGGCCCTATGACTGTGCCATTGAACTGGAACCGGGGGCCCCGATCCCGCGGGGAGGCTCTACCCTCTCTCGGAACCAGAGCAACAGGCTCTCCGAGATTTCCTGGATGAGAACCTGCGGAAGGGGTTCATTCGCCCTCCCAATCCCGGCTGGGGCTCCGATTCTTTCGTCAAGAAGAAATCGGGGAGTTGCGGCTGTGCAATGACTACAGGGAACTCAACAAGATCACGATCCGGAATCGCTATCCCCTGCCCTTGATCCCCGAGCTCTTGGAGCGGATGCGGGAGCCAAGGTGTTCACTAAACTGGACCTGAGGGGGCTTACAACCTTGTCCGGATTCGCCAGGGTGATGAATGGAAGACGGCCTTCCAGACCAAGTGGGGCAGTTTTGAATACCTGGTGATGGGATTCGGTTTGTGCAACGCCCCTGCCTGTTTTCAACATTTCATGAATGACATTTTCCGAGACCTGTTGGACCGCTACCTGGCGGTCTACCTAGACGACCTGCTGATTTTTTCTCCGGATCAGGCGACCCATGATCGCCATGTCAAGGAAGTGCTCCAGAGACTGAGGGCCCACGGGCTCTATGCTAAGCTGGAGAAATGTGCTTTCGACTTGCGTGAGGTGGACTTTCTGGGCTACCGTATCTCACCTACGGGCATTGCCATGGATGACACCAAGGTCCAAGTGGTTGACTGGGCACCCCCTGCTAGCAAAAAAGACATTCAAAGATTCCTGGGCTTTGCCAACTACTACAGAAAGTTCATTCCTGACTTTGCCAAGTGGGCTGATCCGATCACCCAGTGTTTGCGGGAAAGGTGCCGTTCCGGTGGACTCCGGAGGCCGATGTGGGGTTTCGCAAGTTGAAGCAGCTGTTCACCACCCAGCCGCTTTTGCAGCACCCCAACCCGCGCACCCTTTCATCGTCCAGGCCGATGCTTCGGATGTGGCGGTGGGAGCGATCCTGCTACAGCCGCAGGGGACGGACTTGTTGCCCTGTGCCTACTCTTCCCGGCAGCTGACGGCCCGGAAAAGAACTACACCATTTGGGAGAAGGAACTGTTGGCCATCAAGGTGGCTTTCGAGGTCTGGAGACACCTGCTTGAAGGGGCCAAGTTCCGGTGGAGGTTCACACCGACCACCGGAACTTGGAGCATCTGAAGTCCCAGCGCAAATTGAACCAGAGGCAACAGAGATGGTCCCTGTTCTTTGAGCGATTCATTTCCGCATTCACTATGTGACCCCCAAGCAGACCAAGCAAGCTGATGCGCTGTCCCGAAAGCCGGAGTATGTTCGTGAGGGCGACGGGCCGTCCGAGGCCCGGTTGCTTAAAGCGGAGAACTTTGCGGCTGCTCGGGCGCTTCCTGTCAACCTCCGGTGGCTCCGCCAGCCCCTGGCGACAAGAGACCCTTGAGTGTGCGGGTCCAGGCTCGCCAGCGGACCGACCCGTGGGTGCAGGAGCAACTGACCAAGGGGCCTCCAGCCCCTTCCCGGTAAAGAACGGGGTACTTTACCACCGGGACTCTGTCTATGTCTCCCTGGGCCCGAGCGGGAGGACATTCTCAAGCTTTGCCACGATAGCCGGGCCGCAGGCCATTTTGGGCTTTTCAAGACTCTCCAACTGGTCCTACGGGACTTTTGGTGGCTTAAAGTGCGGAGGGATGTGGAGGACTATGTGGGCTCCTGCCCTGTGTGTCACCGGGCTAAGAACCAGGGGGCAAGCCGGCTGGTTTGCTCCAGCCGCTTCCGACCCCTCTGCCCCTTGGAAGATGATTTCGCCGATTTCATCACTGACCTCCCCAAGTCCAAGGGCTTCACCACGATACTGGTCGTGGTGGACTGTTTCACCAAGATGGGTCACTTCATCCCCTGTGTGGGGGTGCCTACTGCCAAAGAGACTGCTGATATGTTTGTGCAACATGTGTTTCGGCTGCATGGACTTCCCCAGAGCCTGGTGACTGACCGGGGCACCCAATTCACTTCCCAGTTCTGGAAGGCCGTCCAGAAGCTGCTGGGGATTGATGTGCGGATGTCCACGGCTCACCACCCGCAGACCGATGGCCAGACCGAAAGGGTCAATGCCACCTTGAGCAGTACCTGCGCTGCTATGTCAACTATCAGCAAAACAATTGGGCGCCCTTGTTGTCCCTGGCAGAGTTTGCTTACAACAACGCGACGCAGGAATCCATCAAAGAGACTCCTTTCTTTGCTAACTACGGACACCACCCTCGGTTCTACCCGCCGGTGGACCCGTCCGGAGATGTTTCCGAGGCTAAGGATTGGCTTCGAGAGCTCACTGCACTCCAAGACTTGCTACGTACTCAATTGGACCAGGCGAAAGCTGACTACAAGCGGATGGCTGATCGGCGGCGCCAGGAGGGCCCTGACATCCTTGTGGGGGATAAAGTTTGGCTGTCCACCAAGAATTTGCCCACGCAGCGACCCAGCCGCAAGCTGGACGCGAGATTTTTGGGTCCCTACAAGGTTTTGGAGAAGGTGGGGCCTGTTTCCTTCAAACTACAACTCCCAGCGGACATGAAGCTCCACCCGGTGTTTCATCGGTCGTTGCTCCGCCCGGCGCCGGGGGTGCGGCCTGACGTGACGCAGCCGCCTCCTCCCCTGTGATGCGGGAGGGCGGGGAGGAGGTCGAGGTGCAGGACATCTTGGATGCCCGCCTCCGTTACAGGAAGTTGGAGTACTTCATTGACTGGAAGGGTTTTGGCCCGGAAGAACGTGCTTGGGTCAAGGCTCGAGATGTTCACGCCCCGGAGTTGGTGGCTCGCTTCCACCGCAACCACCCTGACAAGCCCAAGCCCCGGGGGCGGCCCAGGGGGGGCCCTGAGGGGGGGGATAGTGTAGCACCCATGGGTCCGCCCGGGCCACGGGGGAGGGGTGATGCACCGGGGTCCCGTTGGCATTGGGACCCGCACAGGCTGTAAGGGACTCGGAGGATGAGTTGGAAGGCCCAGAGCAAGATTGGTCAGCCGTGCCTTTGCTCAGTCCACCGGCAGAGAGTTTAGCCTGGGTCTTTGACTGGGAGCATTCTCCCGGGAAGGAGCGGACCAGGTGGAGATGGGAGGCAGCGAAGCAGATAGCGGAGATAGTTATGAATTCCCAAATGGCCGAGGTTCCCAGGAGCTGGCCGAGCAGCAGATGGAGGCTAGCGGATGGGAAACTTCGGGGGAGGCTGCTTCTCAGGAAGATAGCGATACTAGGCTGGAAGAGCGGGGCCGTTCTCATAACAGGCGCAGGGACATAGAGGAGGGCAGGAGGAGCTGGCATCTGTCCCTAGACCGTCACCGTTCGGAAAGTAGAGTCTGGAGGCGCCGGGCCCTAGATCGTCGGGGGTCCCGGCCGAGGGATTAAGTACGGCCCCGTGGGAACTGATCCTCAGTTCTCCGGCCACGTCTATACTGAATAGGCGCGAAGCGGAGTGGGACCACAAGTCCATAGTGGTCATCAAGCCTTGCCTTGCCTTTGCCTTGTTTCCTGAGCCGCAGTGGTTTGCGGCACCTCGCCCTGGTCCTTGATTCGCATTGGATTGCGAAACCTTGTCCTGTTTCCTGATCCGCATTGGTTTGCGGAGCTTTGCCACGCTTCAAGCTTTTTGCTACGATACTTTGGACTATTTGCTTTATACTTTGAACACTTGCATATTATTGGACTATTTACCTTTTGAACTGTTTTATATACTCAATAAAGTAGTTAGCCTTTGCAACGTCTCCGTGTGTGTGTTAAAGGGGCAGTTCTAAGTCCGCGGTGTGACAGACAATCGAATTTTCATGTTGGCTGGCCAGTGCAGCAGTTATGCAAATCCGCCCTTATTGGCAGCCAATCATGTTGTTCAGAATGTAGAGGCTGGGTGAGTCTTTGGCTGCCCGGAGGATGCTGGTAAATGTAGTTTATTTTTTACTCGTTGTTTTGGGGGCCTTTTAGGTTTTGGGGAAAAGTTTCTTTGCTACAAAACGTACCTTGCTTGAGGCCTATTTCTGTTGGCAAGTATTGTGTTTCTGTGTTGTATGGTTTCTTTGTTTGAGGTATACATCACATGCCGTGAACCCATTTATATAATAGATTATGTAGGCATCGAATTGTGCCGTACTGTAAGCCGCACTGAGTCCCCCCTCGGGGTTTGAGAAGAGCGGGGTAAACTCCTGAAATAAATAAATAAATAAATAAATAAATAAATCTTCTTAGCTATGTGGATTTTTATTTGCATTGCATTGTTTTCTCATTATGTATATTTCTGTTTTTATATCTTCATAAACTGTCTGTGGGAAAAAAATTGCTTAAAGGCAGAGTATAACAATGCTTTAACATCAAGAAATAGGATCTGCCTTGCAAAAATCTACTGCAATGCAGAGGGGTTGCATTGACGGATGCAGGCATCGCTCTTTGATGGTGAAAAGAGTTTGAAACCAATGGGTTGCTGCTTTAATACTCATTTGGTTCACTTTAAAAAATTCTCCAGCATGCAATGAAACAAAAACGCACAATGCCAAGAAATATGGATTAAATTTGGAATCCTGAAACCGTTCTGAATTCATGAGCTGTCACGGCGCCATCCAAGAACCTGCCACGGCCACCATCACTCTCGTTCCTGGTGTCAGCCCCTGCTTTCTCAGAGTCACTTCACTAATTCCCATTTGTGCAGCTCATCAAAACTTTATCCTGGCTTTCAAAACTTGACATCAAATGATATGGTACAACTCTTATTCAACAAATGAATACGTCTGGCGCTTTTGGGGAAACCATGCTGTATTAAGTTGTCACAGATGTCTGAAAGTCACAGATTCACCATGGCTTTTTTTTCTTTTTTTATAAAGAGAAACTGCACCCACACAGACTGGAGATGGGACTCTCAAGTGGACATTGGGCTTCTGCAACATCGCTGGTGGATCCTGGAGTTCCCACTAGAGGCTCTCCTCTTGCAAGACTTCAGGGGGGCTTTCTATAGGTCTGACTTGTTGGAGTGTGAAAGAATTAGCGTGGCGCCCCAAGGGCTGGTTTCATATCTGTATGTGTATTTTGCTGCCTTCACCTGCATGGGCCTTTCTTCCACTGTTGTGGCCATGTGGGCACTTAGGGGTGGAGTTGTGTCTTGGCTCCAAACCTGGCGTCACCACCCTTAACTCCTCCCTTTTCCGGAGTTTACCTGAGGGGCAGGACTTCCTCTCTGCCTCCATTCCAGAGACCACATGGGCATAGCATGGTGGAATCTAAGCCATCTGGGACAAAGCATCTTAGTTCACTGCTACAAAGCCAACCTACGCTTCCAGCCATAATTTACAGGGACAAGGAAGGTCAGCCTTCGCACATAGCCTGTAGATTTTGGGGATCGGAGAACTTAGTGAGTCAAGGGAACCATTGAAAGCAACAGGAGCCTGGAAACTAAGAAAGGCACGGTCACTCTGCAAAACTAGGAGGCAAGTGATAGCTTCCTGTTTCAAGGACCCCTTTTGCAACCTACTTCAAGCATTTTGGGCCACCAGCATTTTTACTGGTTGTATTCAATAAATCTTGTTTGGTTCACTATTTTTGAGTCTAGCACTCATTCTTAAAGATAGTCCAGGCCTCCCTGTATGTGGGATGGCTTGTGTCTATCTTCAGGGCCATAGCTTGCATGTCCATCCTTTTTAAAGCCCATTTTCTAGACCCTGAAGACAGAAGACCCACATGATCTGAGTGTGGACTCAGGGTCCTTCCACACAGCCCTATATCTCAGAATATCAAGGCAGGAAATCCCACATTATCTGAGTGTGGACTCAGGGTCCTTCCACACAACCTATATCCCAGAATATCAAGGCAGGAAATCCCACATTATCTGAGTGTGGACTCAGGGTCCTTCCACACAGCCCTATATCACAGAATATCAAGGCAGAAAATCCCACATTATCTGAGTGTGGACTCAGGGTCCTTCCACACAGCCCTCTATCTCATCACACAACCCTATATCTCAGAATATCAAGGCAGGAAATCCAACATTATCTGAGTGTGGACTCGGGGTCCTTCCACACAGCCCTATATCACAGAATATCAAGACAGAAAATCCCACATTATCTGAGTGTGGACTCAGGGTCCTTCAACACAGCCCTATATCTCAGAATATCAAGGCAGGAAATCCCACATTATCTGAGTGTGGACTCAGGGTCCTTCAACACAGCCCTATATCTCAGAATATCAAGGCAGGAAATCCCACATTATCTGAGTGTGGACTCAGGGTCCTTCAACACAGCCCTATATCTCAGAATATCAAGGCAGGAAACCTCACATTATCTGAGTGTGGACTCGGGGTCCTTCCACACAACCCTATATCACAGAATATCAAGGCAGAAAATCCCACATTATCTGAGTGTGGACTCCGGGTCCTTCCACACAACCCTATATCACAGAATATCAAGTCGGAAAATCCCACATTATCTGTGTGTGGACTCAGGGTCCTTCCACACAGCCCTATATCTCAGAATATCAAGGCAGGAAACCTCACATTATCTGAGTGTGGACTCAGGGTCCTTCCACACAACCCTATATCACAGAATATCTAGGCAGGAAAACCCACATTATCTGACTGTGGACTCAGGGTCCTTCCACACAACCCTATATCTCAGAATATCAAGGCAGGAAATCCCACATGATCTGAGTGTGGACTCAGGGTCCTTCCACACAGCCCTATATCACAGAATATCAAGGCAGGAAATCCCACATGATCTGAGTGTGGACTCAGGGTCATTCCACACAACGCTATATCTCAGAATATCAAGGCAGGAAATCCCACATGATCTGAGTGTGGACTCAGGGTCCTTCCACACAACCCTATCTCACAGAATATCTAGGCAGGAAATCCCACATTATCTGACTGTGGACTCAGGGTCCTTCCACACATCCCTATATATCAGATTATCAAGGGAGGTATTCACACATGATCTGAGTGTGGACTCAGGGTCCTTCCACACAACCATATATCACAGAATATCTAGGCAGGAAATCCCACATTATCTGAGTGTGGACTCAGGGTCCTTTCACACAGCCCTATATCACAGAATATCAAGACAGAAAATCCCACATTATCTGAGTGTGGACTCAGGGTCCTTCAACACAGCCCTATATCTCAGAATATCAAGGCAGGAAATCCCACATTATCTGAGTGTGGACTCAGGGTCCTTCAACACAGCCCTATATCTCAGAATATCAAGGCAGGAAATCCCACATTATCTGAGTGTGGACTCCGGGTCCTTCCACACAACCCTATATCACAGAATATCAAGTCGGAAAATCCCACATTATCTGAGTGTGGACTCCGGGTCCTTCCACACAACCCTATATCACAGAATATCAAGTCGGAAAATCCCACATTATCTGTGTGTGGACTCAGGGTCCTTCCACACAGCCCTATATCTCAGAATATCAAGGCAGGAAACCTCACATTATCTGAGTGTGGACTCAGGGTCCTTCCACACAACCCTATATCACAGAATATCTAGGCAGGAAAACCCACATTATCTGACTGTGGACTCAGGGTCCTTCCACACAACCCTATATCTCAGAATATCAAGGCAGGAAATCCCACATGATCTGAGTGTGGACTCAGGGTCCTTCCACACAGCCCTATATCACAGAATATCAAGGCAGGAAATCCCACATGATCTGAGTGTGGACTCAGGGTCATTCCACACAACGCTATATCTCAGAATATCAAGGCAGGAAATCCCACATGATCTGAGTGTGGACTCAGGGTCCTTCCACACAGCCGTATATCTCAGAATATCAAGGCAGGAAATCCCACATTATCTGAGTGTGGACTCAGGGTCCTTCCACACAACCCTATATCACAGAATATCAAGTCAGGAAATCCAACAATATCTGCTTTGAATTGGGTTATCCGAGTCCACACTCAGATAATGTGGGATTTCCTGCCTTGATATTCTGGAATAGATGGCTGAGTGGAAGGGCCCTAAGATGGTCTTAAAACTACAGACAAGTTCATAAAAGTGAAGTAACCCTTTAGATCTTTGGATCCCAGACATATGGTTTTAGACATAGGTATGTTATGAACCTAATAGGGTCATATAATCCCACTTTTGCACCATAGTGTACCACTATGACTAGCATTATAGTGACAGGAAGTGATGTTGCAAACATCTCAAGCATTTCAGATAAAAAAGATATCTATGTCCTTTTTATCACTATGCTGATTGGTACTCTCTGCCTCCTTTTGCCACAAAAAGCTTGCCTGATGTACTACTATTGAGTAACTGAAACACTCCATCCCGGACATTGCGTAGCTCAGTGTTTTTCAACCTTTTTTGAGCCGCGGCACATTTTTTACATATACAAAATCCTGGGGCACACCACCAACCAAAATGACACTCTAACTTACTATATTGCACTATACCATTATACTGTAATATTATTAGTACTATTACAAGCAATATAAAATATATAATTTCAATATTGTATTATTTTTAAAAGTGTTATCTTGTATTACATTATAATAATATAAATGTTACAGGTGCATACAATATATTATCAGTAAAGCACGGGAGTTAATCCTGACTGTTATCATTACTCTCATAATCAATAACGATATACACCATGTCTATGACAAATACTGATAATATAACAATATAATAGCATATACTAAGTGAAAATAATAATATTATGTTAATACATAGTTCATAATAATAATAATAATAATAATAATAATAATCACTGCAATGTTCCCCATTGCAGTGATCTCTGGGACGGGGAGGTACAGCATTAGGCATAGGCCGAAAGCGAGAGGCATGTCGGTCAGGAACAAAACTGCAACTCTCAGGGACTTTATTCAAGATCACCGAGTCGACCTCTGTTGCATCACCAAGACGTGGCTCCAAGACGGCTCCAAGACCTGCCTGCAAGAACTGGTGCCCACCGACTATGCCGTTACTCACCAGAATAGGAACGGGAGGCGGGGAGGGGGTGTGGCGATTCTCGCCCGTGACCTCTTACATCTTAGAGCGGTCCCTCCTCTGGAGACAGGCGGGATTGAAAGTGTCGGCCTGATGTGGGGAGCCCCGGAGAGTATAGCCTTCTTACTGGCGTACCGAGCACCTAGCGCACCAGCGGGGAGCCTATCCCTGCTGCTGGAGACTGTGGCGGAGTGGGCATTGAGGTTCCCTAGACTTGTGATGCTGGGGGACTTCAATGTCCACGCCGACACAGCCTCCCCTCCATCTGTAGCAGGGGACCTAGTGTCGACCATGGTGGCACTGGTCCTCTCCCTGCCCAAGTCGGGCCGGTCACACTCTCGATCTAATCTTCTCTGCGGGTGTCCAAGTGTCCGTCACCTCTGTAATAGAGGTGCCATGGTCGGATCACTATGCTCTAAGAGTCCCTGTCGAGCAGCCATGCAAGGCAAGGGTCCCGAACTGATTTGGGTTCGCCCGAAGGGACTTATGGAACCAACTAGGTTCCTGAATGCCCTGAGGGATTTGGAGCCTGTCAGCGACTCGCTCGACGAACTAGTTACCACTTGGAACTGTAAGTTGACCACTGCTCTCGACGAGATTGCACCTAAACGCCCTCTCAAACCCCGCAAACGCTGCTCTCCGTGGTTTATTGAAGACCTAAGAACCATGAAGCGGGAGAAGAGACGGCTAGAGCGCATGTGGAGGAAGCTTCGTGACGGACCTTAGGAATCAGCTTATGAGCTCTTTAGGAAGGCTTATAAGCAGGCTATCAAGGAGGCGAAAAATTCCTACTATGCCTCCTTGATAGCGTCTGCAGACGCACGCCTGGCTCAATTGTTCAAGATAATTCAGCAGCTGACGATGGTCCCTACCATCCCAAATAATGTTGATCGGGCCCTTACTGCCGAGGCTTTTCAGAGTCATTTTGCAGACAAGGTTGCGACGCTCCGCCGGGACCTGCCTGCCACGGTTGATACAGTACAGGAACTTGAGACTCCGTGGCCCTCCGCTGGGTCCACTTTCGACCGGTTTCAACCACTGGATGTAGAGGATGTTGACAGGATTGTCGCAGCCCTTCGACCTACCACCTGCTCCCTCGACCCGTGCCGCTGATTCGAGCTTGCGTGGAGGGGTTACGAGGCCCTCTGTTGAATATAGTCAATTGCTCCCTTGAGCAAGGAGCTTTTCCAGAGCAGTTAAAAGAGGCGGTGGTTACTCCATTGTTGAAGAAGCCAGGGTTAGACCCCGCGGCTCGCTCCAATTACCGCCCAGTGTCAAATTTATAATACCTGGGCAAGGTAATTGAGAGGGCAGCAATGGACCAGTTGCAGACATTCCTGGATGATGCAACCTGGCTAGACCCCTTCCAGTCCGGCTTCTGTTCTGGGCATGGGATGGAGACCGTCCTGGTCTCCATCACAGACCTACTCCATTGCCACTTGGATCGAGGCGGATCAGCGCTGCTCATGTTATTGGACCTCACGGCAGCGTTTGATACTGTCGATTACCAACTTTTGACACACCGCCTGGCGGTGGCGGGGGTGAGGTGGACAGCCTTAAACTGGCTGTCCTCCTTCCTCCAAAACCGCCTGCAGCGAGTGAAGTGGGGAGGGGTGGTCTCCGGGGGTTCCCCCCCCCTCCATGGTTGGGTCCCTCAGGGGGCCATCCTCTCCCCGCTGTTATTTAATATCTACATGCGACCACTCGCCCAATTGGTGCGGAGTTTTGGGCTGGAGTGTCACCAGTATGCTGATGACACCCAGCTCATTCTGAAGATGGACGCCAGGGCGGAATCTCTACCCGATAATTTCCAACTCTGCCTAGAAGCCGTTACTGGATGGCTGCGAGCCAGTGAGTTGAAGGTGAACCCGGTGAAGACGGAGATCTTGTGGCTGGGCCGCCCGGGGGGGAGGGAGATCCAGCTGCCGACATTGGATGGTGTGGCACTATGCCCGCAGCCTTTAGTTAAGAGCTTGGGGGTCCAGCTGGACCCTCAGTTGTCTATGGAGGCACAGATTGCGTGCGCCTGCAAGACAGCCTTTTACCACCTACGGCAGGCAAAACATCTGGCTCCCTTTCTCTCCCGTTGCGACCTGGGCATGGTGATCCAAGCCATGGTCATCTCGAGGCTCGATTACTGTAATGCGCTGTACATTGGCCTGCCTTTGTCGGCGATCCGGAAACTCAAGCTGGTGCAGAACGCAGCACCTCGCCTGCTACTGGGAGCCACAAGAACGGCTCATGTAACACCACTCCTACGTGAACTGCACTGGCTGCCAATTGAATTCCGGATCTCCTTCAAGGTGTTAGTTCTTACCTTCAAGGCCTTATATGGTTTGGGGCCAGTGTACTTGAGGGAGCGGCTTACCCCATATGTGCCCAGTAGATCACTGCGTTCAGAGGGGCTTAACATGTTGGAGGTCCCTAGCATGAGGACTTGCAGACTATCCAGCCCGCGGCAGAGGGCATTCTCAGTGGCCGCGCCGGCCCTATGGAACTCGTTGCCAGCGGAGACACGAGCCCTGCAGGACTTAATGACTTTCCGCAGGTCCTGTAAGACCTGGTTCTTTAGACAGGCATTCGGAGCCTGATTATTGCCTACCATGCCTTATTACCCTGCCGTGCTGCTACCGTCAATGTTACGTGCTTGGTGTGTTATGGTTTTATTGTAAGTGGTGGGATTTTTAACCGGTTTTATGATGTATTTTTAAAGTGTTTTTTATGGTTTTACTTGGGATGTTTTATGTGCTGGAAACTGCCCTGAGCTTCAGATAAGGCGGTCTACCAAGCCGAAATAATAAATAAATAAATAAATAAATAAAATAGCCCATGAGGCTCCTTCCATGTCACGTCACAGTCTCTGAGGCCTGGTAGGCCGCTCGTGTACCTGCCGGAGGCGGCCCCTTTGTTCCTGTGTCGTGGCAGCAGTGGGCGAAGAGTCAGTAGAGCCGTGGGTAGGAGAGGAAGCCCATGAAGGCGGAGGTAGCGGCTAGGGCCAGGCTCAGGCTCAAGGGCTCCACCGCCCCAGCTGGACGGACTAGCGTCAGGCCTGCTGCCAAGCCCAGCACCGCTAGGCACACCCGCCGCATCGCCTCAGACGAGGCACTTCCGCTCCACTGGCATCCCTCAGGAAGGCGCTTCCGGTCCCTCTTCGCCGCCATCTTGATGCCGGGCAGGAGTTCAAGGCCACCGCAACAGGATTGGCCTGCAGGGAATAAAGGGGTGTGGCTTATTCAATACTAAAGAGGTTCCAATTTCCCACGGCACACCTGATGATCACTCACGGCACACTAGTGTGCCGCGGCACACCGGTTGGGAAACACTGGTGTAGCTGGTGGAACCAGAAAAGTGTTTGCATCTTTCACAGCCACATACAGAATGCTTCCGCTGTGATCCACTATAGTTCTGCAGAAGTCTCAGGAGATGA
>JARBWK010000009.1:1397312-1548877 GCA_030556195.1 Anolis apletophallus
CGCGCCTTCCTTTCGGTCGCGGGAGGGGAGGAGGCGGCGCGGACGGAAGCCCCGCGAGCAGTGCCCTGCGGCTTCCGTCCACCTCCTCCTCCCGCGACCGAAAGGAAGGCGCGAGGTGGGCCGAAGCAGCCGTGGGGCCGGTGCCACACAGCTTCTGTCCACCTCCTTGGCCCCTCCTTCCGGTCGCGGGAGGAGGAGCGACAGAAGCCACATGGCCGGGGCTGCTGCCGCATGCGCAGCAGGGCCCTGGGGCGTGGCTTTCCGCGCCCTGGAGGGGCAGCACGGGGCGTCTTGGCCTCGGGCGGCCGAAGAGGCTAATCCGGGCCTGAGGTATCTCTAACATAGAGAGTAACGTAGAGCATATATTCGAAAATCAGGTATATCAAAAGGTATATACCTATGCACTGCTTCTTGTACAGTACCTTAGGAACGGTCGCAAATGTGTCCAGACAGGCGTAAGGGAAGAAGTCCAAGGAAGATGGGTAAATCCAGGTGTGAGGTAAGTTTATGTGACTGGGGGTGTGGTAAACACCGCAAGTCCTAAAAATAACCCAAAAGCAGGATAGATTGTGCCGTTGATATACTCCAGCATGAATTTAATTGACCTGTGACGTGCCTTCAATGTATTTACACAATGCCGCTTGAGAATGCCACCCAAGGCGAAACGGATCAGGCCCTGCAGTTCAACCGTTGCGGCGTGCCCGGCGTCCTGCGATCTTTCGTCCTGAGCGCTACATCCTCCTTTCGTTGCAATACATACCTCGCATACGGATTACAAATTGGTTTTGTCCATACGCACATTGGCACGTTTCGAGCGTGAAGAGTTTTTGGGACTTGCGGTGTTTCCCGCACCCCCACTCACATAAATTTACCTTATACCTGGATTTACCCATCTTCCTTGGACTTCTTCCCTTTACGCCTGTCTGGACACATTTGCGACCGTTTCTAAGGTACTGCACTGCAAGCAGTGCATAGGTATATACCTTTTGATATACCTGATTTTCGAATACATGTTCTACGTTAGAGATACCTGTGATGTGTATGTTCTGGTTAACTCTCTCTCTCGGCATTACTTCGTGAACGAAGATTCAGGAAGGACTCATCCCATGCTTTTTAAAAGCACGTTGATGACTAAAAAGGCCAATCTGAGATAGGCAAGTTCGGTTGCAGAAAGCACAGCAGAAAGTCTCCTTGGGTGATGTTGTTTCCAAGTTGCGTTTCCTTCTGCGTTGTCGTTTCACTTCGAGACCCATTCGGTGTGTCTTCTCGAAAGAGGCCGCAGCATTGTGGATAGTGCGTCTCCATGCCTCCCGATGTGAGGTCTGGTTAACTATCTATGTGTTATAATATATGGATATATTGCATAAGACACTTTGTTCTCCGTGTTGTTGTAACTGTTTCTACAGTACATTTGTGTGTTCTAGGTTTTCAAACATGGCACAATATGGTACAGTGATGTCACTAGAGTTGGTATCGCCCAATGTGGTACCTCAATCTGTCACCTCATAAACCTGCTCCCATTCAAGCAAGACTGCAAAAAAACATAATCGTCAAATATCTATAACCCCACCCCTCCTTCATCCTGAGATTTTGCATGTATGTGTAGAGTACACACATACAGAGAGCACATCCAATCCCTTACTCTTGATGCTATCTAAAGAAAACAGCAGCAGCAGCAGCAGCAGTGGAGTGTAGCCGGTCCACATGGGATAGATCCAGGAAATCAAAATTTGTATGGTTACCTCTTTCAGCAGCAGGAAAAGGGCTTCTCGGCAGCCAGAACTGCAGATTAAGCAGGTGTTACCTGTACGCAGATGACATCCAACTCTGTCACTCCTTCCCACCTGCTACTAAGGAGGCTGTTTTGGTCCTGAACCGGTGCTTGGCTGCTGTGTCGGACTGGATGAGGGCGAACAAATTGAAATTGAATCCAGACAAGACAGAGGCACTCCTGGTCAGTCGCAAGGCCAAACAGGGCATAGGGTCACAGCCTGTTCTTGACGGGGTTACTCTCCCCCTGAAGACGCAGGTTCGCAGTCTGGGAGTGATCCTGGACTCATCGCTGAGCCTGGAGCCCCAGTTTTCGGCGGTGGCCAGGGGAGCATTTGCTGCGCCCGTACCTTGGGAAGTCTGGCTTGGCCATGGTAGTCCCTGCTCTGGTTACATCCCGTATAGATTACTGCAATGCTCTCTATGTGGGGCTGCCTTTGAAGACTGCTCGGAAGCTTCAATTGGTTCAACGGACAGCAGCCAGGTTGATAACAGGAGCGGCACTCAGGAAGCATACCACCCCCCTGTTGTGCCAACTCCACTGGCTACCAGTTTGCTACCGGGCACAATTCAAAGTGTTGGTTTTGGTCTTTAGAGCTCTAAACGGTTCTGATCCAACTTACTTGTCTGAACGCATCTCTCCCTATGAGCCATCAAGATGCTTAAGATCATCCGGGGAGGCCCTGTTCTCGGTCCCATCTGCTTTGCAGGTGCATCTGGAGGGGACGAGAGACAGGGCCTTCTCAGTGGTGGCTCCTCGGGTTTGGAACTCCCTCCCTAGTGACATCAGATCAGCCCCCTCCCTCTGACATTTCGTAAGAAAGTCAAGACTTGGCTGTTCAAGCAAGCATTCGCAGATGAACTTTAATTAATCAAGATCAATGGATTAGTGTGACGACGAAACGGAAACCGATTTTAAGATTGTGGAGCTGAGATTTGTATTTTGTAGTTTTAATTGTTCATTTATATGGTTACATCCCATATAGATTACTGCAACGGTCTCTATGTCGAATGGAGGCAGAGAGGAAGTCCTGCCCCTCAGGTAAACTCTGGAAAAGGGAGGAGTTAAGGGCAGTGATGTCAGGTTTGGAGCCAAGACACAGCTCCACCCCTAAGTGCCCACATGGCCACAACAATGGAAGAAAGGCCTTGCAGGTGAAGGCAGCAAAGTACAAATACGGATATAATATCAGCCCCGTGGGGGCGCCACAATGGGATTTCCTGCCTTGATATTCTGAGATATAGGGTTGTGTGAAAGGGCCCCCAGATTCCGTTATCTGGTCTTACTGTTTTGGTGAGAACCATAAGAACATTAGAACATAAGAAGAGCCATGCTGAATCGGGCCTCAGCCCATCTAGTCCAGCATTCTGTGTCACACAGTGGCCCACTAGTTGTACACAGGGATCTCTAGCAGAAAGGAGGGCAAAACCCTCACCTGCTCCCGACCCCCCACAACCAGTACCCGGGGAAATCCTGCCTGCCTCCATCAACACAGAGGTGGCCCTTGGATGTCCATTTCAGTAACTACTGATTCCCTTGGTATCCATGAATCTGTCTAATCCTGCCTTGAAGCTGTCCAGGCTGACCGCTGTCACAACCTCCTCTGGAAGTGAGTTCCATAACCCAATGACCCTCTGGGTGAAGAAATATTTCCCTTTATTAGTCCTAACTTTCCTACCTTGGAGCTTCAGGGAGTGCCCCTAGTCCTAGTATTGGGTGACAGAGAAAATATTTTTCTCTATTCACCTTTTCTATCCCATGCATGATTTTATACACTTCGATCAAGTCACCTCTTAAACGCCGTCTTTCAAGGCTGAAAAGACCAAGGCGTTGCAACCTGGTTTCATAAGGGAGCCGCTCCATCCCTTGGATCATTCTTGTTGCCCTTTTCTGTACCTTTTCCAGTTCCGTTATATCCTTCTTGAGGTGCGGAGACCAGAATTGTACACAGTACTCCAGATGTGGCCTCACCATAGATTTGTAGAGAGGCAATACAACATTTGCCGACCTATTTTCGATTCCCTTTCTGATCATGCCAAGCATAGAATTTGCTTTTTTCACTGCTGCTGCGCACTGGGTAGACATCTTCATTGAGCTGTCCACCAAAACCCCAAGATCCCTTTCCTGGTTTGTCTCAGAAAGCTTTGATCCCATCAGTTGATAAGTGTATTTGGGGTTCTTTGCCCCGATGTGCATGACTTTACAATTGTTTAGGTTAAAATGCATTTGCCACTTTGTTGCCCATTCACTCAATTTCGAGAGATCTTTCTGGAGCTCTTTACAGTCAGTTTCATTTTTAACTACCCTGAACAGTTTAGTGTCGTCTGCAAACTTTGCTACCTCACAATTCACTCCTACATCCAGGTCATTAATGAATAAATTAAAAAGTAACGGTCCTAAAACTGAACCTTGGGGTACGCCACTTCTCACCTCTTTCCACCCAGAGAAATGTCCGTTTATTACCACCCTTTGTTTCCTACAGTTTATCCAGGTTCCAATCCAGGACAAGACCTGTCCCCTGATTCCGTGGCTGAAGAGCTTATTTAGGAGCCTTTGGTGAGGGACTTGGTCAAAAGCCTTTTGAAAGTGACAGGACATCTTTGGAAGTGTCTTTGTGATTGCTGAATTGCTTATCTCTGACAAATCTAGGAAGCCTTCTCTATCTTTTAAGTACATTGCAAGAAAGATTGTGTTAAAGTTAGGAAGATAACAATTTTAATCTGTTTTTGTTGACCTTCATTTATTAATCTGGTTTTAATCTGGAATGAATGTGTATGATGCTAAGGCAACTGTTTTAATGTATTTTAATGTATCTTAACTGTTGAAGGGGTTTTTTGGGGGGGTTTTATATTGTTACTAGCTGTACCCGGCACGCGTTGCTGTGCCCTTTTTAGGAGATGCGAGAAAGTCCAATCATCCACGGTGTGCCCTCCTCTAAACTGCAGTTGGATGGAGTGTGGGTCATGGGGGGCATGGTGTGCCAAGTTGGGTCTTTATTGGTCTTGGTTCTGGGCCATAGTGGTCTGTGGGGAATGATGGGTTTTGAAGTACTACAAATCCGTTTTCCATGGTGGTACTTCAAGTCCCATCATGCATGCTCGGGGCTCTGTGTGCCAAGGTAGGTTACTGTAAATTCAGGCCATACACAATGTCCCATGAGCTGAGGCCTAGTTAGGAACAGCAAGTTAATGAAGCCTTACTGTCCATTCAGGCCATACACAATGTCCAATGAGCTGAGGCCTAGGCGGGAGAATCAAGTTAATGAAGCCTTACTGTCAATTCAGAGCGTAAACAGCTTCCCAGTAAGTGAGGCCTAGTTAGGGAAATCAGGTTAATGAAGCCTTACTGTCAATTCAGAGCGTAAACAGCTTCCCAGTAAGTGAGGCCTAGTTAGGGATATCAGGTTAATGAAGCCTTACTGTCAATTCAGAGCGTAAACAGCTTCCCAGTAAGTGAGGCCTAGTTAGGGAAATCAGGTTAATGAAGCCTTACTGTCAATTCAGAGCGTAAACAGCTTCCCAGTAAGTGAGGCCTAGTTAGGGAAATCAAGTTAATGAAGCCTTACTGTCAATTTTGGGCGTGGTCTGTGATGTTTTGGGGTGTAAATTTTCGGTTGGAAGTGATTTGGTTTTTTTGTTTTGGGGATTGGCTCAGGCCTTTTCCATATTCTGTTTTGGCAGTTTAGTATGGATCGGAATTTTCATGTTGGCTGGCCAGTGCAGCAGTTATGCAAATCCGCCCTTATTGGCAGCCAATCATGTTGTTCGGAATGTAGAGGCTGGGTGAGTCTTTGGCTGCCCCGGATGATGCTGGTAAATGTAGTTTTATTTTTACTCGTTGTTTTGGGGGCCTTTTAGGTTTTGGGGGGAAAGTTTCTTTGCTACAAACGTACCTTGCTTGAGGCCTACAATACTTGTTGGCAAGTATTGTGTTTCTGCGTTGTATGGTTTCTTTGTTTGAGGTATACATCACATGACGTGAACCCATTTATATAATAGATTATGTAGGCATCGAATTGTGCCGTACTGTAAGCCGCACTGAGTCCCCCCTCGGGGTTTGAGAAGAGCGGGGTAAACTCCTGAAATAAATAAATAAATAAATCTTCTTAGCTATGTGGATTTTTATTTGCATTGCATTGTTTTCTCATTATGTATATTTCTGTTTTTATATCTTCATAAACTGTCTGTGGAAAAAAATTGCTTAAAGGCAGAGTATAACAATGCTTTAACATAAAGAAATAGGATCTACCTTGCAAAACTCTACTGCAATGCAGAGGGGTTGCATTGACGGATGCAGGCATCGCTCTTTGATGGTGAAAAGAGTTTGAAACCAATGGGTTGCTGCTTTAATACTCATTTGGTTCACTTTAAAAAATTCTCCAGCATGCAATGAAACAAAAACTCACAATGCCAAGAAATATGGATTAAATTTGGAATCCTGAAACCGTTCTGAATTCATGAGCTGTCGCGGCGCCATCCAAGAACCTGCCACGGCCACCATCACTCTCGTTCCTCGTGTCAGCCCCTGCTTTCTCAGAGTCACTTCACTAATTCCCATTTGTGCAGCTCATCAAAACTTTATCCTGGCTTTCAAAACTTGACATCAAATGATATGGTACAACTCTTATTCAACAAATGAATACGTCTGGCGCTTTCGGGGAAACCATGCTGTATTAAGTTGTCACAGATGTCTGAAAGTCACAGATTCACCATGGCTTTTTTTTCTTTTTTTTTTATAAAGGGAAACTGAACCCACACAGACTGGAGATGGGACTCTCAAGTGGACATTGGGCTTCTGCAACATCGCTGGTGGATCCTGGAGTTCTCTTGCAAGACTTCAGGGGGGCTTTGTATAGGTCTGACTTGTTGGAGCGTGAAAGAATTAGCGTGGCGCCCCAAGGGCTGGTTTCATATCTGTATGTGTATTTTGCTGCCTTCACCTGCACGGGCCTTTCTTCCATTGTTGTGGCCATGTGAGCACTTAGGGGTGGAGTTGTGTCTTGGCTCCAAACCTGGCGTCACCACCCTTAACTCCTCCCTTTTCCGGAGTTTACCTGAGGGGCAGGACTTCCTCTCTGCCTCCATTCCAGAGACCACATGGGCATAGCATGGTGGAATCTAAGCCATCTGGGACAAAGCATCTTAGTTCACTGCTACAAAGCCAACCTACGCTTCCAGCCATAATTTACAGGGACAAAGGAAGGTCAGCCTTCGCACATAGCCTGTAGATTTTGGGGATCCAGAGAACTTCGTGAGTCAAAGGAACCATTGAAAGCAACAGGAGCCTGGAATCTAAGAAAGGCACGGTCACTCTGCAAAACTAGGAGGCAAGTGATAGCTTCCTGTTTCAAGGACCCCTTTTGCAACCTACTTCAAGCATTTTGGGCCACCAGCATTTTTACTGGTTGTATTCAATAAATCTTGTTTGGTTCACTATTTTTGAGTCTAGCACTCATTCTTAAAGATATTCCAGGTCTCCCTGTATGTGGGATGGCTTGTGTCTATCTTCAGGGCCATAGCTTGCATGTCCATCCTTTTAAAGCCCATTTTCTAGACCCTGAAGGCAGAAGACCCACATGATCTGAGTGTGGACTCAGGGTCCTTCCACACAGCCCTATATCTCAGAATATCAAGGCAGGAAATCCCACATTATCTGAGTGTGGACTCAGGGTCCTTCCACACAACCCTATATCTCAGAATATCAAGGCAGGAAATCCCACATTATCTGAGTGTGGACTCAGGGTCCTTCCACACAGCCCTATATCACAGAATATCAAGACAGAAAATCCCACATTATCTGAGTGTGGACTCAGGGTCCTTCCACACAACCCTATATCACAGAATATCTAGGCAGGAAACCTCACATTATCTGAGTGTGGACTCAGGGTCCTTCCACACAACCCTATATCTCAGAATATCAAGGCAGGAAACCTCACATTATCTGAGTGTGGACTCAGGGTCCTTCCACACAACCCTATATCACAGAATATCTAGGCAGGAAACCTCACATTATCTGAGTGTGGACTCAGGGTCCTTCCACACAACCCTATATCTCAGAATATCAAGGCAGGAAACCTCACATTATCTAAGTGTGGACTCAGGGTCCTTCCACACAACCCTATATCACAGAATATCTAGGCAGGAAACCTCACATTATCTGAGTGTGAACTCAGGGTTCTTTCACACAACCCTATATCTCAGAATATCAAGGCAGGAAATCCAACATTATCTGAGTGTGGACTCGGGGTCCTTCCACACAGCCCTATATCACAGAATATCAAGGCAGAAAATCCCACATTATCTGAGTGTGGACTCCGGGTCCTTCCACACAACCCTATATCTCAGAATATCAAGGCAGGAAACCTCACATTATCTGAGTGTGGACTCAGGGTCCTTCCACACAACCCTATATCACAGAATATCTAGGCAGGAAACCTCACATTATCTGAGTGTGAACTCAGGGTTCTTTCACACAACCCTATATCTCAGAATATCAAGGCAGGAAATCAAACATTATCTGAGTGTGGACTCGGGGTCCTTCCACACAGCCCTATATCACAGAATATCAAGGCAGAAAATCCCACATTATCTGAGTGTGGACTCGGGTCCTTCCACACAACCCTATATCTCAGAATATCAAGGCAGGAAACCTCACATTATCTGAGTGTGGACTTGAGACTCCGTGGCCCTCCGCTGGGTCCACCTTCGACCGGTTTCGACCACTGGATGCAGAGGATGTTGACAGGATTGTCGCAGCCCTTCGACCTACCACCTGCTCCCTCAACCCGTGCCCCTCCACACTGATTCGAGCTTGCGTGGAGGGGTTACGAGGCCCTCTGTTGAATATAGTCAACTGCTCCCTTGAGCAAGGAGCTTTTCCAGAGCAGTTAAAAGAGGCGGTGGTTACTCCATTGCTGAAGAAGCCAGGGTTAGACCCCGCGGCTCGCTCCAATTACCGCCCAGTGTCAAATTTATCATACCTGGGCAAGGTAATTGAGAGGGCAGCAATGGACCAGTTGCAGACATTCCTGGATGATGCAACCTGGCTAGACCCCTTCCAGTCCGGCTTGCGTTCTGGGCATGGGATGGAGACCGTCCTGGTCTCCATCACAGACCTACTCCGTTGCCACTTGGATCGAGGCGGATCAGCGCTGCTCATGTTATTGGACCTCACGGCAGCGTTTGATACTGTCGTTACCAACTTTTGACACACCGCCTGGCGGTGGCGGGGTGAGGGGACAGCCTTAAACTAGCTGTCCTCCTTCCTCCAAAACCGCCTGCAGCGAGTGAAGTGGGGAGGGGTGGTCTCCGGGGGTTCCCCCCCTCCATGGTTGGGTCCCTCAGGGGGCCATCCGCTCCCCGCTGTTATTTAACATCTACATGCGACCACTCGCCCAATTGGTGCTGAGTTTTGGGCTGGAGTGTCACCAGTATGCTGATGACACCCAGCTCATTCTGAGGATGGACGCCGGGGCGGAATCTCTACCCGATAATTTCCAACTCTGCCTAGAAGCCGCTACTGGATGGCTGCGAGCCAGTGAGTTGAAGGTGAACTCGGCGAAGACGGAGATCTTGTGGCTGGGCCACTCGGGGGGGAGGGAGATCCAGCTGCCGACATTGGATGGCGTGGCACTATGCCCGCAGCCTTTAGTTAAGAGCTTGGGGGTCCAGCTGGACCCTCAGTTGTCTATGGAGGCACAGATTGCGTGCGCCTGCAAGACAGCCTTTTACCACCTACGGCAGGCAAAACATCTGGCTCCCTTTCTCTCCCGTTGCGACCTGGGCATGGTGATCCAAGCCACGGTCATCTCGAGGCTCGATTACTGTAATGCGCTGTACATTGGCCTGCCTTTGTCGTAGATCCGGAAACTCAAGCTGGTGCAGAACGCAGCAGCTCGCCTGCTACTGGGAGCCACAAGAACGGCTCATGTAACACCACTCCTACGTGAACTGCACTGGCTGCCAATTGAATTCCGGATCTCCTTCAAGGTGTTAGTTCTTACCTTCAAGGCCTTATATGGCTTGGGGCCAGTGTACTTGAGGGAGCGGCTTACCCCATATGTGCCCAGTAGATCACTGCGTTCAGAGGGGCTTAACATGTTGGAGGTCCCTAGCATGAGGACTTGCAGACTATCCAGCCCGCGGCAGAGGGCATTCTCAGTGGCGCGCCGGCCCTATGGAACTCGTTGCCAGCGGAGACACGAGCCCTGCAGGACTTAATGACTTTCCGCAGGTCCTGTAAGACCTGGTTCTTTAGACAGGCATTCGGAGCCTGATTATTGCCTACCATGCCTTATTACCCTGCCGTGCTGCTACCGTCAATGTTACGTGCTTGGTGTGTTATGGTTTTATTGTAAGTGGTGGGATTTTTAACCGGTTTTATGATGTATTTTTAAAGTGTTTTTATGGTTTTACTTGGGATGTTTTATGTGCTGGAAACTGCCCTTCAGATAAGGCGGTCTACCAAGCCGAAATAATAAATAAATAAATAAATAAAATAGCCCATGAGGCTCCTTCCATGTCACGTCACAGTCTCTGAGGCCTGGTAGGCCGCTCGTGTACCTGCCCGGAGGCGGGCCCCTTTGTTCCCTGTGTCGTGGCAGCAGTGGGCGAAGAGTCAGTAGAGCCGTGGGTAGGATAGGAAGCCCAAGAAGGCGGAGGTAGCGGCTAGGGCCAGGCTCAGGCTCAAGGGCTCCACCGCCCCAGCCGGATGGACTAGCGTCAGGCCTGCTGCCAAGCCCAGCACCGCTAGGCACACCCGCCGCCGCATCGCCTCAGACGAGGCACTTCCGCTCCACTGGCATCCCCTCAGGGAAGGCGCTTCCGGTCCCTCTGCCGCCGCCATCTTGATGCCGGGCAGGAGTTCAAGGCCACCGCAACAGGATTGGCCTGCAGGGAATAAAGGGGTGTGGCTTATTCAATACTAAAGAGGTTCCAATTTCCCACGGCACACCTGATGATCACTCACGGCACACCGGTTGGGAAACACTGGTGTAGCTGGTGGAACCAGAAAAGTGTTTGCATCTTTCACAGCCACATACAAAATGCTTCCGCTGTGATCCACTATAGTTCTGCAGAAGTCTCAGGAGATGATGTATGCATCTTGTGTCTGGCTACAGAGTCATGACCAGCTGTTTTTTTGATCCTCTCAGCTGTTGAACAGCTTGTCCACCAGCTTTCTGGAACAACATGGAGATGTCAAAGTCAAGAAAGAGGAAAGTTGCTTAAACTGCAGCAAGGCTGGGCAAAACTAACAGGTTATACAGCTAAATGTATGCACAAAGAAAAGTGGCAGTGGTGACTGCCATTGCCCCTGTCTTTCTGTTGATGGGGTCACAAGGCAAGGGGGAGCTAGATTGCAACTCCCATTGGTCCCATTCCCATGCCTGATGATTGGGTATCAGGGGCGGTCTAAGGTAATTTTAAATGGTAAGCGAACATTATTTTGGCACCCCCCAAAAAACATTATTTTGCCCCCACCCTGCGCATGCCCAGAAGCTCCTGTGCGCAAGCACAGAAGCCTGTAAACACAGCACTCCCTATTCGGCACACGATCCCCCCTCCGCGCATGCCCAGAAGCTCCTGTGCGCAGGCGGAGAAGCCTGTAAACACAGCACTCCCTATTCGGCACCCCCCCTGCACATGCCCAGAAGCTCCTGTGCGCAGGCGGAGAAGCCTGTAAACACAGCACTCCTTATTTGGCATGCCCCCCCTCCGCGCATGCCCAGAAGCTCCTCTGCGCCGGCGCAGAAGCAGAACATCGGCCGGACGCTGTCTGGCGGGTGGGGGAATGTGCCCTTTACCCAGATGGCACCCCACGCAGCGGCTTCCTTTGCCTACCGGTAGGACCGCCCCTGTTGGGTATGATACCATTGCAGCCCAAAATGCCTTCAGCATTTCATGTCCTGCAAAGCTTTTCAATGCAGTGGTTAAAAGATCCAAGAACTTTTGCAACCAGCCTTTCTATTTTAATTCCACAATTTACATGAACCAAAGACCACCGTATAACATGTCTAATGGGTACTTATTAGCGGAATATCTCTGCCATGAATCTGTGTTTTATTAGGCCAGTCAGATATTAGCGAGTCACGTGCCTCTTTAGTTATGATACCGCATGCCATTAAGTCGTCTGCTTAATTTAGTTTCCTTCAGCTAACAAAAAAGCCATCTTTTTCATCCGTTTCCAGTCATCCCAGTTTGTTTCCCCCAGATGCTGTTCATTCTCATGAGCTGCATGGAACACGACTGAGTCAATCCGTGTGACAATAAACTCAGAGCCAGACAAGACATGCGATTCATCCGGGGTCTGCTCTGCAGATGCCACACTCACTAACTTCTACTCAAGCCTGCTGAAACCCAATGGTATTTGGTGACCTGCACTGAGTTGTTTTGGCAAGCCAGTGCCTTCTCCTCCCCCATCCCTTGCTCTCTTTTGGCAGGCTCGGGGGGGGGGGGGGAGTTTTAGCACCAAGCTGTAACAGATTATTTTGAAGATCATGGATCAGGTGGAAGGATGTCAGAGCAATGCTGCCATCCTGTGGCTAACAAGAATCAGTTGTTCATCTTCTTGCAATGACTAAACAGGTCCTTCCAGATCAGGAGTAAAAAACGAGAGTTCTCACAATAGACTTCCTTGACTCTTGCAAGGTTTGGCTTGCTGTTGTCACTTCCATGTCCACTCATTCCTGTGGCTCACTTGGGAGTTGTGGGAGGTGCAAAACATACCATCACAGGGGGTGACATCAAAATGCCCCCCTCTATATATGTGTATACACACACACACACACACACACACGTTAGAATTGTGTGTGGATCTGTTTTCCTTCAGTACCACCAGTACCTTCAGTACCTTTAGTACCTTCGGGAGCACGTCATGGTAAGGGCCCTCCTGGTAGAAAAACCCATAAATTACCATTTTTCACTCCCAAACTTTCTCTTATACACTTGAAATTTGACAGGACTGATATTTTTAGAATACTTATATTTCATCAAATCCAACCATTTTGCCTATTAGCTCAAGGGTCACACTTGGTATTTCAACCGGATTACCTCATCATGTGTGCCGCTGGAATTGAGGGGTATTGCAGCACTCGCCAAAAAAGGGTGTAAAGAGGTAGTAAGTTGATCAAAGGTGCTCCATGCCACTACGGTCATTTATAATTCAAAAGACAATGCCAGGTGAAAGAGCATCATAATAATAGAGTGGGGTGTTCCTCAGCACAACTGTATCCAAAATAAATGCAGGAAAACACTTTCTCTTCACAATTCAAATGGTTTATTTTCTTTCAATCTTCAAAACTTATTTTTAAAGTGGATAGTGGAATGCAGATCGTCTCAGACATCAATTCATTGGCATATCTATCCTTCACAAAACATATATATCCCAGATTTTCTGCTGTACACCATCATCATTAATAATCCGGATAAAAGCCAATATCAGGTCGACGGCCTATAAGGCCCTGCCGTTTCGCCGTTTCCGGCTTCTTCGGGACCTGTCATATAATAATCCACTGCACAAATCCACTGGTCTGATATCTATTAAATGAAACATCAAAAAATTCTTATAATATATAATCCGGTATATCATTACACACATTTTTTTAACCTACAAACATTAGGCGTGTTCCCACATAAGAAAAACAATCCCCAAGAAGGGGGCCTTCTTAAGCCGCGGCTTTTTTCAATTGTGTTGTCCGACCGAATGGAATAGTGGCTGCGTCCACATATATATATATATATATATTTGATGATTCTGGGTATGTATAGACTACCTCTTGTCTTTCTTGGGGATTCTCTCTCTCTCTCTCTCTCTCTCTCGCTCTCTCTCTCTCGCTCTCACTCTCGCTCTCGCTCTCTCTCACTCTCTCTGTTTCTCAGCTAAGAAAAGGCCTGGTTGTGTCCATGCTCTGATTGGCTGAGAATGGACACAACCAGCTCATTCTGGGGATGGAAGGCCGGCCCGAATCCGTATCCGATAATTTCCATCGCTGCCTTGAAGCCGTTACTGGATGGCTGCGAGCCAGTAGGTTGAAGGTGAATCCGGCTAAGACGGAGATCCTGTGGCTTGGCCGTCTGGGCAGTAGAGAGGTTCAGCTTCCGACCCTGGACCGCGTGACGTTATGTCAATCATTGTCAGTAAAGAGCCTTGGTGTTACTTTTGACCCTCCGCTGTCGATGGAGACTCACATCTCCACCGTCAGCAGAGTGGCATTTTTTCATCTATGCCAGGCGAGGAAGCTGGCCCCCTATCTGTCCCGACACGACCTAGCCATAGTGGTCCAAGCTACAGTCATCTCAAGGATAGACTGCTGTAATGCTCTTTACATTGGCCTTCCTCTGTCAGTAATCCAGAAACTTAACCTGGTGCAGAACGCTGCAACTCGGCTGCTCGCGAGTGTCCCGACGAGCTGCCATATCACACCTGTCCTGCGTGAACTGCACTGGCTCCCTGTGGAATGCCGGATTACCTTCAAAGTGCTGGTTTTGACCTTCAAGGCCTTGAATGGCCTGGGGCCAGTATACTTAAGGGACCGCCTTATCCCATACTGTCCCACCAGATCCCTACGCTCAGAGACGCAAAACCTCCTCTTGGTCCCAAGTTCCAGGGCTTACTATCCGACCGCAACAAGGAGAAGGGCTTTCTCGATCATAGCCCCAACCCTCTGGAATGCGTTGCCCTTCGAAGTCCGGGCCCTTCAGAGTCTGTTAGCTTTTCAGAAGGCCTGCAAGACCCTACTGTTTCCAGCAGGCCTTTGGGTCTTAAACTGTTCGGCTTCGCCTGATGCTATGTGTATTTTATTACTATCACTTTTAATCCTGTGACGTGGTTTTAATATGTCTGTTTTAATCCTTGTTTTATCCTGTAAGTCGCCCTGAGCCAACTGGAAGTGGCGATGAATAAATTTGAATAAATAAATAAAAATAAATACAACCGGTGGCTACAATTCCCAGAATCTTTCTCTTACCATTTGTCTTATTTTTTTAAAAAAAATGTTATGATAAAAACTTAAAATAATTCTTTGAAACCAGTAGATTAGTGAATTGTTCTGAAACTCGACAGGCCTACAGTTGTAACTGAGGTGGATTTCATGCAGGTCTGCCTTAAAATGACTGAGGATCGAGCCTTTGAAGTTTCCCGATGCAGCCAACGGGCCAAATCTTTGCTGATTGAAAATGGCAACACTCCTCCCTATCAGGCCCGGATTATTAATTAGGCCAGCAAGGCCATGGCCTATGGGCGTAAGCCGGGGGAGGGGGGGGCGCCAGATGAAGGCCAAAAAAAATGGCGATGACTCACGCCAAGTTGTCCCAGCGGCAGCTGCGCGCCGCCCTTCCATGCGCCGCCCCATTCACGCAGCGCAGCTGCCGCTGCCTGTGGGACAACTCGACGTGTCCTCAGAAGGAGGGAGGGAGGAGGAGTGCAGCTCGAGTGACACCACTCCCTCCGGGGGCGGGGCCCGAGCGACGTCACTCCCTTTGGGGGCGGGGCCCAAGCAAGATCACTCTCTCCGGGGGCGGGGCCTGAGTGGTGGCGTGCGAAAGGGGGTGTAATTCCAAAGTGTGGCCTAGGGCGCAAAAAGGTCTTAATCCGGGCCTGCTCCCTATTCTTGTGACTTCCCAGTAAACAGAATGAGGAGTTAGCCCAAAATGAACCCTGAAATAGCATGCCTTTTGGGCAAATAGCATAAGCCTAATCAATGCTTCAGCACCCTATCTGAATTGCATATATTCAATGGAACTCATCCAATTCATTGTTGCATCCAACAAGCAATTTAGACTCTGCTGCTTCACCTGGATTTGATGAAATGGAGAGACGGACCTTGATAGACTCCGTCCACATTTCCAAATGGCTTCTCCTAGGAGTTCCTTGCAAATGTTTAAATGGCTTTGGAAATAATATAGAGCTCTACAAATTTCCATATCAAAACTGCCAAGAGGAGAGCAATATTCTCCCAGCACTCCTTCTGGAATTGGCCACCCATGTAGAAGTAGAACCTTTCCGATGCACACCTGCGCATCACACTATACATACCTGCAGCTGTACCTGTAACTCAAATAATAGTGGTAAGGATACCATGGCTAATGAAATTGAAAACTGCCGAGAGGCCCTAGTAAATCAATATGACTGCAGCCATCTGGTTCTGCCTTGGCCAGGCATGTAGCCAGGGGGGGGGGGGCTAAGGGGGCTTCAGCCCCCCACCCCCTGAAATTCTCAGAGTGGTCCGCGAGAAGGCCTTACTGGTACATTATTTAAACTGTTATGTTTATTCATATCATGATCTGATCACCATGCTCATTATATCCCACACTAATGGGGTTATTGGGATATCAATTCAAAAGGTTTGCTAGGTAGACCCTCTTCCACCCAGTCTCAGCCCCCCGAACCAAACTCAGCCCCCGAACCACAATCCTGGCTACGGCCCTGGTCTTGGCAGAGGTGCCTGCATAGTGTTCAATTATAGCACTCCTATGCAACTGTGGCTGAAGTTGGCCCGCAACCACCAGCTCTGACACCTTACCAAAGAGAGAACATGCGCTACTAGCCTTGCAGTTCACATCTTCAGGGATCAAATTAAATTTCTTCAAAGATGGTCTAATTAACCTCTCTCTCTTTCTCTAAGAGGCTGTTATCACACCGTTCCTCAAGGAGAAACTTACAGCCTTCTGGACCCAACTATCAAGTATAATAAGCAATGAAGGCCAAGGGTCAAGTGTGCAGGTGGTGTTCCCACTTTGGACACGTCGTCAGGCACGAAGTGCATCCAAGGGCTGAAACTCATTCCATAAAACAGCACAAAATGACTCTCTGAATACTTCCATTCGTGAAACAATAAGTGGAATTACTTACAAAGGATCTTGTGAAGCAATCAACTATTGTTATCACTCTTTTTAGTCTTTTTTTTTTGGAGCATGAAAACAGCAGAACTACATATCCAGCTTAACACAGAACTGCCCCCTGAAACAATATCCTTAAATTGGATGGCATTGTCTCCTCCATGGCATGTAAGATCCATTGTCTGACCTATAGTGTGATGCCACTGCATTATATTCATTTGAATTCCCACTGAAATAGCCAAATGGTGCTGGGCATAGATAGGGAATGATGCCATGTGAGGCTATCTTTCTTGCTCTCTAGGGCCTCCGGAACCAGTCACAGTGAGTGAGGAGGGGCAAGGTGGTCTCCGAGAGCTCCCCCTTAAATTGTGGGGTTCCTCAGGGGTCCATGCTCTCCCCTCTATTATTTAGCATCTATATGCGACCACTTGCTCAGCTGGTGCATAGCTTTGGGCCAGCTCATTCTGAGGATGGGAGGCAGGCCCGAAACCATACCCAATAATTTCCATCTCTGCCTCAAAGCCGTTACTGGATGGCTGCGAGCCAGTAGGTTGAAGGTGAATCCAGCAAAGATGGGGATTCTCTGGCCGGGCTGTCTAAGGCTTGTAGGGATGTCCAGCTTCTGATCCTAGGGACAGCAACTGGGCGTTCGGTCTGTCCATCGTCTACGCTGTGGCTCGACTGCTGGCTGGAGTGACTATCGAGCCACATCACACCAGTCCTGTGGGCGCTAGCACTGGCTTCCTATCGAGCACCGGATTGCCTTCAAAGTGCTGGTGCTTGACTTTTAAGGCCTTGCATGGTCTAGGGACAGTGTACCTGAAGGACCGCCTTTCCCTGCATGTTCCCCAGAGACCACTACGGTCCGTGGATCAAAACCTACTAGAGGTTCCATCACTTAAGATGTCCCGCTTGCCATCGACGCGGCAGCGCACTTTTTCTGTAGCAGCACCTACCCTTTGAAACGACCTCCGGGAGGCGGCACGAACAATAACTGACCGACAGGCTTTTTGGACAGCCTGTAAGACCAACCTCTTCAGACAGGTGCTCAATCTCTAAGCTGTAACCGCTACTCTGGTCTTCATCTGTTTTTATTATGTTCTCCAGTATGTTGTGTTTTGTTGCCCATTGCTGTGAACCACCCTGAGCCTTTTCGGGAAGGGTGATATATAAGTCGAAATATAATAAATAAATAAAACAAAATATATGAAATGGATTCCTAGTCATGCCTAAGAGAGGCCTGGACAGTTTTCTGCCGGGGAAGTTTTATGGGTAGGATTAAACTCAAGAAACCTTCCAAGTATATAATTTGGTGACAGCATGACACATTCCCTGTGTATGCATCTGCCTGTGTGTTGTGTCAAGCTGACATTTTAAACATTTATAGAGCACACATAAGCATGCGCGTACACAAATGTTTATCGCATTAGGTCATTTCATACTGCACTGAAATTACCCCTCTCATCTCAAGGTATCTCAAGCTTAAAAGCCGATGGCAATGGTCCAAAAACGACGACCACTAAGAAGCTAAGATGTGAAGGAGATCAATAGGAAACGTTGCATGGCCTCTTTGAATCCAAACAGCTGACAAAGGCTCGTATAAAAGAAACGGCGGAGACGCTTTCCTCGAGTTAGTTAATGAGTTTTCCAAGTAAACATCCAAGTTCCCTTTTTTCGTGCTATCAGGTTTCTTTGATCTGAACCAGGCCTGTCCATTTGCCATCCCATCAGTAGGAACCTAATCTTTTGAATTCTCCCCCCGTGAAAAGAGTAAGATGTGATGGAAATGAAATATATCTGAGATCCATGTAGTTTAAACAAAATATGAATAATTGAAAATCCCGTACAATTGAAATCCAGTGACTCAAAACACGGCCATATTTTCATGCTGCCATCATTAATAAAGTGCTGGGGTTTTTCCCCCCATTTATTTTATGTAGCTTAAAATTTATTCTCTGACCTTTATGGTAGGCCAAAATGACAACTATGGCACCACATTAATTTTTCAAAGAGAATCATTTAATACATACGAGAGATCCAAAAGCCAACAATAGAATGAACACAGGCAATGAGATTACTATATAGCAGTGTTTCCCAACCAGTGTGCCGGGGCACACTAGTGTGATGTGAGCGATCATCAGGTGTGCCGTGTGAAATTGGAACCTCCAGGAAGGGGGGGTCTAGTGTGTTGAAGTATAAAAACCCTAAGAAACGTAGCTCGATAAAGGCACACAACTACAACCACCCCCCTCCCCCACCCGTTCTCTACTTGGTCTCTCCCTCTCCATGCATTGGGAAGTCCCGCCTCCCTTTCCCCAAGTAGAGACCCCCCTCTTGCCTCCTGGGGGGGTTCTGTGTGGGAAGTTTGGCCCAGTTTTATCATTGGTGGGGTTCAGAATGCTCTTTGATTGTAGGGGAACTATAAATCCCAGCAACTACAACTCCCAAATGTCAAGGTCTATTTCCCCTGAACTCCACCTGCGTTCACAGTTGGGCATATTGAGTATTCATGCCAAGTTTGGTCCTGATCCAACATTGTTTGAGTCCACAGTGCTCTCTGGATATAGGTGAACTACAACTCCAAAACTCAAGGTCAATGCCCACCAAACTCTTATAGCATTTCCTCTTGGTTATGGGAGTTCTGTGTGGGAAGTTTGTGTCTTTCTGCCATTCCTGCCTGGATAGCTATGTTGAGTTCATCGAAACAGGCCCAGGTTTTACCCTGAGTGTATAAATACATTAAAAACATATTAACTATATGTATGACTGTGTTAGAGTGTCACTTGGTGTCATTTTGGTTGGTGGTGTGTCCCAGGATTTTGCAAATGTCAAAAGTGTGCCGCGGCTCCAAAAAGGTTGGGAAACACTGCTATATTGACATACAGTCAGCCCTCCATGCGTCCTGTATCCACGGACCCTGTATCCATGAATCCTATATCCACGGATTCTGTATTCAAAGATTCAACCACTCCATCCTATCTGGGCAGCAGGGCAAGGAGCGCGAGGAGGGGGGAGAGTGGACAACGGTGGGCCGGAAGTGGCCGCGCAGGGCTTTCTGGGACATGTAGGCCTGTGGCGAAGCAGGGTTTTTTATTTTTAAAAATGTAAGTGGGAGGGTGGAGGAGAGGAGCTTTGGCACGCGCTGTGCCTTTGATTGGTGCGCAGGTTTTAAAAAAATTATTTTGAGGTTTGGAGGCCTGATGTTTTTGCACGTGGTAGGTGTTGTTTCTTTAGTTTGGGAGGGGGGATGACATGAGCTGTGGCACGCGGCTGGCCTATACGCCATTTTGTGTTCTGGCGCGGTGGTTTATGGGACTTGTAGTCTATAATGTTTGGGGGTGGGGGTTGTGGTAAACATACCTCATGGGGTTGTGTGTGTATGTGGCCTGGTTTGGTGTGACGGCGTTGTGTGGTTTTGCTATCTATAGGCTACTAAACACGACAGCTCTTCTTTTATATATAAAAAGCCTTGGTGTTATCCTGGACTCCAAATTGTCGATGGAGGCCCAGGTTGCCTCCACGAGCAAAAGGGCCTTCTTCCACCTGCGCCAAGCGAGACAATTGGCGCCCTATCTTCAGACGGAAGCGCTAGCTACAGTAATCCATGCCACGGTTACATCAAGGCTGGATTACTGTAACGCTTTTGTATGTAGGCCTACCCCGGTCACTAACCCGCAGGCTCCAGATTGTGTAGAACGCGCCACCAGGCTTCACAGGAACATCGATGAGATGCCACATTACACCATCTCTGCAGCGCCTGCACTGGCTGCCCGTTGAGTATAGAGCCTTACACAAGACCTTGACCTTGGCTTTCAAAGCCCTACGGGCCGGGGCCCAACATACCTAAAAGACCGCTTGTTGATGCCTGCTTACTCAAGTGACCCCGGCCAGCAAACAAGAGCCTTCTTCACGCACCAGGCTTGAAAGAGGCCCACCTGGAGACCACGAGACGGAGAGATCGTTCTCCGTTGTGGCCCCGTTCTTTGGAACCGATGCCACCGGACCAGAGAGCCTCCCTCGACCTGCCCCAGTTCCTGACCGCTCTGGAAGACCTGGCTATTTAGAAAGCCCATGGTTAATGCAGAACCAGGAACTCAAATACCGAGCCTGGCCCCTGCATTTAACCACTGAATATTTTAATCTAGTTTTAAATACTCTATTTTAATTGTGGAATTTGTTGTGTGTAAGTCGCCCGGAGCACTAACGTGGAGGGCGACTCAGAAATAATAAAGTCAGTCAGTCAGTCAGTCAGTCAGTCAGTCAGTCATATATATATATATATATATATATAGATAGATAGATAGATAGATAGATAGATAAATTTAACCCCTTCCATACGCATATACTACATACAATTTTGTTTGCAGGTTTCACAGTGCAGATGCTCATGGTCTGTTGTGATTTTTGGCTTGCATATCTTTCAGATGGCAAATTCAGCTGCATTTCACACCCTTGTGGACAAAGTGACAGCTGGGGACAGATTTTTAAGCATCTGCCTTCCTTGTTTTAAATCTCAGCCTTGTATGTGTGTCTAATTCACCAAATCCAAACACTTTTTTTAGAGATAACACTTTCAAGAGCACAGTTTAAATTAGCTTATTTCAGTAATGTAAAGTACATTTCAGTTGCCAAATTTGGCACTTCCTTTGGAAAAGTGTCAAACCTTTCTCTGGATGTTTTTCCTCCCCTTAATACAGTGTTTCTCAACCTGTGGGTCGGGACCCCTGGGGGGTCATGAGGGGGGGGTCAGAGGGGTCGCCAAAGACCATCAGAAAACACAGTATTTTCGTTGGTCTTGGGGGTCCTGTCATTGGTGGGGTTAAGAATGCTCTTTGATTGTAGGTGAACTATAAATCCCAGCAACTACAACTCCCAAATGTCAAGGTCTATTTCCCCTGAACTCCACCAGTGTTCACATTTGGCCATATAGAGTATCCATGCCAAGTTTGGTCTAGCTAGATCCATCATTGCTTGAGCCCACAGTGCTCTCTGGGTGTAGGTGAACTACAACTCCCAAACTCAAGGTGAATGCCCACTAAACTCTTCCAGTATTTTCTGTTGGTCATGGGAGTTCTGTGTGGGAGGTTTGGTTCAATTCCATCGTTGGTGGAGTTCAGAATGCTCTTTATAGGTTAACTATGAATCCCAGCATATCTTTCAGCTCCCAAATGACAAAATCAATCACCCCGCCAACCCCACCAGTATTCAAATTGGGGCAATTTGTGCCAAATGTGGTCAAGTGAATGAATATACATCCTGCATATCGGATATTTACATGAGGATTCATAACAGTACCAAAATTACAGTTATGAAGTAGCAGTGAAAATAATGTTATGGTTGGGGGTCACCACAACACGAGGAACTGGATTAAGGGGTCACAACGTTAGCAAGGTTGAGAAGCACTGCCTTAGTAAACCTTCAAAGCCACTGACATATTGGTCACCACCAACAAGGCCAAATTAAAGGACTGCCTCTTAGGTTCTTTCTTTCTGTTTAAAGTGTATGGAAAGCGGTGCTGAATAGCTTCAGTTTCCATAGCATTTGGTGTGTTGTCATATTCTTGGGCGTGATTTCTATGTAATTATTTATATTCCACCCTCAACGTGCAGTAAACTGTGTTTGACAGAAAAAAGAGAACGGGTTCCCACCCCAACCTGAAATAAGCCTCAAGGGAAATAACATAGAAACAGAGAGAAAGTGGAGGCTGGGGAAGCAGAGGAGAATATAGACCCATTGTGGTTTGGGATATACAATTCCGTGTTTGGGAAACCTGTCTTCCCACAAAGTTGTAGCAATATGCTTTAATGCTCCCTTCACCATTGAAATGGACACCTGCTAAAACCGTTCATTGGCCTTCGTCCAGTCTGTTTCAGCATATCATGAAGCGTAAGAGCATATTGCTCCAAATCTGAGTTATTTTATTGCACCCAATATACTTTCAAACACACTGAGTACAATAAATAACACACACGCGGCTGTTTCTCTTTCCCTTTTTTGTTTGATTATCAAATGTCTTTGTTTTTCATTTTGTATTATTCTGATTTGTTTGGTGGTGGTATTAATGGCTTGGTCCGACTTACCGGGCCGAGCAGATTGCGGTGCTGGGTGTCCTCACAGCCATTTTGGATTGGGAGGGGGCTTCTTACTCCCAGAAGCCCCCTGGGTGGCGGGAGATTTTCTCACCACCAGAGTGTCACACCTCAAGGGCCTCAGGCATCACTTTTGCTTGAGCAAGACTTTAGCCAAGGCGGCAATAAGGTGCTTAAACCTTGTCCTGGGCCTCCCCGCCTTTCCCGTGAGAAGCCAGGGATGAATGCATAACATAGGCAGCTCAAGGCCATACCATCCAGCCTCCCTGATAGCGAGGCACTCCAGAAGGAGCCGAGAGTTTGACTCCCTGTGCCCAGATGGTAGCCGCTAACGAGCTGCAAATTCCAGAGAGACTGAGGTAACATAAACATATAGGCAACTATCAATCATTCAGCTGTGATGTTCGACGCACTGACATCAAAGCCAGGGAACCCTATATCTGCCCAGAGATCCCCAATGGAAGCATCTCGTGCCAACGCCACAGAAGGAGACGCTAAGGGGAAGAGGCCTTGTTGGGCCTCCCAGCCAAGCTTGTGCCAGCCAGCCTACACCGGGCTGACTTGATCCAGCGTTGTGCCTTGTTCCTGCCCATCGTCGAGACCCTGTGATCGATCCTGAAAGACTTTGCTGCCTAAAGAACTCTTTGCCTAAACCGACCCATCCTAATTGCTCCAGCTGGGATTCCTTTGAAAGACTTTCCTTGCATCTGGCTTGTGTTCCCGTTTTCCTCCGCTTGTGATCCTATTGCTGCGCATCACACTACCCTGCTACTCCTTGACTTTGGCTGCTATTTGGAGGCACCATAAGGATTGCCTCCAAACCATTTACTCAACTTATTAATCAATAAAGTTTGTTATACCTCAGCTGCTGTGTGGTTTATCCAGGGAGGTCAGGTCCCAAGGCCCAAGGGGGCGACACAGAGCCAGCTGGCCAATTGTGGGGCTGGCCCCGCCCTGGCCTGGCTCGTAGTGGGGGTCAGCCCTCTCTCTACTTAAGGCTGCCCGAGGCCTAGCAGCAGGCACCGGGCCTGCACCAGCTTTTCCACCCTCCCTCCCTGCATGTAGCATGGCTTTGCATTTGTTAGCTCATCTTGCTGTTGTTTGGAATTCATCTTGCTCTGTATTTGATTAGCTGCTCTTGCTGTTGTGTGTTTATTTTGTCACAACTCTATGTTGGACGTGTGGCATAGCCCCTGGATTGGGATGGTGTATCACCCCTGGTTGGAAGGGGGGATAACGCCCGGCCCCCTGGGGTGCCGTGCTTATGGAAACCGGCAGTGTGCCGGTGGCACCCAGGGATGTAAGTATCTTCGGACAGCAGTAGTTGTCCGACCCCTGATACAGGCAGGACCCATGCATGGCTGCCAACTTTTGTTCCTGTTATCAATAAACTACTTGTGTCAGTGTCTTCTTGGTAACAAGGGGGGAGGTGTTATAGAGTTATAATATGCCCTGGAAGCTGGAGAGATTGTGAAATGCCATGCAACTTTAATTACCACCCACTAAAAATGTGATTTCTGTAGCAGAAGTAGGAGCATCTTCACACACACGTCCTTCAGACCTGAGTTATTTATCTGCTGAAATAAATTAATAACTCATATTAGCTTTGCTAAGTCTCGGGAATCTTTTTCCAAAGCCAAAGTTTCATTGTCTCAGAACACTTTGATTTCTCTCATGGCTTCATGACACATCCTTATACAAATGTTCAGTAAAATGTTCAACTTAATTACAAAGTAATAAATGTAGCCATTTGTTTGGTTGATGTTTATTTTTTCCCAGAGCCAGCTGTAGAATTAATGCTATGGTATTTACCAACCTTGTATTCCAATAATATATATATTAGACTAGAGAAAGTACCTGGCTTTGCATGGGTTAGGGCAGGGCTGTCCAACTTCTACCGGCCCAAGGGCCGGAATTCCGGTCACTGATCACCTGGGGGGCCGCAGTGAAGGAGAGAGGGGCGCCCATGCGTGCGTGCGAGGAGGCGTCGGGAGAAAGCCACGTCAGACGCCTAGGGGCGGGACTTCCCCCCGGCTCCTCCTCCCTCGCACGGGCGGGCGCCGCGCGTCTTCCTTCACTGAAAGAAGGAGCGTGGCACCGCCCGTGCAAGAGAGAAGGAGCCGGGGGAAAGTCCCACCGCCCGTAGGGCATCTGACGGAGCTCCCCCCCCCCCGCCGCTTCCTCGCTCGCATGTTCGCCGCTCCTTTCTTCAGTAAAAGAGGGAGGGGCGCCCGTGCATGCGTGCGAGGAGGCGTCGGGAGAAAGCCACGTCAGACGCCTAGGGGCGGGACTTTCCCCTGCCTCCCCCTCCCTCGCACGGGCAGGCGCCACGCTTCTTCCTTCACTGAAAGAAGGAGCGCGGCAGCACCCGCACGAGAGAGAAGGAGCCAGGGGAAAGTCCCGCCGCCCATAGGGCATCTGACGGAGCTTCCCCCGCCGCCTCCTCGCTCGCACGTTCGCCGCTCCTTCCTTCAGTAAAGGAGGGAGGGGCGCCCGTGCGTGCGAGCGAAGGCATCGAGAGAAAGCCACGTCAGACGCCTAGGGGTGGGACTTTCCCCCGGCTCCCCCAAAGGGGGCAGCGGCCATGGATGGTGCTTGAGCCGTCGCGCGCATGCGCACTTTTTTTGTATTCAGAAATTTTTATTATTATTTTATTACAGGAGGGTAGGAGGGCCGGATCCAAGAGGCTGGCAGGCCGTGTGCGGCCCGCGGGCCGCCTGTTGGACAGGCCCGGGTTAGAAAAGCGCTTGGTTTGAAGCACTGAAGTCTTCGAGCAAACACACACATCTGCTAGAAGTGGCCACATTCAGCTTATCTGAGTGAAGTCACAGCTGCTGAAACCCATCGGTATACCCAGCTGCCATGGTACAGCCTTACTGGGGAGGAACCTATCCTCTCCATGCCATTAGGATGGGAGGTTGTCCTACAGAAGGCACAGGGACAGGGGGGGGGGGGAATCTAAATTCTGTACCGCGGCACATTTTTTTACATTTACAACCAGAATGACACAAAATGACACTCTAACACAGTCATACATATAGTTAATATGTTTTTAAATGTATTTATACACTCAGGGTGAAACCTGGGCCTGTTTCGATGAACACAACATAGATGGGAGTCATAGTCCGGAGGCACTTCCTTGGGCCTAGGTGAACCCAGTGGCCTTCGGAGGAGAGTGGCAGGGGCAGAGGAGGGCCTTGAAAGGAGAGTGACGAGAGCGGCAAGAGCAGCGGAGGAGGCGGGGACAGCCCAGTGGGCCATCACCCCCTGCCCGGTCTCCATGGCAATGCGGCCTGCTGCTCCTTTTCCCAGCACCCTCTGCCCTCCTCCTCCTTCCCTTGCTCCACATTGGCAAGGTTTGCACTTGGGATTTCTTGCAACTAGATGGGCATAGTGTTGGAAGAGGGGGAGTCTTATATGGCGAGTATATCCCTAACTTTATTTTATCTTGAAAAGTTGGGGGTTGTCTTATGCCACCATGCTGGAAAATACAGTATGTTCTAATCACAATGGCATCATGAGATAGGTCAGGGCTGTCCAACAGGCGGCCCACGGGCTGTACACGGCCCCCCAGCCTGTTGGACACGGCCCCCGCTACCCTCCTGAAAGAATTCCCTTCCTGCTAAAGTGTCACGGCAGCCTCAGAAACGGGCGAAATCGCCTGGTTCTGCCGCCCGGCATGACACTTTAGGAGGAGGGGGCGGGAGCGAGGGCAGGGGTGGGTCCAGGGCCGTGGGCGGGGCCGTGGGCAGGGCCATGGGTGGGGCGGAGTGGCCCCCCAGGTCATCAGTGACCTGAATTCCGGCCCTTGGGCAGTTAGAAGTTGGACAGCCCTGAGATAGGTCAAACTGCTCACTATCAAAAGAAAGGCAAGGTTGAAATCATAAGGAAGATGTTTTCTAAAGACCTGCTCTGTGTCGATATCTTCTTTCCCCCCGTAATGATGGCAAGGGGAGAATATGCCAGTCCTGGATGTAAACAAGAGTTGGATTAAATCCCGTCCACAAAATGCATGTGACCCCCAAATCAGCTCAAGGGTAGCTGCAAACATAGTGAAATTGCCCCCATGATTATTTGATATGGGTGTGTGTTGTTTCTTCTTCTTCTTAAAGATTTAAAAGGTTAAATATTGGGATAGGTTGTGATTGGGAGGTATAGCTAGTAGTGCTGTTATACAATTTTAGATATGCCCAAATTTTGAAAGTTTTTCAGATACTTCTGACTTTTTTAGCAATTTCGAAAGCAGCCCTCCCAACAGGAATTCCGAAATCCGAATTCTGAATTTCGGATGTCATTTCTGAATTTTCTTGCTGATTGCTCATTGGCTGATGGCTAACAGCTGGCTCTTCCTTCTGCTGATTTCTTGCCCGTTTTTGAAAGCGGACGCCATTTTTGAAGACTTCCGAATTTTGGAAATACTTCCGAATCAATTTCAAAATTTATTGGGATGTTTTCAGAAATCAAAATCAGGACTGTCCAACAGGCGGCCCGCGGGCCGTACACGGCCCCCCAGCCTGTTGGACACGGCCCCCACTACCCTCCTGAAAGAATTTATTTTTTAAAAAAATTTTAATTTTAATTTTTTTTTTATGGTGGCCGGGAGGGGGAGGCAGGGCAGGGAGAAGGAAGGGAGCCAGCTCCTCCTCCTTGCCTCGCCCCTCTGTCCCTCTCTCCGCCCCGCCGCTGCGATCCGGTTCGCAGCGGCAGGGGGTAGGGAGGGGAGGAGGAGGAATCCTCCCTTCCTCCTCCTTCTCCTCCTTTCCCGGCGCCGCGGCGATCGGGACACTGGCTGCACCGGGAAGGGCAGGCGGGAGCGAGGGGGTGGGCCTCCTCTTCCTCCTTCCCGGTGCCGCTGGTGTCCCGATCGCCGCGGCGGGGGGGGAGGAGGAGGAGGAGGAATCTTTAGCAGGAAGGGCAAAGCCATGGAGGGCTCCCCTTGCCTTCGCCCTTCCTGCTAAAGTGTCACGCCAGCCTCAGAAACGGGCGAAATCGCCCGCTTCTGCTGCCCGGCATGACACTTTAGGAGGAGGGGGCGGGGGCGGGAGGGGGGCGGATCAGCCCCCCAGGTCATCAGTGACCTGAATTCCGACCCTTGGCTGGTTAGAAGTTGGACAGCCCTGATCTAAATAATCCGAAACGCAATCTATGACTACATCCGAAACGAGTTTTGAAACTTTTTTTTGGATCACACAGCCCTAATAGCCAGCTCTACAAAATATTGTGGAAGTTAGTACATCTCCCCAAACGACTGCCTTTGCCCGGCTCTGATAAAGGCAGATCGATATCAGTGACACACTACTCCCTGCCTACACACATGAGGCGTAATCCACGGGTCATTTCCCAGCTAAAGACTAGAACAGCCGTCATGAATCTGCCATCCTTCAAAAGGACCCAAATTGCTCTAGCCGTGAGTTGCATTAGAAGCCTGGCTGCTGAGTTTATTTTAAGTAATCCCCTGCGAACGATGACAGAAGCGGGCTATGAATAACTCCTCTCCTTGGAATCCCAAAACCGCTTTGAACTTGTAAGAAGCACTCAAAGAATGCGCAGAGAGAGAGAGAGAGAGAGAGGCATGAACCAGGGGGCCAGCAGTTACTGTAATCACACTCCACCCAGGTAACGTCTATGAAGAGCAGGTCACAAACAGGCATGGCTTGCAGGGAAATTTCAATTGTTTACCCACTTAAAACTGCTTGTAATATTTATTTATTACTTATTTATTATTGGGACTTGTACACAGCCACTCCTCGAGGGCTCGGAGCGGCTTACAATCAGGTAAAACACACAGATGTAAAAGCATACATATTAAACTAGCTTAAAAAAGATTTCTGGCCTAGCAATCAAAGGCTAGCCGGAAAAGGCGAGTCTCGCAGGCCTTGCGGAAGGAGAGAAGGTCCTGCATGGCCCGTACATCGCTAGGAAAAGCGTTCCATATTGACGGTGCCACTACAGAAAAGGCTCTGCGCTGGGTTGATGTGAGACAGATTGCTTTGAAGGTCAGTGCTTCAAGGAGGTTCATTTGCTCGGAATGAAGTGACCTCTGGGGTTGGTAGGGGAGGAGACGGTCCCCAGATACAGCGGCCCCAGACCATGCAAGGCCTTGAAGGTTCACACCATCACCTTGAAGGTGATCCGGTGCTTGACCGGAAGCCAATGAAGCTGCTGGAGGATGGGAGTTATGTGTCATCTCACTGGAGTCCCAGTGAGAAGTCGGGCAGCGGCATTCTGGACGAGCTTAAGTTTCCGGATCACTGACAAGGGCAGACCGATGTAAAGGGCATTACAGTAGTCCAGTCTCGAGATGACCGTGGCTTGGAGCACCGTGGCCAGGTCATCTCTGGATAGGTAGGGGGCCAGACACCTAGCTTGCCGCAGGTGGAAAAAGGCGGTTTTGCTGATGCTAGAGATCTAGGCCTCCATCGACAGCAATGGGTCAAAAACGACCCCAAGGCTCTTTTCTGAGGATGTCGGACAAAATGCCTCGAAGACTGTAGATATATATATATATATATATATATATATATATACATATATATATATATATACATACACACATACATAGTGTGTGTGTGTGTATATATATATATATATATATATATATATCTACAGTCTTTCAGTGTGTTTATCTGCTTAGACTCTGCTACAAGTGTGTGTAGGGACATAATGCCTCGCCATCCTAGCTAGGCAGTTAGGCCTCCCCCGCCACAGTATTTCTGTCTTTGCTGGATTCACCCTCAATCTACTGGCGCGCAGCCAATCAGTCACGGCTTCAAGGCACTGTTGGAAACAAGAGGTTACGGAGTCCGGCCGGCCTTCCATCCTCAGAACGAGCTGGGTGTCATCGGCGTACTGAAAACATTCCAGCCCAAAGCTTCAGACCAGATCAGCAAGTGGTCGCATATAGATGTTCAATAATAAAGGGGAAAGAATGGCACCTTGAGGGACCCCACACTCACCTGTTGTCTTTATGAGTCTCCTCATGCTGTAGCCAATTGCAACTGAAAAGGGAAATAAAAGAAAATTCAAGCACTTGTATTATTTAGCTGCTGAATATTTACATCAGGGAAAGGGAAATGTGTGGTCCTCCAGAAGGTGTTGGACTACAAATCCCAACTTTCCTTACTATTGGCTAGGTAGGTGACAACTGATGGCAATTGAAATTCAAAAAAACATTGAGGTAGCTTTATTAGCTGCCTTCAGGTTGGTTTTGACATATGGCGAACTATAAACGGAAGGCCTCCAAACCACCGTATCATCATTGGGTCTTGCAAACCCAGGGCCATGGCCTTCTTGACTGAGTCTATCCACCTGGAACGCGGTTTCCCTCTTTCCCTTCTGCCTTCCCCTTACCAAGCATCATTGTCTTTTCTAGGAGTTATTTTTCTCTCTTGATATGACCAAAGTATGACAGTCTCAGGCTGGATTTACACTGAATATAGATTCCAGGTTCAGAATGTGAATTGTATCAATCTACACTGGCCCATAATCCTGATCAATGTAGTTTATTAATTTATTTATTTATTTATTTACACTATTTATATTCCACCTGTTCTCACCCCGCAGGGGACTCAGGGCGGACGTAGCACAGCAGTTCTCTTTCATGCCTGGGGGGCAAGGGGCAGAACCGGGGCCCCCACTTGCAGTAGGGCCAGCAGTGGCTGAGATAGATTCTGAAGAGGATTTGGAGGGCCTGGAAGAAGGAGATTTTGCCATTGCTGGGCCTTCTTCTTCCACAGAAAGTTTGGCATGGGATGAAGGCTGGCCTGATCCTTACGAGGATATGAAAAGCCAGGTGCAAAGTGAAAGCAGTGATAGCGAAGCTTATGAACGGCCGGGAGGGAGAGGTTCCCAAGAAAGAATGCATGAAGACCTGGAGGAGGGTGGCTGGGAAGACGATATGGAAGCCGGCTCTCACGGAGATAGAGAACCAGGTGCTGGGAGACAAGGTCGAACCTTCGATAGGAGATGGAGCATTGAGGCTAGCAGGAGGGGCTGGTTTCACAGCCTAGACAGGCCGAGGTCCCAGAGCAGAGATTGGAGGCGAAGAAGCCTAGAGAGTCGGGGACCTCGGCAGAAAGATTAAGTATAGGATCCGTGGGAACGGATCCTCAGTACTTCGGCCACGTCTCATCTGAGCAGACGTGTAGCGAAGCTCGACCACGGAGCTAAGGTTGGCTAGTGGCCTATTCAAGTCTTGTTTTGTATCTTGCAACCTTGCTTTGTTCCTTTGATCCGTTTTGCTGAGCGGAGCCTTGCCAAGCCTTTGGAAACTTACCAAGTTGTTTTGGACAATTGATCACCTTTTGCCTTTGGATTTGCTTTTGCTATTTTTATGGACAATTTACCTTTTGAACTGTTTTCTATATATTCAATAAAGTAGTTAGCCTTCATAACGTCTCTGTGTGTGTGATTAAGGGGCCAGTCAAGTCCGTGCATCGTGACAGCGGATTACAATGCACATATACATGGCAAACTTCCAATGCCAATTAAACATACAACATACATAGTCAGACACAGAGGCAATTTAACATTCCAGCTTTTTCCGGCTTCGTGAGGGTATGCTCCATTCCGGCTCGATTCTGGCCACAGGGGGAGCTGCCACTTTACCGTCCATTTGTGACGCTGCGTCCTTTGACGGAGTACTTCCTCATTCTTCTGCACACTTCTGGAAGGTTTTATGGCATTGTCATTTAGTTAGACCAGTGTTTTTCAATCTTTTTTTTTTAGCTGCAGCACACTTTTTACATTTCCAAAATCCTGGGGCACACCACCAACCAAAATGACACAAAACTACACTCTAACACAGAAATACCTATAGTTAATATGTTTTTAAATGTATTTATACACTCAGTGTGAAACCTGGTCCGGTTTCGATGAACACAACATAGATATCCTGGCAGGAATGGCAGAAAGACACACACGAAGGTCTTCCTCAACAGCTGTCAGTCTCTCTCTGTGTTTAGTTTTTATCGCAGTCACCTGGTCCTCAGGAAAAACGTACTCGGTCCTCAGGGAAGGTGGCTTGAAAGAGAGCAGCCACGCGGAAGCACACTCTGAGGCAGAGAGTTCCACTGCTGAACAGCTCTCACAGTCATGAAGTTCTTCCTAATGTTCACCCTCTAACACAGACAGGCATCCCCTGGTTAACATCTTTGCAGACAGCCGATTCTCTCACACCAGAAGCAACTTGCAGTTTCGCAAGTCGCTGCTGACACGGAAAAAAACCCCACACTACAGAGAGAACGGGATAGCACTTTTTATCAAAGTAATCAATTAATATAAAAATAATTATCACATTCTCTGACTAAAATAACTCTAAAGAAGCATCAAACCCCAGTATTTTCTGCATTGCTCAAACCAGTGTCATAACTTTTTGCAGTGTATCAGTAGCTTTTAAGTTACTTTCATAGTTACTAAGGTGAAAAATGGCACACTTCATGTGCTTTGTCTCATGCTGTATTGTGGATTTTGAACCAATGAGGAAGCGAATGAGAGATACATGGAATTAGTATCAGAAGCCATTGAATTTTATCATTCCAACTTTTAAAAGTAATTAAAAAATGAGTTTCAGTTACTATGGAGGACTCAGAGAGCATCATTATTTTACCAAATAATAACTGTATCTCTCTCTCGGCATTACTTCACGAACAAAGATTCAGGAAGAACTCATCCCATGCTTTTTACAAGCTCGTTGATGACTAAAAAAGCCAATCTGAGATAGGCAAGTTCGGTTGCAGAAAGCACAGCAGAAAGTCTACTTGGGTGATGTCGTTTCCAAGTTGCAGTTCTTTCTGCGTTGTCGTTTCTCTTCGAGACATTCGGCGTGTCTTCTCGAAAGAGGCCGCAGCATTGTGGATAGTGCGTCTCCATGCCTCCCGATGTGAGGCCAGGGTGGACCATTGTTGGTGATCAATCTGGCCAAGCCTGAGATGTTGTTTCAGGGAGTCCTTGTATCTCTTTTTGGGGCGCCTCTCTTGCGCTGACCTGTGGCGAGTTCACCGTAGAGTAGTATCTTTGGGAGGCGGTGGTCCTCCATCCTAGAGACGTGCCCTGCCCAGCGCAGCTGTGTCCTCAATAGCATGGCCTCAACGCTGGGGATCCCTGCTTGCTCAAGGACAGCAACATTAGTCACATAGTTGGTCCAGTGTATATTTAGGATTGTGCGAAGACAGCGCTGATGAAAGCGTTCGAGGAGTCGTAGGTGTTGGCGATAGGTGACCCATGTTTCAGACCCATATAGGAGAATAGACAGCACAATAGCTCTGTACACACTGATTTTGGTGCTTTGCCTCAGTTGCTTGTTGCTCCAGACTCTTTTGTGAAGCCTTCCAAATGCACTCTATGCCTTTGTTAATCTGTGATCTATCTCTTTATCAATCTTGGCATCTGAAGAGATGATGCTTCCCAGGGAGGTGAACTGCTGAACGGACTTAAGCACAGATGTGCCTATGCTGACGTGGGGATGATGGTGTTCTTCCTGTGGTGCGGGCTGGTAGAGGACTTCTGTTTTCTTCAGGCTGACTTCCAGCCCAAACAGCTCTGCAGCTGCTGCAAACCAGGATGTGAGGCGCTGCAGGGCTGCTTCTGAATGGGCGACAAGGGCAGCATCGTCAGCAAAAGGCAGCTCACGGACTAGATAGTTTAGAGCAGGGCTGTCCAACTGGCGGCCCGGGGGCCGTATAAGGCCCCCTAGCCCCTTCCCTACGGCCCCCTAAGCTTTTTAATAAAAAATAAAAATAAAAAATAAATTAAAATAAAATATTTTTAAAAATTACCCACTTCTGGGTTTCGGAGCAAGTATCGCAAGACTACGGAAGCCACATGGAATTTCGCTCTCAACGCGAAATCTTGCCTGCATTGAGAGCGAAATCCCGTGTGGCTTCCGTAGTCTCGCGATACTCCTGTACTTAATCCCTGCGGCCCACGCAGGCGTGATTTGTACCTTCCCGGCTGCTGCCTCGCTCGGTCATCGCCTCTGCTCGTGGTCCGGCTGCTCCTGGATCCCGCGCGTTTGGGAAAGTAGGCTAACCTTTATGTTATTATTATGTAATTGTGTATTTGAATGCCCCCCTGCATTTAATGTTAGTAAAATATTATTTTTAATTGTATGGATGGCCCTTTTGAATGCCTCCTGCGGTTAATGTTAGCAAAATATTATATTTATTTTATAATTAATAATGCAACTAGGAATTGTAAGTAAGTGGAGCTGGGGAGGGGCGGGGCGGAGCCGGGGTGGGGGCAGAGCCAGGGGAGGGGGCGGAGCCGGGGGAGGGGGCAGACCCTACGCCCCCCCAGGTCATCAGTGACTGGAATTCAGGCCCCTGGGCCGGTAGAAGTTGGACAGCCCTGGTTTAGAGTCTTAGTGCGAGCCCTCAGGCGGCTTATAGTCAACTATAAACAAGAGCTTAATCTATTACAGAAAATTTAAAATTAGTAGTATTTCTTTCAGTCCCTTAAGATTTGGAGAGCGATATGACTTCAACACCCTAGTACAGACAAATGGAAAGGAAATCAGATTTTTTAAAATTCCTGTAATAGTTGCCTGGGCAGGTTTTATAGAAAGTCACACCAAAACAAAATACTTATAAGAGGGTGAAGCTAATTCTAAAATGAACTGATGCTCAAACATAATCTCCAGTACCCCATAGGAAGTCCTAATAAAATGCCCAATGTGCTAGCTCTAATTTTAATGAAAAACTTTAATGAAATTTTAGTTTATTAGCTGGAGACGGAGGGAGGTTATTGAATAGGCCGAAGTGGCCGACGTGAGAGTCCCTTCTGCCCGAGCCATTGAAATCTCCTATCAGAGTTCTCTTGTTCAAAAGGAAAATCATTGCCATAAGGGACACCCAATGATACGAATCAAGTTCACCATTATTAAATACGTGCCCTCCAAAGGGGAAAAGTACACACGGATCAGGATGCAGAAAGAGCAAAGAATGAGCAGACTTTCCCCCCCCCCAAACAGATCTGCATTGCAGTTTCTTCCAGCAAGAGAAGAGCAAATCAAATATCCTCTTCCGCCCTCCCAAATGGCAATATTATTGTCAAACTGAGTTAAATGTTAAGACAAGCACTACAAGGGAAATGTCCAGTTGCTGTTATCTGCTGGCAGAATGGGGAGATCCAACAAATTAGAAGCACGCCGGGGGGGAGTCCGATTCCCCACTTCAGCACCATTTCTCATTTTGTCCCAGAACTGGCTCCAGAAACCCAAGAAGCTCACAGAACCGATTTTCAGGAGCCATGGGGGGCTAAAGATAGAACTAGCATGGTGCAGTAGTTTGGGTGCTGGACTAAGACAGTGTTTCCCAACCAGTGTGCCGTGGCAGACGACTGTGCCGTGAGTGATCATCAGGTGTGATGCTTCCCAGGGAGGTGAACTGCTGAACGGAATTAAGCACAGATTTGCCTATGCTGACGTGGGGATGATGGTGTTCTTCCTGTGGTGCGGGCTGGTAGAGGACTTCCGTTTTCTTCAGGCTGACTTCCAGCCCAAACAGCTCTGCATCTTCCAGCCCAGTATCTGCTGATACTGCTTCCACCTGCGGTGCTCCTGTTGTCCCATGCCTTGTGCCACGACACTGTGAAGACGCTCGCGAGATTACGCCATCCAGGCCCCGCCCCTGGCCCTGAGGAAGCCCCTACGGGGGTGAAACGAAGGCGCGCGAGACCCTTTCGGCGGCCCGTGGACGACCTTCTCCCACCCTGATCTTATGTTCGTGAGAATTTTCTACAAACTCTGATCATTTTTGAAGTTTCACGGGGTTTGGGAGAGGCGTCCGGGACCTGTGCCTGTTATATACACCATTGACTCTCCTCGTTGAGCCCGGGCGTCTTGGCTCGCCGCTTGTGCGAGTTTGCCCACCGCCATTATTTCCGTTTACTTATGATGCTGGTACTTACCATGAGATATATTATGTATGTTTGATATGCATTCACCTACGATGTACCCATGATGGATTAATACAATTTATGTCGTATTCATTAGAGAAGCCTCCATCGTTCGTTTATATTGCATAGACTGTTATTGACTTGTATAGCCTTCTGCTATCTTTCCCATTGTATTGACTTCCAGCCCAAACAGCTCTGCAGCTGTTGCAAAGCAGCTCAGGTAAACCTGGCCTCAGGTAAACCTGAGACAAATCCTATGTTTTGGGCCTGTCTGGATGAGCTTTGAGAAGCAATTCTCTTCTGGAAAAAAAACTGACTGAGTAAATCCCATGGATCACCATAAACCTTAGGATCACCTTAGGATCAACATAAGTTTCGGAGAACCTGAAAGCAGAAGATAAAGTGGCAGAGAGAGAGAGAAAAGATTGTGCCCAGAATTGCCTTCATTGGGTTGTGCTCAGAAACTCATTGCTAAAACTAAAACTGGGTGTCAGCATTTCACATAAGCCCCCAAAAGCATTTGGTGGCATTTGAAAAGGGCTAAAGGAATATCTAAGGCAGTGATTATGCTGAATGAACTTTTGGATCTAAGTATGGGTAAACCCAACATCCCAAAATCACAGAAAGGAAGTCTCTTTGCTCCTTCTCCAGCCCTTTTCTTGTTGTGAGCCGTCAAGTCATTTCTGAGTCATAGCCGTCTTAAGAGGACCTTCTCACGAGGTCTTCTTGGCCATATTTGCTTGGAGGTGGGCATAGTCCTCTGAGGTCTGGAATGTGAGTTGCCCAAGGTCGACCAGTGGGTTTCCATGGATTTGAACACCGAACGTATGTCTTAGTCCAGTGTTTTTCAACCTTTTTTGAGCCGCGGCACATTTTTTCCATTTACCAAATCCTGGGGCACACCACCAACCAAAATGACACAAAATGACACTCTAACACAGTAATACATAGAGTTAATATGTTTTTAAATGTATTTATACACTCAGTGTGAAACCTGGGCCTGTTTCGATGAACACCACGTAGATATCCTGGCAGGAATGGCAGAAAGACACAAACTTCCCACACAGAACTCCCATAACCAAGAGAAAATACTGTAAGAGTTTGGTGGGCATTGACCTTGAGTTTTGGAGTTGTGGTTCATCTATATCCAGAGAGCACTGTGGACTCAAATAATGTTGGATCAGGACCAAACTTGGCATGAATACTCAATTTGCCCAAATGTGAACACAGATGGAGTTTGGGGAGAATAGACCTTGACATTTGGGAGTTACATTTTCTGGGATTTATAGTTAACACACAATCAAAGAGCATCCTGAACTCTTGCAACAATGGAATTGAACCAAACTTGGCATATTGAACTCTCATTACCAACAGAAAGTACTGAAAGGGTTTGCTTGAGAATTGACCTTGAGTTTGGAAGTTGTAGTTCACCTACACCCAGAGAGCACTGTGGACTCAAACAGTGTTATGTGATGTTGTTGTTTGTTTCTATCCAGAATCACAATCTGTCCCACCATTCCTAACAGCCTGAGGCCCTTTCCTGCTTAAGTGGCTGAGGGGGGGGGGGGGAGGAAAAGGGCCTGAGGCTGCTAGGAATGGTGGGAGTTGGAGTGCAAAACACCTGGAAGGTCCAAGTTTGCCCATGCCAGCTTTTGACAGAGACCTCTTCCTCCCCCTCCCCTTTTGCACCCTTTCTTCCCCCTCCTGCCAAACACTTACTTTTTCTTCTCCACTCAGGGTCCCTTCTTCCCAGCCTCGCTCTGCTCGCTTTGCGTGTTCAGGAGGGTAGGTGGGGAGGGAGGAAGACGTGGGGCGAGTCTGCGCAGTAGTGCCTGCACGTGTCACGTCTTCCTCCCTCCCCCCTTCCCTCCTGAACACGCTCACGCTGCCCTCTCAGATCAAAATGGCAGTAGAAGCAGAGCAAGGCTGGGAAGAAGAGAGCCCGAGTGGAGAAGAAAAAGTGTTTGATAGGAGGGGGAAGAAAGGGTAATGAAGGTTCCAATTTCCCACGGCACACCTGATGATCGCTCACGGCACACTAATGTGCCGCGGCACACCGGTTGGGAAACACTGCCATACTGTACCCTTGTTAACTGGCAGGAAAATACAGCAAGCACAAGCTCATGGTAACCAACTCCCAAATAGCAGCTTGTAAATGAAAAGGTACAACAACTGAAGAATATCTTCTAACAGACTTCTCTATCAGGAATAAAAACTAATACTATTTGTTTCTCCTTGGTTTTGGTAGTAGTGGCTTCTGTTGCCAGCTTTGCTTCTGTTATTGTTCCACCTCCCCCCTCCCCCCCCAAAGAAAGAAAGAAAGAAAAGAAAAAAGGAGCTATCCCCTTATCAAGAGCGCCCTCTTGTGGCTGAATATGAAACCGATTTTGGTGCGGGTACCAGCAGTTTGTTAAAACAAAAGGAAAGGGGACTTGGTTACTAGGCATGAGAAAAAAGTTATGAAAATGAAATGATTCGTAAGAAATTCGTAAGAAATGCTCCTTTTGAGTATTTCCGCACCTGGAACGCCAACCAGGAAGTGGACTTTCTTTATTTAACTTGGGGGGCCTGGATTTTCTTAAGTGTCGTTATTAGGTCGTATGGGGGGGGGGCACCCTCCTTCTCTCTCACCACCCTCCCGCCTCCCTTGCCAATAAGTATTATGGCAAGGCAAGCCCTAAACTCGCTCCTTCTTTCGGCTGGAAGGAAGCCTTGAAAAATGTAAACAGAGAGGATTACTCAAGTAAATCTGCAAAGGAGGGCACTTTGGATGAAGGGCCCTCCTTTGTGGATTTACTGAGGAAACTCTCTGTTTACATTTTTCCAGGCTTCCTGCCTCTCCTGCCTGCCAGGATCTAAAGCATCAAAGAGTATTGGGGTGAGAAACCAACCTAATGTATAATAGAATGAATGCTACTGTAAGTGCCTAATATTATAAGCAATCCAACTGGTCATATACCTACATTCCATGCACATGCAATAATACAGCAGTAATAACAATAACAAGAGGTAAAATTCAAACCGAAGTATTCTGACTGGTCCCTGCCTCATGCGGTGCAAACGGGCTCTTCTCTGTGAGCCGGGAAAGCCAGCGTTTTCTGCTTGGGAGCACACACATACATATTCTTGGGGGGTTTGCTGCAGAATCCCAGGCTCATAGAGAAGATTCTGCAGCAAATCCCCCCAAGAATATGTATATGTATGCACCCAAGCAGAAAACGCTGGCTTTTCCCGAGGCTCACAGAGAAGAGCCCGTTTGCACCGCATGAGGAGGGACCAGTCAGAATACTTCGGTTTGAATTTTACCTCTTCTTATACCCATTGTTATTACTGCTGTATTATTGCATGTGCATGGAATGTAGGTATATGACCAGCCTGGGCAAACTTGGGCCCTTGCTCCCTCGGGATCGGGGTGAGAGAGAGGCAGCGAGGAGCCGGGGGGGGGGTCCTCCTCCTTTTCTTTTGCTGCTTCCAAGAATAGAATACCCCCCTCCCTCCCTCCTTTGCTCCCTCCTTCCTATTTGGAGAGTCCCATCTAGAATTCAGTGTGATTTATTCAAGTTTTGGCCTACAACTCCCAGAAATCCCAGCCAATTTACCAGCTGTTAGGATTTCTGGGAGTTGTAAACAAAACCCTGGAATGCGCATGCGCTGGCATACGAACTACTAAGCAATTTCGTTAGTAATTAAGTTACATTTTAGAAATTTTGGAAAATTTTTGTAAGTCTTTCTTTTACTAATCAAAAAAAAATCCCCCATTTGATTTTAGAATCGCCATTTTTGGGTTCGAAACCATGCCTATTGGTTACTAAAGTGGCTTTAATAGTGGGGCTGTATGTGTGCACTGGGACTGCCTACAGACTAAAAGTGACACCATGGATTTCATAAAGTTTTCTTAGACAAGGAATATTCCGATATGGTTTTGCCTGTTCCCTCTTCCGAAATACTGCCCGCAGCACCAAATATGTGTTGGCGTTCTCCCATCCAAATGCTAAGCAGGGCTGATTCTGCTTATGCTCCATGATGAGATGAGATCTGGCACTTTTGGGATATCTTTGTCTCTGTGGAAGTATTTATTTATTTATTTATGTTTCTTTGACACTAAAGAGAGTGGCTTTCCCAAATAAACCCAAAGGTTTGTTTATTGTATCAGAAACAAGTTGGTTTTTATTGATGATTTTATAATGTTTTTATACCACTGTTTTTATCAAATGTATTTTTGTAGAGCATCATTGATGCACATGTGAAGCCGCCCCGAGTCCCCGTGAGGGAGACAAGTGGGGTAGAAATAAAGTAAATAAAGTAACTAAATAAATAAATAAATAAATAAAGGGTATAGTTAAAATTCATGAAAAACACAAAGTTAAAAAAAAACCTTTGACATTATGCTAAATCTCCTTTGACCACTTGGAGTGCCCCTGGTGTCGCTGTGAGAAGGTCCTCCATTGTGCATGAGGAAGGGCTCAGGTTGCATTGTGGTAGGTGGCCTGTGGTTTGCTCTTCTCCGCACTCTCATGTCGTGAACTCCACTTGGGAGCCCCATATCTTAAGGGTAGCCCTGCATTTTGTAGTGCCAGAGCACTCTGTTCAGCACCTTTCAGGTTGCCAAATCTTCTGTGTGCCCAGAAGGGAGCCCTTCATCTGGTATCAGTCATTGTGGAGGTATTAACACATCATGAAGTAACAATACTGTCGAAAAGAGGGGGGGAAACCAGGAATAAATTCCTTCTATAAAACTCTAATGATCCAATAGGAAAGTGTGCACCAGGCCATTCTGTTGATACACTGCAGGGGAGACATGCTCAGGCAATTCTAATACAACAGGGAAGGTTGCTGTGAAACTATAGGCCAGGGCTGTCCAACTTCTACCGGACCTGTGGCCGGAATTCCAGTTACTGATGACCTGGGGGCCGAAGGGTCTGCCTCTGCCCCGGCTCCGCCCCTCCCCAGCTCCGCCCAGGATCCGCCCCTCCCTGGCTCCACCGCTGCCCCGCCCCCTCCCCAGCTCCGCCCAGGATCCGCCCCCTCCCTGGCTCCACCGCTGCCCCGCCCCCTCCCCGGCTCCGCCCTCTCCCTGCCTTGGAGGTGTCTGTGGAGGACACCGGGGCTTTGACTTGGAGATAGAGATGAACACCAAAATCCCAGTCTCAAGTCCCAGTCCCTGCTTTGAACTGGATTATATTGCAGTGTGGACTCAGGGCCCTTCACACAGCCATATAACCCAGAATATCCAGGCAGGAAACCCCACAAAACCTGCTTTGAACTGGATTATATTGCAGTGTGGACTCAGGGCCCTTCCACACAGCCATATAACCAGAATACCTGCTTTGAACTGGATTATCGGAGTCCACACTCATATAATCTGGTTTAAAGCAAATAACATGGGATTTTATTCAGATGTGTGGAAAGGAAGTCAAATAAGAAGCCAGGGCCCTTCCACACAGGCCTATAACCCTGAATGATAAGGCATAATATTCATTCTGCCTCTGCTAATAATAATAATAATAATAACAACAACAGGTTCCTGGAGTAGGAGACCTCCAAGGGCCATCCAGGGCCATCCAGTCCTACCTCCTTCTGCCATAAGGGAAAACACAATCAAAGCATTCCTCACAGATGGCCATTCAGCCTCTGATGATAATAATAATAATAATAATAATAATAATTACAATGGGTTCCTAGAATAGGAGACCTCCAAGGGCCATCCAGTCCTACCTCCTTCTGCCATAAGGGGAAAACACAATCAAAGCATTCCTCAGCCATGTTGAATCAAACCTAAACTCTCATGAGAGCAACAGAAAGTACTGAACCTTGAGTTTGGGAGTTGTAGTTCTCCTCCATCCAGAGAGCACTGTGGACTCAAATAATGATGGATCAGGAACAAACTTGGCACGAAGCCTCAGAAGAGGAGGAAGCCGGAAAGGGAATGGGTGAGCACCCCCCCGTGCTCCGAACTCGGCCCTGCCCCTTTTTCGCTCTGGCCACGCCCCCTCTCACTCGTCCACTCTCTCTCTCCTTCCCACATTCCTTCAGGTGGTGGAAGGGGAAGGAATGAAAGGGGAAAGAGAGAGAGAGAGGGAGGGAGGAGAGGGGGAGGAGAGGAAGTAGGAGGAGGAGGAAGAGAGCCTGCTCCTCCTCCCTGCCCCGCCTCACCCCCACCGCGAAAAAAAATAAATAAAAAAAAATATTCAAAAAAAATATTTTTTAAAATTTTTAATCTTAAAAGCAGATATCTTGCAGGAGGGTAGGAGGCCGTGGGGAAGGGGCTGGGGGGCCGTATACGGCCCGGGGGCCACCAGTTGGACAGCCCTGCTATAGGCAAACAACAGAACCAATTCCGAATATCAAAATATAATATAAGGATGTCAATAGAATATCAAGACAGAACCTCAAAAAATGTCAATATCATGCCTGTAATGGGCTCCTACCCGCGTAGAGTTCTGAATCCAAATATCACCGTGTATAGTCCCATAACCAGTGATGAGAGTCGCAAGTTTAATAATCCAAAGCATGACTGTATCAAAAATTCATCCCAATTCAAAGGTACAACAACGTCCAGGTAGATAAGTCTGCAACAGTGAGGTCCGAGTCGATGCAAGCCGCAAAGGGTCAATTTGTAATCCAAAATGATAGAAGAACAGAGGGACACAGGGGTGTACGAACCCCACAATTGACAACATAAACCAATTTGTCATCCTAAGGTTGGCCAACGAGGAAGTCACTACACGGGAATCCCCTCCCGTTTCGACAGTTGTCCAGAGGGCTCATTGCCCCATCTGTTACGGAAGAAATATCTATCAGAGTTGGATGAATCGTTATTGGTCTCCGATTCACTGGTGAGATCCTCCTTGGAGGGATGTAAGTCCGTTACTTCGGATGTAAGGTAACTATACCTATACCTCTTTACATATTTGCATTATATTTATATTTGTGTTGTATTATATATGTTATTTGATTATGCCATAATATTCCGGTTGCTATTGGGAACCCATATGTCCACATGGATTTTCTGCATGACTTATTGTTATTATTTATATTAGATTCTGAATGCCGTCATGATATGTACCAGTACCAACACACCTGGATATTGATGGCCTTGAGAAACACCCCGTGAGGGTCGAAACAGAAGGGGATTCCCGTGTAGCGACTTCCTCGTTGGCCAACCTTAGGATGACCAATTGGTTTATGTTGTGAATTGTGGGGTTTGTACACCCCTGTGTCCCTCTGTTCTTTTATCATTTTGGATTACAAATTGATCCTTTGCGGCTTGCATCAACTCGGACCTCACTGTTGCGGACTTACCTACCTGGACGTTGTTGTACCTTTGGATTGGGATGAACGTTTGATACAGTCATGCTTTGGTGTCAGAGCTGGGAGCTCTTAGCCTGGAAGAGGCTCAGACTCCCAGTCTGCCTTGACCTGCTTTGACACTGGACATTGGGGAATACCCTGGGATGATGTAATCCTCTGGGAGCAGTGCTGAGTCAGAACGGATGTGATGTAACCTCCTATGAACATTGGATTCTGAATAGGAATATGCTGACTCAGTGGGGGTGTGATGTCATATCCCTTGGACAGTGAGATTGCTGAGTCAGCAGGACATGATGCAACCTTTCCTGGACATTGCAAGGGAAAGGAGGGAGGGGTCAGGGTATATAAGGTGTGTTTGGGTGATGGGACACTGCTTTGGCTTTATAGGTGTTGTACCTACAATAAATCTTGTTGGATCGAGCTACTGACTGTGCGTGATCTTTACGGAGGATTGGAGTGTCCTCACACTTTGGATTATTAAACTTGTGACTCTCATCACTGGGAACTTACCTTGTTACGGACCATACACGGTGATATTTGGATTCAGAACTCTACGCGGGTAGGAGCCCATTACGGGCAAGATATTGACATTTTTTGAGGTTCAGACATGCTCAGACAACTTGTTCCTTTTCAAAAACCAGCCAATAAATATTATTTAAGATTGTGAAAATCATGAAGAGAACAATTTTGCACGAGCATCACATCCTGATTTCTACAACTTGTTTTAGACCCCAGTTCCTTCTAGAATGTAGTAAATTTTGGATGGCTTAGTATGATTTTGGGTTAACCACACTCCGCATGCCATCGACCAAAACGATTATGTTCAAGGATACTACAATATAAATATGCGGATAAGAGACAAGCTGCGTCCACTTGGTGGTATCAGTGAGGTGGAAGGCTATTTTTTTAAAAATCCTAATGATTTTAATGAGTAAATTTGTTGTTGTTTTTATTGTTTTCAGTCAAGCTGAATATGTAAATAAATAAATATTTATGTAGCAGGGAAAAATGGCTGAATATGTATCCTTACTTGAGAAAAGTGGCAAGACCGCAAAACCCGAGAGCAAGGGTTTTATTTAAAACGACGGTGTAGTTGGAATACATTAAAAACAAATAGTGGCAGCCCTTTGGCGTTCAACCTACAAAGCTTAAATACCTATTAGAAACTTATCTGTACTACAAATAATTGGCTTGAGCATGCTGCATCGGCAGAATAAGTAAGTGGTGACGTGGCAGCTCATTTACTCTCTTACACCAACCTTTGCTAGATTTCTGCTGAATATGTTCTTGCTCTTAAGTGAGTGACAGTGAGGTTTTACAATGTAGCCTCTGAACTGAACCACACTCCACAGGCGCTACATGATAACAGTTCCCAGGGTTAGGGGACAGGATATTCATGGCTACAGCGTGGCTTAAAGCAGTGTTTTCCAATCAGTGTGCCGGGGCACACTAGTGTGCCGTGAGCCAGGGCTGTCCAACTGGCGGCCCGGGGGCCTACACAGCCCCCCAGCCTGTTGGACATGGCCCCCGCTATGCCCCCAGCCGCCATTTTTAATTTTTTTTTAAAAAATGGCGGCCGGGGGGGGGGGGGGCAGGGCAAGGAGGAGGAAGAGAGCTAGCTCCTCCTCCCTGCACCGCCCTCCGTCGCTCTCTCCGCGCCGAAAGGAGCAGTAGGCGGTGCCAAGGGCAGCGCGTCATGCCAGGCCTCTGACGCTGCCCTTGGCACCGCCTCTGCTCCCTTTTCGCCAGCTCCCCTCCCTAGGAAGGGGGGGGAGACGGCGAAAGGAGCAGTAGGCGGCGCAAGCGCAGCGGGTCACGCCAGGCCTCTGACGCGCTGCCCTTGGCGCCGCCTTCTGCTCCTTTCACCGGCTCCCTCCCTAGGAAGGGCGGGGAGCCGGGCGGAGCAGTAGGCGGTGCCAGGGCAGCGCGTCACGCCAGGCTCTGACGCGCTGCCCCTTGGCGCCGCTTCTGCTCCTTTTCGGCTCCCCCCTAGGAAGGGCGGGGGAGACGGCGAAAAGGAGCAATAGGCGGTGCCAAGGGCAGCACGTCAGAGGCCTGGCATGACGCGCTGCCCTTGGCGCCGCCACTGCCCCGCCCCGCCACCACGCGTGGCCCCGCCCCCTGCTCACTGATCACCTACGGCCCCCGAGGTGATCAGTGACACTTCTTCCAGCCCTTGGGTCGGAAGAAGTTGGACAGCACTGCCGTGAGTGATCATTAGGTGTGCCATGGGAAATTGGAACCTCCAGGAGGGGAGGGGGGAGAGTCTAGTGTGTTGAAGTATAAAAACCCTAAGAAACCAACCTCTATAAAGGCACAATATTACAAACACAACCCCCCTCCCCACCCATTGTCTACTTGGTCTCTCCCTCTCCATGCATTGGGAAGGCCCGCCTCCCTTTCCCCAAGTAGAGACCTCCTCTTGCCTCCTGGGGGTTCTGTGTGGGAAGTTTGGCCCAGTTCTACCATCGGTGGGGTTCAGAATGCTCTGATTGTAGGGGAACTATAAATCCCAGCAACTACAACTCCCAGATGTCGAGGTCTATTTTCCCCAAACTCCATCTGCGTTCACATTTGGGCATATTGAGTATTCACGCCAAGTCTGGTCCTGATCCAACATTGTTTGAGTCCACAGTGCTCTCTGGATATAGGTGAACTACAACTCCAAAACTCAGGGTCAATGCCCACCAAACTCTTATAGCATTTTCTCTTGGTTATGGGAGTTCTGTGTGGGAAGTTTGTGTCTTTCTGCCATTCCTGCCAGGATATCTATGTTGAGTTCATCGAAACAGGCCCAGGTTTCACACTGAGTGTATAAATACATTTAAAAACATATTAACTATATGTATGACTGTGTCAGAGTGTCATTTTGTGTCATTTTGGTTGGTGGTGTGCCCCAGGATTTGGTAAATGTAAAAAGTGTGCCGCGGCTCAAAAAGGGTTGGAAAACACTGGCTTAAAGTACTGTAACATCCATCAGGCTGAAAGTATATCATACGTAGCTGGGGTACTTTAAGTTTTCCAGGCTGTATTCCAGAAGAATTTTCTCCTGATGTTTTGCCCACATCTATGGCAAGCACCCTCAGAGGTTTTGAGGTCTGTTGGAAACTAGCCAAGAGGGGTTGATATATCTGTGGAATGTCTTGGGTGGAAGAATGAACTCTTTGTCTGTTGGAGGCAAGTGTGGATGTTGCAATTATCTACCTTGATTAGCACTGAATAACCTTGCAGCAAAGCCTGGCTGCTTCCTGCCTGCAAGGGGGAATCCTTTGTTAGGAGGCGTTAACTGGCCTTTGCTGTTTCCCGTCTGGAATTCCCCTGTTTTCTGAGTGTTTACTGTCCTGGTTTTAGAATTTTTAAAATACTGGTAGCCAGATTTTGTTCATTATCATGGTTTCCTCCTTTCTGTTGAAATTGTCCACATGCTTGTGGATTTCAGTGGCTTCTCTGTGTTGTCTGACATAGTGGTTGTGAGAGTGGTCCGGCACTCCTGTGTTCTCCAATAATATCACAGCTGCTAAGGTTCTAATACAACTAAGCTGAATCAGCAAACTATAATGCACTGCAGGCTTAGATTTCTTATCCCATAAGGCAGGGGTGGGCAACCTACGGCCCGCGGGCCAGATGCGGCCCCGGCAGCCGATTCTGTCCGGCCCAGGGAGAAGGGCGTCGGGGGCGGGGCCAAGAGGAAGGGGTGCCGCTGCCGCCATCCCATCGTGGGCTCTGTGGGGCCTGTGTCGGCAGACAGGCCGGAGGAGCAGCGGCTTTGGAGTGCCTGCCATCCCTGGAAGCGATCCGGGCCTGCAGTGGGAGCATTCGGCAAACTACGGCGGCTGATCGCCCTGGCGACCCAAAAGACTTGATCGTCTTCCAGGTCGCCAGGGCGATCAGCAGCCTCAGATCGCCGACTGCTGCCCCTGCAGGCCTGGATCGCCTCCAGGGATGGCAGGCACTCCATAGCAGAGCGATCAGCTGGGGAACGGCTGGGGGAGCGGGCAGAGGACTGCAGCCTCCGATCGTCTGCTGCTCTGCTCTCCTCTGCTGCAGCGGCGGCTGGGTCCGCTTTGGCATCCTCTGGGCTGGGTCCATTGGGACATTCCATCTTGGTTCGCACCTTGTCTTCTTGAATTCAATTTTATTTTAGTGGCTTTTATTATTATTTTATAATAATTTTATAATAATATAATAATAAATAATATAATATAATGTTATATTATAATTTCAATATATTATGTCTATATATATATATATATACTATAATATAATAATTATGATATTAATACTAATAATATATGAATATTTCTTGATATATTAATATGTTAATATTAATGAGGTGTAATATATAGTAAATATAGTAAATAAATAAATAATGTAGATTAGCATGTGCCGTATTTTTCGCACCATAAGACGCAGTTTTTTTCCTCCCAAAGTAGGAGGAAAAATCAGCCGCATCTTATGGAGCGAAGGGGGAGGCGATAGTAAGCCTTTCCCTTGGCCGCCTCCTCCTCGGTCCCACCTCCTCCTCCTCCTCCGCCGCCGCCTCCCGCCTCCGCCCGCCGCCGCCTACCTCTGCCTCCCTCCCTCGCTGCCGTCGTGCATGGGCAGTAGGTCCCAAGCGCGTCTGACGCGTCTGATGCCTGACGCAGGCGCGCCTGGCGCGCTGACGCAGGCACGCCTGGCGCGCTCGGGACCTACTGCCCATGCGCGATGGCGGCGAGGGAGGGAGGCAGAGGTAGGTGGCGGCGACGGGGGAGGCGGGACCGAGGAGGAGGCGGCCAAGGGAAAGGCTTAGGGATGGCGGAGGGCGCCGAGGAGGGTCCACCCTTCCAGGTGGGCAGGCCGCGCTTCAAGCAGGCAAGCGCCGGGGCCCACTTTTTGGCTCAAAGTATTTTTTTCCAATTTTCCTCTTCTAAAATCTAGGTGCATCTTATCAGCAGGTGCGTCTTATGGTGCGAAAAATACGGCAGTTCCGCCTTTAGGTGCGGCCCTCCATAATATTTTTTGGCTCTCGTGTGGCCCCTTGGAAAAAAAATAATTGCCCACCCCTGGCATAAGGGGCAGAAAACTCACAACACTCCCAACAGAGGGAAAGACCCTCAGCTGCCATCCATTCAATGAAGGTCATACAAATCAGCCACAAAACAGGCAAAACACAGAGCAGTCAAAATAAATCTTTATTGAATGCCACACTTGACATTCAGGTGACGCGAGTGTCTTCCAATCACCCCCTTCCCTCCACAAAGGATCCCTTTTGACCGGTATTGAAAAGACAAGTTTTAGGCGTAGAAAAATCATCCGTGTCTAAGAATATTTGATTTTCCATTGTTTCACGAGGAATTGTGAGCGCTAGATGATTGTGATTGTTCTCCCCATCTAGTCACTTCCACCAGGACAATTTAACAGCAGTATAAAAAGGAGCACGTGTTGACATTTTAAAAAGGAACGCAGCTGCCAGGTCAGGGCCACTCATTGTCCGCTTCCAAGGAGAAATATATTGGCAACATGCCCTCATTTAACACCATCTATATATTATTTCAGGTAGTGGTTGTTCAGTCCAATAATTTAGGAGTTTGAGACCAGTCTCTCTTGTCTGGGAATGTCGATCATAAGTCCTCATGCGCATTAGGTGAAGAAACATTGGCGGGCGTCTCCTCTTCTGTTAAAAAAAAATACAACACATCTTAATGCAACATCTATAGTTACATTATTCATATCATCTGGGATCCAGAGATGCACATGTTTCCATGCAAAAAGTTTTCAGGGGGAAGTGGGTGGAAAAGTCCTCTGGGAAGGAGGCCAACAGGCTTCTTTGTACACATAGTACATCACGTAATATTTGGATCCCGGCCATTTAAAAAAAACCCACAAAAATAACGACAATCTCGTTTCGATTAAAAGCTTTAGAGTAGCTTTCCCCAACCAGGTACTTTTGAATTACACTACACATGTCCCGGGGAGAAGGGCGTCAGGGGCGTGGCCAAGAGGGAGGGGTGCCGCTGCTGACATCCCATCATAGGCTGTGGGGCCTGCATCGGCAGACAGCCCGCCGCCCCGAAGAACAATCGGAGGAGCGGCGGCTTTGCAGTGCCTGCCATCCCGTGAGGCAATCCGGGCCTGCAGCGGGAGCAGTCGGTGAGCTGCGGTGGCTGATCGCCCTGGAGACCCAGAAGACTTGATCGTCTTCCGGTTCGCCAGGACGATCACCCACCGCAGCTCGCTGACTGCTCCCGCTGCAGGCCCGGATTGCCTCGCGGGATGGCAGGCACTGCAAAGCCGGGGTGGCAGGCACTCCATGGCAGGGCGATCAGCTGGGGAATGGCTGGGGGAGAGAGCGGGCGGAGGCCTGCAGCCTCCGATCGTCTGCTGCTGTGCTCTGCTGCGGTGGTGGCTGGGTCTGCTTTGCCATCCTCTGGGCTGTGTCCATTGGGCCATTCCATCTTGGGATCCTTCCTCTCTTCAGGATGTCAGCCTTCATCTTGGTTCGCACCTTGTCTTCTTGAATTTAATTTAATTTTAGTGGTTTTTATTATTATTTTATAATAATAATTTTATTATAATAATAAAATAAATAATATAATATAATGTTATATTATATTATAATTTCAATATATTATAATGTCTATATATATATTTACTGTAATATAATAATTATATTAATACTAATAATATATGAATATTTCTTGATATATTAATATGTTAATATTAATGATGTGTAATATATAGTAAATATAGTAAATAACTAAATAAATAAATAAATAATGTAGATTAGAATGTAGTTCAGCCTTTAGGTGCGGCCCTCCACAGTATTTTTTGGCTGTTGTGTGGCCCCCTTGGAAAAAAAATTGCCCACCCCTGTCATAAGAACATAAGAACATAAGAAGAGCCATGCTGAATCGGGCCTCAGCCCATCTAGTCCAGCATTCTGTATCACACAGTGGCCCACCAGTTGTACACGGGGATCTCGAGCAGAAGGGAGGGCAAAACCCTGACCTGCTCCCGACCCCCCACAACCAGTACCCAGGGAAATCCTGCCTACCTCAACCAACTCCGAGGTGGCACTTGAATGTCCTTTTCAGTAACTACCGATACACTTGGTATCCATGAATCTGTCTAATCCTGCCTTGAAGCTGTCCAGGCTGACAGCGGTCACAACCTCCTCTGGAAGTGAGTTCCATAACCCAATGACCCTCTGGGTGAAGAAGTATTTCCCTTTATTAGTCCTAACTTTCCTACCTTGGAGCTTTAGGGAGTGCCCCCTAGTCCTAGTGTTGTGTGACAGAGAAAATATTTTTTCTTTATTCACCTTTTCTATCCCATGCATGATTTTATACACTTCGATCAAGTCACCTCTTAAACGCCGTCTTTCAAGGCTGAAAAGACCAAGGCGTTGCAACCTGATTTCATAAGGGAGCCGCTCCATCCCTTGGATCATTTTTGTTGCCCTTTTCTGTACCTTTTCCAGTTCCGTTATATCCTTCTTGAGGTGCGGTGACCAGAATTGTACACAGTACTCCAAATGTGGCCTTACCATCGATTTGTAGAGAGGTAATACAACATTTGCCGACCTATTTTCGATTCCCTTCCTGATCATGCCTAGCATAGAATTTGCTTTTTTCCCTGCTGCAGCGCACTGGGTTGACATCTTCATTGAGCTGTCCACCAAAACCCCAAGATCCCTTTCCTGGTTTGTCTCGGAAAGCTTTGACCCCATCAGTTGATAAGTGTAGTTGGGGTTCTTTGCCCCGATGTGCATGACTTTACACTTGTTTAGGTTAAAATGCATTTGCCACTTTGTTGCCCATTCACTCAATTTCGAGAGATCTTTCTGGAGCTCTTTACAGTCAGTTTCATTTTTAACTACCCTGAACAGTTTAGTGTCATCTGCAAACTTTGCTACCTCACACTTTACTTCTACATCCAGATCATTTATGAATAAATTAAAAAGTAACGGTCCTAAAACTGATCCTAGTGCTAGTCCACTACATCATACGGGTCCAACAATAAGGAAATACGTTAAAGGTAAGAATTCACACGAAGACTAACGTTGGGAAGGATTTTTTAAAGTACAGAAACACTGAACCTCCGTGTACTATGCTAATTATACATTAACAAATTATTTTCCAACCATCATGAAAGCGGTTACAAAATAGACTCACCAAGTTTTACCGTTGGGATGCAGACACCGTCGCTGTCTTGAAAGCCTTCTGCGCAGGCACATTTGTAACCACCTGGTGTGTTAATACAGTCCTCATTTTCTCTTGTGCACAATTTTTCCAAGAGTGCACACTCATCCACATCTGCAAATGCAACATAACCACAATGGACAAAAACAGATTCTATTAATATCCTTGAAACACTGCTCAGACACCCTTGTGAAGAGACCGAGAATTAGTTCCAGGAAGGGAAAGAACCAACGCAATGCAAAACAATCTGAATGTTGACTTCATAAATCCAATTTCTCACCTGTGCATTTTTCCTCCTTCATTTCATAGCCCGATGTGCAGCTTTTGCATGTGCTGGGCCCCTCTCCTGTGCACGCCAAACAGCTTGGATCACATGCTAAAAAATGGAAAAGAAAGCCTATCATTTTCAAAATACCTGAAGACCCCAAGTTACAAGCATCCCACTTACAAACAACTCATAATTAAGAACGAGGATGAGGTGAAGGAAGTGAGAGAAATCTACCCCACAGAAAGGAAATCCATTCCTAAAAGAGTTACCGTGGGCAAAAGGGGCCTCCATTGAAGCTTTGTCTCCAATCCTTGTTCTGACAACAAGCTAAATGTTTCAAAATCCAATCATCAGAGGGACAGAAAGTGAGGTGAAATCTTTTGAACAGTGGCCAGGACTGCTAAACAAACACCACAGGTTGCTTACCCTTCCCTATGCTATCCAAAGCTCTCTCTCTCTCTCTCTCTCTCTCTCTCTCTCTATATATATATATATATATATATATATATGGCATGGTTTCGAATCCAAAAATGGCGATTCTAAAATCAAATTGGGGGGATTTTTTTATTAGTAAAAGAAAGACTTACAAAAAAATTTCCAAAATTTCTAACATGTAACTTAATTATTACTAACTAAATTCGTTAGTAGTTCGTATCTAGCAGCGCATGCGCCATTCCAGATGGTTTTGGCCTACAACTCCCAGAAATCCTAACAGCTGGTAAATTGGCTGGGATTTCTGGGAGTTGTAGGCCAAAACTTGAATAAACCACACTGAATTCTAGATGGGACTCTCCAAATAGGAAGGAGGGAGGGAGGGAGGGGGGTATTCTATTCTTGGAAGCAGCAAAAAAAAGGAGGAGGAGGCCCCCCCTCGCTCCTCGCTGCCTCTCTCTCACCCCGATCCTGAGGGAGCGAGGGCCCAAGTTTGCCCAGGCTGAGAGGAAAAGGAAGAGGCCTGAGGCTGTGAGGAATGGTGGGAGTTGAAGTCCAAAACACGTACCTGGAGGGCTGAAGCTGGCCCCTGCGATGGGGCATGGCAGCAGAGCAACGGGGAAGAGAAGCATCTGAGAGAGCGCAGGGAGAGAGAGGAGGAGAAGCGTGTGTGCGTGTGAAACTGGCCCCTGCGATGGGGCATGGCAGCAGAGCAACGGGAAGAGAAGGGGGGGAAGCCTGGAGGACGACACTTTCCAGAATGCATTGCCTAGCCTACCTAGCAGCAGCGTCACTTCCAGTTTCTCATAGAAATGCGGGAAAAAGAAGAAGCTGAATGAAGGCGGGAAGGAAATGAGGGGAGAAGACAGGGAGAAGTGAGTACGTAGTACAATAATTAATTAATTAAGAATTAAGAATTTATTACGATCATAACGCAAATAGTTGGCCTCAAGGACCGTAAAGGAAGTCTACTTCCGGGTTCGCGGCAGCGATCCGTAAAAGCTCAAAAGTCCCATTACATACGAATCTCTTACGAATCCTTTTAATTTCCGTTTCATATATATATATATATATATATATACTAGCTGTACCCGGCACGCGTTGCTGTGCCCTATTTAGGAGATGCGAGAAAGTCTGAGTATGTAAGGGTTGGAATTGTTGTTAGCTATGGTGTTGTTGGGGCCCTGGCTGTGTCGTTGTGGGTTGTTCTGGTGGGTGGGATGTTGAAGTCCTGTGGAGTTGTTGTTGTGTGGTGTTGCTGGCGTTCTGCATAGCTTGTGGATATACAATGTTTTTTGCCTTTCCGTCTGCTGTGTTGATGTAGAGGTTGATGCTTGGAAGTTAACTTTGGAAGTGAGTGGAGGTACTTGAAATCCCATTATCCATGGTGTGTCCTCCTCTGAACTGCAGTCGGATGGAGTGTGGGTCATGGGGGGCATTGTGTGCCAAGTTTGGTCTTTATCGGTCTTGGTTCTGGGACACAGTGGTCTGTGGGGAATGATGGGTTTTGAAGTACTACAAATCCCATTATCCATGGAGGTACTTCAAGTCCCATAATCCATGGTCCACCCTCCTCCAAACTGTAGTAGAATGTAGCGTGGGTCATAGGGGCTCTGTGTGCCAAGGTAGGTTACTGTAAATTCAGGCCATACACAATGTCCCATGAGCTGAGGCCTAGTCAGGAGAATCTAGTTAATGAAGCCTTACTGTCAATTCAGGCGTAAACAGCATTCCATTAAGTGAGGCCTAGTCAGGGAAATTAAGTTAATGAAGCCTTACTGTCAATTCAGAGCGTAAACAGCATTCCATTAAGTGAGGCCTAGTCAGGAAATTAAGTTAATGAAGCCTTACTGTCAATTTTGGGCGTGGTCTGTGATTTGTAGGGGTGTAAATTTTCTGTGGGAAGTGAATTGGGTGTTTGTGTTTGTGCCTCAGCCCTTTGCCTTATCCTCCTCTGACAGTTTATTATGGGTCGGAATGTTCATGTTGGCTGGCCAGTACAGGAGTTATGCAAATCCGCCCTTATTGGCAGCCAATCATGTTGTCAGAATGTAGAGGCTGGGAGAGTCGTTGGCAGCCCGGAGGATGCTGGGAAATGTAGTTTTTTACTCGTTGTTTTGGGGGCCTTTTAGGTTTTGGGGGGGGAAAGTTTCTTTGCTACAAACATACCTTGCTTGAGGCCTATTTCTGTTGGCAAGTTTGGTGTTTCTGCGTTGTAAGGTTTCTCTGTTTGGGACTGTCGTTCCATGACGGGAACCCCTTTATATAATAGATATATATATATAGTGGGTTGAACTTGCTGACCGAAAGGCAGATGGTTCAAATCAGAGAAGCAGGATGAGCTCCCGCTGTTAGGCCCAGCTTCTGCCAGCCTACCAGCTTGAAAGCATCCAAGTGTGAGTAGATCAATAGGTACTGCTTCTGTGGGAAGGTAATGGCGCTCCATGCAGTCATGCTGGCAATATGGCCTAGGAGGTGCTTATGGACAATGCCGGCTCTTCGGCTCAGGATTGGATATGAGCGCCACCCTTTCAGAGTTGGACACAACTAGCCTTAATGTCAGTGGAGTTACACTTAGAAAATGTACCTGTTCTGACTTACAAATTCAGTTTAAGAACAAACCTGAAGAACCTATCTTGTTTGTAACTTGGGGACTGCCTGAAGTGGAAGATGCAACAACATTTGTCACATTTTATTTGTCACATTTCTATACGGCCCCTCTCAGCCCGAAGGCGACTCAGGACGGTTTACACAAGGCAGTCTCTGCCCTCAATACAACACAAGCAAACAAACCAAAAAAATAACCATATAACAACAAATTAACAATTAAAAACATACAGTTGCACTCTCAGCGTCACGTTGAAATCACTTTCCGTCACATGGTCATCATTCCATATATCTAATTAAACGGTTATATTACATCAGCAAATGCCTGCTCAAACAGCCAGGTCTTGACTTTCTTGCGAAATGTCAGGAGGGAGGGGGCCGATCTGATGTCTCTAGGAAGGGAGTTCCAAAGCTGAGGAGCCACCACTGAAAAGGCCCTGTCTCTCATTCCCGCCAGTCGCGCCTGCGAAGAAGGCGGGACCGGGAGCAGAGCCTCTCCAGATGATCCTAAACATCTCGTGGGTTCATAGGGAGAGATGCGTTTGGACAGGTAAGTTGGACCAGAACCGTTTAGGGCTTTAAAGGCTAAAGCCAGCACTTTGAATTGCGCCCGGTAGCAAACTGGCAGCCAGTGGAGCTGGCACAACAGGGGAGTTGGGCACTCCCTGAGTGCCGCTCCTGTAATCAACCTGGCTGCTGTCCATTGGACTAGTTGCAGCTTTCGAATAGTCTTCAAAGGCAACCCCACGTAGAGAGTGTTGCAGTAGTCTATATGGGATGTAACCAGAGCGTGGACCACCGTGGCCAAGTCAGACTTCCCAAGGTACGGGCGCAGCTGGAGCACAAGTTTTAACTGTGCAAATGCTCCCCTGATCACCACCGAAACCTGGGGTTCCAGGCTCAGCGATGAGTCCAGGATCACACCCAAACTGCGAATCTGAGTCTTCAGCGGGAGTGTAACCCCGTCCAACACAGGCTGTAAACCCATGCCCTGTTCGGCCTTTTGACTGACCAGGAGTGCCTCTGTCTTGTCTGGATTCAATTTCAATTTGTTCACTCTCATCCAGTCTGACACAGCGGCCAAGCACCGGTTCAGGACTTGAACAGCCTCCTTAGTAGCAGGTGGGAAGGAGTGACAGAGTTGGACATCATCTGCGTACAGATAACACCGCACCCCGAAACTCCAGATGACCTCCCCCAGCGGCTTCATGTAGATGTTAAACAACATGGGAGATAGTATTGAACCCTGAGGAACCCCACAAGACAATAACACCTTCTGAGACCGGCCCTCCAGAAAGGACCAGAGCCACTGCAAGACAGTACCTCCAAGCCCCATTCCTGCAAGGCGTCCCAGAAGGATACCGTGGTCAATGGTATCGAAGGCCGCTGAGAGGTCCAGCAGAACCAACAGGGACACACTCCCCCTGTCCAGCTCCCGGAGTAGATCATCCACGAAGGTGACCAAGGCTGTCTCGGTACCATGTCCCGGCCTAAAACCAGACTGTGCTGGGTCTAGACATCCTATTTAGTTCTCACCCGTTTCTCCCCATGGACTGAGGCAGGGAAGAATGTATTAAAATACAACCCATTGAAAACACATAACTTAGTTAAAACATCAGTTTATACAATAATATACAACCAATACATATGAAGACAGCCAGTATATAATTGATAACTCATCTAGATGGGCCTGCCAGAAGAGGTTTGCTTAAAGATTGCTTAAAATGAAATGCTAATACTCGCAGATGTCTCTATGCAAGTAAAGATTAAGTTGCAGCAGTAAGTGATGTTGATAATGGCAGATAAAGCATTGCCAGAGGTATTGTTTATCACACACAGAAGTGGCTAGAACTCTCTTCTTATTCAACATCTACATGCGCCCCTTGGCCCAGCTGGCCCGTGACTTTGGTCTGGAGTGTTATCAGTACGCGGATGACACCCAGCTTCTGCTGAGAATGGACGGCAGGCCGGATACCGTACCCGATTGTTTCCATCGATGCCTCGAAGCCGTGACTGGTTGGCTGCGTGCCAGCCGGCTGAAGGTGAATCCGTCGAAGACGGAGATCCTGTGGCCCGGTCGCCCTGGGCCGGGTGGGTGCCGGTTGCCTACCCTGGATGGCGAGCGGCTTAGCCCGTCATCTTCAGTTAAGAGCTTGGGTGTTCAGTTGGACTTCCTGCTGACCATGGAGTCCCAGGTCTCTGCGGTCAGCAGGGCGTCCTTCTTTCACCTACGACAGGCTAGCCGACTGGCACCCTACCTGTCCAGGAGCGACCTGGCGACGGTAATCCAAGCGACGGTCATCTCGAGACTGGACTACTGTAACGCCCTCTACGTTGGCCTTCCCTTGTCGACACCGGAAACTCAAGCTAGTGCAGAATGCCGCTGCTCGCTTGCTGACGGGCTCGTCGGTGAGGGAGCACATCACGCCCATTCTTCGGCAGCTGCACTGGCTCCCTATCGAGTACCGAATTGCCTTCAAGGTGTTGGTATTGACCTTTAAGGCCTTACACGGCCTAGGGCCTGCGTACCTGAGGGACCGCCTTACCCCCGTATCTACCCCGAGATCACTGCGGTCAGATGAACAGAATCTGCTGACGGTACCATCAGTCCGCTCCTGCTACCTATCTACGACTAGACAGAGAGCCTTTTCTGCAGCAGCTCCAGTGCTGTGGAACTCTTTGCCGGACAGTGCTCGAGCCATCTCAGAGCTAGCACCATTCAGAAGGGCTTGTAAGACCGCCCTCTTTGGACTAGCCTTTAATTAGGCATAGAAGGATTGCACCTCAAGAACTATGTATGTCACCCTGCACCTCAAAATGTGTCAAATTGTGTTTTAATGTGTTTTATGTTTTTTATTGTAGGGCTACATGTCTGCGACATGATGCCCATTTATATTGTTGTTATCCGCCCCGAGCCTGTGGGAAGGAGCGGAATACAAGACCGAAGAAATAAATGAATAAATAAATTCTTAATGGGCCAGTAACTCCAATCCACCTTTGATTTCACATGCCAAATGAGAGCTCAGTCCTACCTAAAATACATTCAGCACTGTGGACAGCTCATACAGAAACCTCTGCCGTTCCGTATTTTTAGGCCAGAATCCAAGGGTGTCGTTTTCTTATTGCAAATCATATTTGCACTTGCAGACAACTAGCTCTGGCCTTGTGCAGGTGGCAGGATGTCTGGAGACTAGAGAAAGCATGCGGGCTTCTTAAACTGTGGGTCCCAACTCCAAATGGGGTGGGTCCCCTTATCTCAATGTTGGGGACACACAAAAATTGGAAATAATAAAAAAAAATTCTGAATGCCACCCGTTTACGGAAATCTGTTAGCAACAACATGCTGCATTTACAGAGGACTCTTCAGAAATTGTTCCACAAAAAAGGGAAATTAATTTTAGAAAGCCCTGCAAATGCTGATTAGTTTTCAGTAAATGTTTTGTTTTTATACCTGTTTTATTATATATACCTTGGGTCACGTAAAAATATATTGGGAGGAAAGGGGTCACAAGGGAAACGCTGACACTAAATTAACACCAAAACCTGTCTGATAATTTAATAACTTGAGGCAATAAGAAATGTAACATATTTACGCTCTTCTGTTTCTCTTTCTTTCTTTATTTACATCAGGGCTGCCCAGGAAGTCAATTGCGATCGACCAGTCAATCCTGGGACTGAAGGAGGTCGATCCCAGCCGGATGGGGCTTCTCAGAGGAGCCAGGTCCCGCCAAGCCCTGTCCCCTCCCCCAGCTTTGGCACTCCCAGCAGCTTCTCCAGCCTTGAGGAGGGTAGGGCCAAGCCAGCCTTGTGCTAGCTATGCTACCACTGGCTTGGCATTGCCATTCAAGCCTCCAGAAGCTGCTGGGAGGGCCAGAAGGGGCAGAGCCAGGTCGCGCCAAGCCCCCCCCTCCCCAGCTTCGGCATTCCCAGCAGCTTCTCCAGGGTAGGGCCAAGCCACTTGTGCTAGCTATGCCACCACTGGCTTGGCATTCACCCTCAAGCCTGGAGACGCTGCTGGGAGTGCCGAAGCCAGAAGGGGGCGGAGCCAGGTCACGCCAAGCCCCTCCCCCAGCTTTGGCACTCCCAGCAGTTTCTCCAGCCTTGAGGAGGGTAGGGCCAAGCCAGCCTTGTGCTAGCTATGCCACCACTGGCTTGGCATTGCCATCCTCAAGCCTGGAGAAGCTGCTGGGAGTGCCGAAGCCAGAAGGGGGCAGAGCCAGGTCGCGCCAAGCCCCGTCCCCTCCCCCAGCTTCGGCACTCCCAGCAGCTTCTCCAGGCTTCGGCACTCCCAGCAGCTTCTCCAGGGTAGGGCCAAGCCAGTCTTGTGCTAGCTATGCCACCACTGGCTTGGCATTGCCATCCTCAAGCCTGGAGAAGCTGCTGGGAGTGCCGAAGCCAGAAGGGGGCGGAGCCAGGTCACGCCAAGCCCCTCCCACAGCTTTGGCACTCCCAGCAGCTTCTCCAGCCTTGAGGAGGGTAGGGCCAAGCCAGCCTTGTGCTAGCTATGCTACCACTGGCTTGGCATTGCCATCCTCAAGCCTGGAGAAGCTGCTGGGAGTGCCAAAGCCAGAAGGGGGCAGAGCCAGGTCGCGCCAAGCCCCGCCCCCTCCCCCAGCTTCGGCACTCCCAGCAGCTTCTCCAGGCTTCGGCACTCCCAGCAGCTTCTCCAGGGTAGGGCCAAGCCAGTCTTGTGCTAGCTATGCCACCACTGGCTTGGCATTGCCATCCTCAAGCCTGGAGAAGCTGCTGGGAGTGCCGAAGCCAGAAGGGGGCGGAGCCAGGTCACGCCAAGCCCCGCCCCCTCCCCCAGCTTTGGCACTCCCAGCAGCTTCTCCAGCCTTGAGGAGGGTAGGGCCAAGCCAGCCTTGTGCTAGCTATGCCACCACTGGCTTGGCATTGCCATCCTCAAGCCGGGAGAAGGCAGAAGGGGGCGGAGCCAGGTCACGCCAAGCCCTGCCTCCTTCCCCAGCTTCGGCACTCCCAGCAGCTTCTCCAGCCTGAGGAGAGGGTAGGGCCAAGCCAGTCTTGTGCTAGCTATGCCACCACTGGCTTGGCATTGCCATCCTCAAGCCTGGAAAGCTGCTGGGAGTGCCGAAGCCAGAGGGGGCGGAGCCAGGATGCGCCAAGCCCCCCCCCTCCCCAGCTTCGGCACTCCCAAAGCTTCTCCAGCCTTGAGGAGGTAGGTACATCTTTCTGACTTGGTTTTAATATAAGTAGCCCGCATGCTGAAAAAGTGTGGGCACCCCTGATTTACATGATTTATATATCGCAGCGGACTCCATTTGTATTCCCTTCTCAGGGCTCCCAAGACATACATAGTGGGAACATGCCAACTCACGAACAAAATAAAACAATGCTATAACCATAAAAATAACAAAAATGATACTAAAAAACATCATTAAAACATTACAATGTACATATACAGGCAAACATTCAATGCCATAGACACACAACACATGGACAGACAGAGGCAATTTAACATTCCAGCTTCTGGCCACCAGGGGGAGCTGTTGCATTCCTTCATTCTTTTTGCATACTTCCTGGAGAGATTTATGGCCTTGTAGGTCAGTTAAATTAGCCTCTCCAGAAAGTGGTACCTAATTTTCCTACTTGACAGATCCAACTGTCTTTTGGATTGCAAAGGTCGACAACGAGCGACACAATTTGGTCGAGAGCTCACCCTGACCCGGGCAGGCCTAGAACTCATGATCTTCTGGTCAGTAGAGATCTTATGCAGCTGTCTCCCAGCCAGCTGTGCCACATTCCCCCTTCACACACCAGCTTTAACATTGGTTTTAGACAATGGAAAAAATTAAACATTCTCTCAAGTTGTTTAAAATACATATATATTGAAAAGAAACCTTTGCATGCGTATGAGCCATCCGTGTTTAAACAATATTGGTCAGCCTTGCAAGGAGAGTCCTCTGCAGCACATTCATCCACATCTGAAAAAGTCACCACAAATGCAATTTCAGAAAGATCCAGGAATGAAATATTGTCAGGAAAAAGCAAAGAACTCTTTATTTCTCATTCCCACACGAACCTTCTGGAAAGTTCCCTCGCTTCAAAGGACAGGGAAATATAGCAACAGTAAAGTGCCCCTGGTGGTACAGTGGGTTAAACCTCTGAGCTACCGATCTTGCTGACCGAAACGTCGGCAGTTCCAACCTGGGGAGCAGGTTGAGCTCCTGCTGTTAGCCCCAGCTTCTGCTAACCTAGCAGTTTGAAAACATGCAAATCTGAGTGAAGCAATAGGTACTGCTTCAGCAGGAAGGTAACAGCGTTGCTTGCATTGATGCCGGCCACATGACCTTGGAGGTGTCTACGGGCCATGTCGGCTCTTTGTTTTAGAAATGGAAGTGAGCACCACTTCCCAGAGTCGGACACAACTACGCTTGATGCCCAAGGGAACCTTTACTTTTTAAAATTGTCTTATCCACAGCTGCGCATTTGCAGGCACATCTCAGTCAAAACATTGCACTACGTTAAAATAATGGATGTGGCTGTTATTGAGACATGCCACATGATCACAGGATGTCTACACCCCACACCACTGGAGAAATTATACTATTTAGCTGGCACTGCACCACCTGACGTCCGTCGGGAAGTAGCAGCCGATGATGAAAGGACCAAGGTAGTGACATCTCCGACCCATCCTCTATTAGGATACCAGCCAGCATGCCACTGGCTTAAATCAAGACACATCTTCCTAAGATAGAGAAATAGACTTGAAGGAACACCTTAGCAAGCGAGAATCCAAAAGTGGCAGGTTGAAACCCAGCACCTTAATCAGTGGCTGAGACCAGATGAGAAACTCCCTCCTGGGCACACGGAATATTGAGCCACCTGGAAGGTGCTGAACAGGTTGCACTCTGGCACCACAAGATGCAGAGCTACCTTAAGAAATGGGGTACAAAGTGGAGTCCGTGACACGCAAGTGTGGGGAAGAGCAAACCACAGACCACATGCACAACGGAGGACCTAATGACGGCGATACTAAAGGCATTCCAAGTGGCCAGTTTCTGGTCAAAGAACATTTAGCATAACTTTGTTTGTGTATTAAAATGCATTTTAACTGCACCCTCAACTTGCTTCTGACATGATAAATAAATATTGGGTGTCCTTGGGAAAGTCACTCTCTCGGTGTCAAAGAAACGGAAAGTCCCATTTAAACAAATCTTGCCAAGAAAGCTCTGGCAGCATGTTTCCTCCAAGGCAGGGGTGGGCAACCTACGGCCCGCAGGCCGCATGCAGCCGGCAGCCAATTCTGTCCGGCCTGGGGAGAAGGGCGTCCGGGGCAGGGCCAAGAGGAAGGGGTGCCGCTGCCGCCATCCCATTGCGGGCTCTGTGCGGCCTGTGTCAGCAGACAGGCCGGAGGAGCGGCGGCTTTGGAGTACCTGCCATCCCTGGAGGTGATCCGGGCCTGCAGCGGGAGCACGCCGCGACCTGCGGGGGCTGATCGCCCTGGCAACCCGGAAGACTTGATCGCCCGTCGGGTTGCCAGGGCGATCAGCCGCCTCAGATCGCCGACTGCTCCCCCTGCAGGCCCGGATTGCCTCCAGGGATGGCAGGCACTCCATAGCAGGGCGATCAGCTGGGGAATGGCTGGGGGCGAGAGCGGGCGGAGGCCTGCAGCCTCCGATCACCTGCTGCTCTGCTCTCCTCTGCTGCGGCGGCAGCGGTGTCCGCTTTGCCATCCTCTGGGCTGGGGCCATTGGGCCATTCCATCTTTGTTCGCACCTTATCTTCTTGAATTTAATTTAATTTTAGTGGTTTTTATTATTATTTTATAATAATTTTATTATAATAATATAATAAATAATATAATATAACGTCATATTATATTATAATTTCAATATATTATAATGTCTATATATATATATATATTAGGCATGAGAAAGAAGTTATGAAAATGATTCGTTTCGTAAGAAATTCGTAAGAAATGCTACTTTCGAGTATTTCCGCACCTGGAACGCCAACCAGGAAGTGGACTTTCTTTTCGAACTTCGGGGGCCAGGATTTTCTTAAGTGTCATTATTAGGTCGTAGGGGGGGGGGCACCCTCCTTCTCTCTCACCACCCTCCCGCCTCCCTTGCCAATAAGTATTATGGCAAGGCAAGCCCTAAACTCGCTCCTTCTTTTGGCTGGAAGCCTGGAAAAAATGTAAACAGAGAGGATTACTCAAGTAAATCTGCAAAGGAGGGCCCTTTGGATGAAGGGCCCTCCTTTGTGGATTTACTTCTGAAAAACCTCTCTGTTTACATTTTCCCAGGCTTCCCTGCCTCTCCTGCCCTGCCAGGATCTAAGGCATCAAAGAGTATTGGGGTGAGAAACCAACCTAATGTATAATAGAATGAATGCTACTGTAAGTGCCTAATATTATAAGTAATCCAACTGGTCATACCTACATTCCATGCACATGCAATAATACAGCAGTAATAACAAGAGGTAAAATTCAAAACCGAAGTATTCTGACTGGTCTCTCCTCATGCGGTGCAAACGGGCTCTTCTCTTATTAGCCCGGGAAATTAGCCCGGGGAAAAGCCAGTGTTTGCTGCTTGGGAGCACACACATACATATTCTTGGGGGGGGGGGAGATTTGCTGCAGAATCCCGGGCTCATAGAGAAGATTCTGCAGCACATGCCCCCAAAGAATATGTATGTGTGTGCACCCAGGAAGCAAATGCTGTGCCCGGGTTTTGCCTTCCCGGGCTCAGAGAAGAGCCTTTTGCAGTTTGAGGAGGAGCACAGTCAGAATACTTCGGTTTGAATTTTACTCTTCTTATACCCTTTGTTATTACTGCTGTATTATTGCATGTGCATGGAATGTAGGTATATGACCAGCCTGGGCAAACTTGGGCCCTCGCTCCTCGGGATCGGGTGAGAGAGAGGCAGCGAGGAGCGAGGGGGGCTCCTCCTCTTTTCTTTTGCTGCTTCCAAGAATAGAATACCCCTCCCTCCCTCCCCCCCTCCCTCCCTCCTTCCTATTTGGAGAGTCCCATCTAGAATTCAGTGTGATTTATTCAAGTTTTGGCCTACAACTCCCAGAAATCCCAGCCAATTTACCAGCTCTTAGGATTTCTGGGAGTTGTAGGCCAAAACCATCGCGAATGCGCATGCGCTGGCATACGAATTACTAACGAATTTCGTTAGTAATTAAGTTACATTTTAGAAATTTTTGGAATTTTTTTTTGTCTTTCTTTTACTAATAAAAAAAAAAATCCCCCCCCATTTGATTTTAGAATCGCCATTTTTGGATTCGAAACCATGCCTAATATATATATATACAATATAATAATTATATTAATACTAATAATATAGGAATATTTCTTGATATATTAATATGTCAATATTAATGATGTGTAATATATAGTAAATATAGTAAATAAATAAATAATAATAATAATAATAATACTTTAATATTTGTGAGTCGCCCTCCACCGGCGGTGCTCCGGGCGACTTACAACAGTTAAAACCCTAGGGTGAACAATGTACAACAGTTTAAAAACATGGAATATGAACAGGAGGGGGTGGCTCAGGTAGTCCAGGGTACCGAGCCAGTCCCGAACGCTAGGCGGAAGAGCCAGGTCTTCAAGGCTGGCCGGAATCCAGATAGAGTCGGAGAGGCTCTGAGGGTGGGCGGCAGTGAGTTCCAAGTCGAAGGGGCCGCGACGGAGAAGGCTCTCCGCCGAGTTTCCGCCAGTCTAGCCTCCCGCACTCCAGGGGTAGTCAGGCGGTCACCGTTGATGGAGCGTGCTGGCCTCTCGCTGCATTGGGCCGTCAGCCGGTCACTCAGATAGGAAGGCCCAATGTTGTGCCGGGCTTTAAAGGTGAGCACCAGGAGTTTGTAAAGGGCTCTGAACTCTAGGGGCAGCCAGTGAAGTTCTTTAAGAATGGGGGAATGTGATCCCTCACTGATGACCCAGTAATGAGTCTGGCTGCGGCGTTATGGATACGTTTCAGCCTCTTAGTTGTTGTCTGGGGAGGCCCACATATAGGGCGTTGCAGTAGTCGAGTCGTGAGACTACAGTGGCATGGACCACTGTTCTCAAGGCCTCTGGTGGAAGGTAGGGAGCCAGCCGACGGGCCCTACGGAGATGGAAAAAGGAGCCCATAGCTGCAGCCTGGATCTGGGCCTCCATCGTGAGATTTTCGTCTAGGATCACTCCCAGGCTTTTCACCGCCGGGGCTGGAGCCAGGGACTCGCCCTCGAAGAGTGGAAGTGGTGGGCGGGGTCGGGACGACCCGGCCAGAGGATCTCCGTTTTAGCCGGGTTGATCTTGAGTCTATATGCCCTGAGCCAGCTCGTCACCGCCCTCAATCCTAGGCTGAAACTGTCCGGTACTGATGATGACCCTGGGTCAAGCTTCAAGAGCAGCTGCGTGTCGTCTGCGTATTGGTAGCAGGAGAACCCATGGCTCCTAGCAATATTAGCCAGGGGCTGGATGTAGATATTAAAGAGGGTGGGAGATAGAATGGCACCCTGAGGGACTCCACACTCCATTCGTTTTCAAAGAGACTTGACCCTGCCACTCGACCCGCTGCGAGCGGCCCTCGCAGGAACGATTCCAGCCAGGCCAGAGCTCTGTCTTGGATCCCGGAGGCCGCCAGGCGATGGAGAAGCAGGTCGTGGTCGACGGTATCAAAGGCCGCCGTAAGGTCCAAGAGGACTAGGATTGCCGAGCCTCCCCGATCCAGTTGTCGACGGATGTCATCAGTGATTGCCACGAGAACGGACTCCACTCCGTGGCCGCGCGGAAGCCCGACTGGGACGGGTCCAATAAATAAATTACGTAGATTAGAATGTAGTTCCGCCTTTAGGTGCAACCCTCCATAATATTTTTTGGCTCTCGTGTGGCCCCTTGGGAAAAATAATTGCCCACCCCTGCTTCAAGGTCACCAGAAGTGACTTGAAAACGCACAACAACTGAGAGTGTACACAAGTAATGCACTTTAGTCTTCTAAGGACCAATTTCAATGGAAGAAGTGTTACTAGTTTTGCATCGGATGGACTCACTCACCTACACAGGCGTCTTCATTTCTAATCCAGCCTTCTTTACACTCTTTACAATCTGTATTAGTTGCGCCAGAGCACGTTTTACATGAATCGTGGCAAGCTGTTAAAACAAAGCAACACGTGGTAAATATTTTTACATGAAATTCTTCAAAATCAGTTTACTACGCCAACGGAACAAAGGAAGTTTGGCTCTTTATAGGAATATTCTTGCTCAAGTCTCAAATTAGTTTAGAACAGACCTGGGCATCTTGCGGCCCATGGGCCGCATGCAGCCCGGCGGCCGATGCTGACCGGCCCGCATCTCCCTCAAGTCTTTGTCCTGAAGAGAGGGAGGCAAACTCCCATTGGGGCGGCTACATGTTGAAGAAGCAAACGTGAAGAAGCAGGCAGGCAAGCAGAGAGGAGCAAGCACTGCCACAGAGTATGCCGTTGCCTTCCTCCCTTCTCTCTCGCATGTTCCCCCCCCCTCTTGCTTCACGCTCTTTCCCTTCTTCTGTTTCCTGTCTTCCCTCCGTTTCCTTCCTTATTTCCCTCCCTCCTTCTCTTTTTCCTCCTTTCCCTGTTTCCTTCCTTCCCCATCCACCACATGAACGCAAGAGGGAAGGAGGGGGAGTGCAGCGAGGGAGAGGGGGCGGGGCCAGAGCAGGAAAGGGGCGGGGACGAAGCCGGAGCGCGCAGGGAAGGGGGCGCTTCCATTCTCTCCTTATCTTCCTCCTCTTCTGTCTCTTTGGGCATATTGAGGATTCGTGCCAAGTTTGGTCCTGATCCATCATTATTTGAGTCCACAGTGCTCTCTCGATGTAGGTGAACTACAACTCCCAAACTCAAGGTAAATGCCCAGCAAACCCTTTCAGTACTTTCTGTTAGTCTCACGAGAGTTCAGTGTGCCAAGTTTGGTTCAAGATGGCTAAATAGCCATCTGTGAGGAATGCTTTGATTGTATTTTTCCCTTATGTCAGAAGGAGGTTGGACTGGATGGCCCTTGGAGGTCCCTCCTACTCTAGGAACCTGTTATTATTATTATTAGCAGAGGCTGAATGAATATCATCATCATTATTATTATGAATGAATTCAGGGGCTTATTATACGCACATTTAGTTGAATTCAGCCTTAAAATATATTATCCTAGCTGTACCTGCCCTATTTTTGCCCACCGTTACTATGGTAACTGATGTTGGCCAATGGGTTGCCACTAGCTGCCGCAGAGGATGCTGGGAAATGTAGTTTTTTTGGTATCGTTGTTTTGGGGGCCTTCTAGGTTTTGGGGGGAAAAGTTTATTTGCTAAAAACCTTCCTTATTTGAGGCCTATTTTTGTTGGCAAGTTTGGTGTCTCTGCCTTGGAAGGTTTCTCTGTCTCTGTCAGCCGTTCGACGACGGGACCTCCTTTATATAATAGATGGCTCTCACTGAAATAAATTTCCAAATATTTTGCTTTTATGGCTCTCCGAGTCAAAAACGTTCCTGACCCCTGATATAATGAATCACAAATGATACAAATGTTCACATTTTGTTAACCATTTGAGTGAATAAATGTCATTTTTCCAAGTACAACCTCTGTTTTTCATGGCTCATAACATATACTCTTATCAGTCTTATTAATATATCAAAAACGCAATTTAGTGCCTTTTAAAATTATTATTAAAGAAATTCAATTGATATTATGTAGAATGTAGTTCAGCCTTTAGGTGCGGCCATCCATAATATTTTTTGGCTCTCGTGTGGCCCCTTCGAAAAAATAATTGCCCACCCCTGCTCCAAGGATTAAGCATTAAGCTGTAGCAGAAAAAGTATTTGGAGAAATTAGAGTGTCTTTGGGTGCCTTGTGACACTTAAAGCGCATAGTTATACCTGTACAAATGGAATGTGTATCATTTCTGTAAGAGTTGTAGTAGCCATCGGAGCACTCCAAACAAAATTCTCCTGTGTATTCGTTTTTACAGCTGCACGATCCATCTCCACTCCTCGTACCGTCTCCATTGCAGCGCCCGTTTCCATGGCAAGGTCTTTCGGATCCCCCGCGGCAAGCTTAAACAAGGGAAAGCATGACGTTGATTGTTCGCGCATATAAAACCCAAAAGCACAACTTGGAAGTGAAGTGTCCAAAGGAAGGACGTTACTGCTAATAGGTCATTTTTGGGATGACGACACTATCAGTTTCGGCATTTCAAGAGTCATCTTGGGAACTCCTGCTGCTGACGTATTCCTGACCTCCTTTGACTGAAGCCCATGGCAACCTTTGGAATCTTCCACTGAGATCATTACTACTGGAACCAAATATATAGCTATCTCTATCTACCTACTTGAATGCTGGCCAATGATTATACCAATACTGCTGATTGACTGAATGGGATTACGGTACTTGGGGGGAAAAAATCATTTGTGACAAATTCTTCAACATATATGTGATGAAGTCGTGTTGTTTTGTTGCAAGATAAATGTATCGTTTGTTATTGCTTATTTGCCTATACGTTTAATGGTAAAATGTTTAACAAGCCACAGAGGGTTGGCGGGGAATGTTGGAGCAGCAGGCCCCTGTGAAGGCTGTTGCCGTGGAGACGGAAGTTAGACCTGCACCTGTTTTAGAACTTTCAGATTTTAAAAATAAGTCGGTTGGTTTTGTCGGTTGGTGGGAGGGAAGCTGTCTTTCGGAGCTTTTAGAAAGCAGTTCAGTTAGGGGTTTGAGAAACCCAGGTGAAAGACAGACGTTGTCCAAGTTAGAGTAGAATACTAACTTAATAGATAGGTAAAGCCTATAGTTGGCTATTTACCTGCTGGAGCAGTTAGTTATTAGGACTGCTTGGTTCTGTGTTAGGAAGTACAGTGGAAACTGTACCCTATTGTTGAAATGTTGTAACCGCAAGATTTGTACCTCTTAGGAGACTTGTTTGCAACCAACTAAGCTCTGAACTCTGTTGTAAAATAAACTGTTGAACATCTTCATTACAACACCTCTCAATGTTGTTCTTTTTAAAACACAAGCCTTAAAAGAACAAATATATTAACTGGTGGCAGTTTGAACATCTGTTGGTGGGGCTCAAAGGGAAAGTACCCACCCTACCACAGTGGGAAGAAACCCTTACTGCCCAGAGTTATAAAAGGGTTCGTTCCTTACATGTTAGTGGAAGTGGTAAGATTTGCAAAGTAGGCCTGCCCTGCCACGGTTAACACAAGGAGCCTGGAAGCCTTCTTTATATACTTCATTACATTATTTGGTGGCAGCGTATTTACTGTAAGGGTCAAGGGGTCCGAGCCCTGACATATTTGGTGGCATGGTGGGATAGCCTGCCCTGCCACACCGAAAAAGGAACGGTCAGTGGTGACTTACCAACGGGCCAACCCTGACCCCTTACAGTATCCTACATCAAATTCCCTTTAAATCCAGCTCATCTCTAGATGCAAATATTTTATTTTTAAAAACAGAATTCAGCCTTTATCTAATAAAGACATGAATTCGAAGTTACACCTACTATTAGTATGAATATATTCCAGTACTTCTTTCAAAAAACATTGCTCAGTTACCAATACAGTCTGGTCCATGTGTTCCAGCAGGACAGCAAACTTCAATGGTTTCTATGCAAAGCCACTTGAACAAATCAGGGTGCTTCTTCTTCCTGCAAACAGGAGGAAATGATACATGTCTTGAACAAAACACAAGATTACCGTACGAGATGCATCTACACTGTAGAATTAATGCAATGTGACATTGCTTGGTTCAAACTTAAAAGAGGCAGTGGTCTCTCCGCTGCTGAAGAAACCAAACTTAGACCGATCGGTTCCCTCCAATTACCACCCAGTTTCAAACCTTCTGTTCCTGAGCAAGGTGATCGAGAGGGCGGTAGCGGGGCAGCTGCAGCAGTTCCTTGAGGACACAGCCAGATTAGATCCCTTCCAGTCCGGCTTCCGCTTGGGGCACAGGACGGAGACTGTGTTGGTCGCCATTTCAGATCAGCCGGTGCCAGCTGGACAAGGACGGCTCAGCGCTGCTTGTGTTATTGGACCTCACCGCAGCTTTTGATACGGTCGATGACAATCTTTTGGCCCACCGCCTTGCCGTTGCCGGAGTCAGGGGAACAGCCCTGAAATGGCTGTTGTCCTTTCTCCACAACCGGGGACAGTGAGTGGAAAGGGGTAGTTTGGTTTTTGAGAGGGCTCCGCTTACTTGTGGGGTCCCTCAAGGTGCCATTCTTTCCCCTTTATTATTTAACATCTATATGCGACCACTTGCTGGTCTGGTTTGAAGCTTTGGGCTGGAATGTTATCAGTACGCTGATGACACCCATCCCGTCCTGAAATTGGAAGGCCGGCCGGACTCCGTACCCTCTTGTTTCCATCACTGCCTTGAAGCCGTCACTGGTTGGCTGCGTGCCAGTAGATTGAGGGTGAATCCAGCAAAGACGGAGATACTGTGGCTGGGCTGCCCGGTGGGTGGGGAGGCCCGACTGCCTAGCTTGGATGGCGAGGCATTATGCCCGACATCCTCAGTTAAGAGCCTTGGGGTCGTCTTAGACCTGTTGCTGTTGATGGAGGCCCAGGTCTCCACCGTCAGCAAAACCACTTTCTTCCATCTGCGGCAAGCTAGGCGTCTGGCCCCCTACTTGTCCAGAGACGACCTGGCCGCGGTGCTCCAAGCCACAGTCACCTCGAGACTGGACTACTGTAACCCCCTTTACATTGGCCTGCCCTTGTCAGTGATCAGGAAACTAAAGCCCCAGTGAGATGCCACATAACACCGATCCTCCAGCAGCTCCTTTGGCTTCTGGTCGAGCACCAGATCACCTTCATGGCACCAGATCACCTTCAATGTGATGAGGGGTGTTAATCCTCTCCCCCTTCAAGGCCTTGCATGGTCTGGGCTGGTTTGTCACCAGTACGCTGTATCTGAGGGACCGTCCAGCACTCTTCCCCTACCAACCCCAGAGGTCACTTCGTTCCGAACAAATGGACCTCCTGGAAGTGCCAACTTTTAAAGTTATTTGCCTCACATCGACCCGGCGCAGAGCCTTTTCTGTAGTAGCACCGTCAATCTGGAACACCCTTCCAAGTGATGTGCGGGCCTTGCATGATCTACTCTCTTTTAAGGCCTGCAAGAGCCCAGCTCCCATTTTCCGGCTAGCCTTTGATCACTAAGCTGGAAAATCTTTATTGGTCTAGTTTGATATGTTGTTTTTACTCCTGTGATGCTTCTATATGTTTGTAAGCTGCTCCGAGCCCTCGGGGAGTGGCGGCGTACAAGTCCAAATAATGAATAATAAATAGTAAATAAACTGCTTTAATCAAATGCTACAGAATCCTGGGAGTTGCAGTTTTATAAGGTTTTTAGCTTTTTCTGCCAAAGAATGGTCCTGTCTCACCAAACTACAAATCCCAGGATTCCATGGCATTGAAGTAATGCAGTTTGAATTAAGTGGTATCATACCAACACTGGCTTATGAACTTTCTGCTTTTTTCTAGCACCCTTCCTCACAACCCCTTTCATGCCCAGATTACCCATAAGGCCAACATAGGCCATGGCCTAGGGATGCAAGCCGAGGGGGGCGCAGATCACGGACCAAAAAACACCCTGGTCCGCGACCCTCTTTCCCCCTTTCTCATGCCCCTCCTCCCGTCAAAGTCTCTGCTCCGTCCCCTCTGTCTCTCGCTCTCTGGGCTGCGGCGGGGCCCTCGCATTGATCCATTGATTTGTCCGTGGGTCTCTGGCTGGTCTGACCTTCTGGCTCCCGGGGAAGCCGCCTCCATGGCGACTCGCCCAGCTCCCCCGGCGGCAGACTGTAAATTCCTGCAGCCAGAACCGATCGGCAGAGTCCGGGAGAGGGCGGTGGGAGGGAGGGGAGAAGGAGAAGAAGGAGGCAACTAGGAGGAAAGAAAGAAAGTAAAGAAGGAAGAGAGGGAGGGAGGAAGTGGGGAGAGAAAGGGCGTTGCTTGGGTGGACCTCTCCCAGGTCTCCAGCACGAGACCACGCCAACCCAGGCTTGCTCCTGCGCTCTTGGACCAAACCGAGGTGGGCAGCTTGGCCGAAGGGAGCCGCGAGAGAGAGCGAAGGATCAAGGCCAGGGTCTGGCTCTCCTGCCTTCGGGAGCAGCCGAACAAAAGCCGCACAAACCTCAACCTGAAACCTCCCTCAGTCTGCGGGTGCACACGCCAAGCGGAAATCTCTCTCTCTCGTGCGTGCCTTTGGAGCAAGTTTGCACCCGCTGCGCTCTCCCCAAGCCTCCCAAGGAGACCTTCAGAGCCCAGCGGAGCTTTCCAGGTGGTGGGAATGGGGACCTTGGAGGTGGCAGGATGGTGCCTACTCACCTTTCTCTTCTGCTCCGGAGGCACCATGGCAAAAGCCAGCCAAGTGTGGGTCTGAGTAGTGTGTGTGTGTGGGGGGTGTTGGGGGGGGATTCCAAAGTGTGGTAGGGGCTTAAATCCGGGCAGAGGCGTAATTCCAAAGTGTGGCCGGCTGGGGGCGCACCAGCTGGGAAAAGGTGTTAATCCGGGCCTGACCCCTTTTGATATTGGGAAAAAAGACCACTGACTGGTACTAATATCAAAGAACAACCAGTTGCATTACTACTTCTTTAGTGTTTAGAAGCAGGTGCCTCCCATCAGCTATAAAACTGTCCATTTTCCCAAACAAGAAATATTTGGAAATATCTTGTATGTACTTTTTAACACGTGTGTCAAGCACATACATTACATCCAAGCAGTCTTGCAGGTCATAAATGGGGGGGAACGGGCCAAGTTAAAAACAGATGAATGCCAAAGCCTATGGTATCCCTACTTCAGAAATAAGGAGGGGACATTCCTCACAGATATGACCTCTGAACTCCTGACCCTTGTTCTATTTATCTCCCTATAAGCCTGCGGTGGTGGGGAGTGAGAAGGAAAGACCAAATATAATATGACCTTTATTTGCACAGGCAGTTCTGAGAATACTTTTTGAGACTACCAGTAATTTTTTTAATCCTCACATCATCGCATTATTTTACTCACCATTTGAACCACCAGGCCTCTATCTGCTCTTCGTGTTCCTCTACCATGTAGTTGCATTCAAAATTACTACCGTCACATAGGTTTTCGATGATTTCTACGAGACGAATTTCACTACATAAAAAAGATAAAATATCATCAAATGAGAGCTCGACGAAACAAACGAAGCCTCCCTGCAGCTTGAAATGACCTGAGCCCGTCATCCTTGATCAAAAGCCTGGGGGTTCACTTGGACCCATTGCTGGCCATGGAGGCCCAGGTCTCCGCTGTCAGCAAAACGTCATTTTTCCATCTGCGACTGGCCCCCCTACCTGTCCAGGGACGACCTTGCCATGGTAATCCAAGCGACGGTCATCTCGAGGTTAGACTACTGTAACGGCCTCTACATAGGCCTTCCCTTGTCGACAATTCGGAAACTCAAGCTGGTGCAAAATGCTGCAGCTCGCTTGCTGGCGGGAGCGCCGGCAAGAGAGCACATCACGCCCATCCTACGGCAATTGCACTGGCTTCCAATTGAGTACCGGATTGTCTTCAAGGTGTTGGTTCTGACCTTCAAGGCCTTACATGGTCTGGGGCCGGTGTATCTGAGGGACCGTCTCACCCCGTATGTTCCCCTGAGATCACTGCACTCGGAAGAGCGCAACCTTTTAACGGTACCATCTGTCCGCTCCTGCCATCTCTCCAGCACGAGGCAACGAGCCTTTTCTGTCGCTGCCCCAATGCTCTGGAATGTACTGCCAGATAATGTCCGGGCTACGGCGGAGCCTATCCCATTCCGGAGGGCTTGCAAAACTGAATTGCCTTCGACTGATGCCCCTGGAGATTGTAACTGTCTGCTCTTACTGTTGTTGCATCATTGCAACTTTTATTCGCGTCGTTTTTATGATGTATTACTGTTTTACAGTGCATTTTAACATGTATGTAAACCGCACCGAGCCGGCCGGGAGGGGCAGAATATAAGATTGAACAAACAAACAAACAAATAAATAAATATTCGTGAGGTTTTTTTTGGCACAGACTGCAAGCCATTGCCTGCTGAAATGTGCTTGAGTTCACAGAAGGTAATGCCACATAATGGAGTTCGTGTCCAAAAAATACCAAATAAATAAATAAATAAATGACATATAGGTGGCAGCACATTGTTAGCTAGGAGTATAATATTATGCGCAGATCAAAATGTACTGAATCACGTTGGCTTTATAGCAAAGGTGTGCATATCTTCTGCACATTACTTTTTTTAATTCCTGTAAAATCTGTTCAGATAGATTTGGTAACCTTGGGAAGAAAACCTCACGTATGTGTTTGTTTGCATGTTCTTAAGATGTCAGAAATCTTTCTCATTATACACATAACAACAAACAGGCAGACCAAAATATTACCTCCGTGACCGTGGGGAAATGAGAAAGGAAACACATACCATACCTGGTCTCGTATTTAGAGAGTGTTTTTTCTTCCCAAGCGGTATTGCCTCCTCCAAAGTTCTTTTTTGCAGTATCTGTGAGACCCTGGAGAACAGGAAATACATTTATGTTTCATATATACGTTATCCATACAGTCTGAAAGTCATTTTATACACATTGTTGTTAATAATTTTGTGCATGAAACTAAGTTTGAGCCATAAAGGGGGCACAGATGGGAAGTTGATGCTAACTGTGAGAGAAATAAGGTTGAACACCGTGAAGGCCACCCACGACCTGGCTATCGGCCTTCTCCCAGTAGACTCAAATCAAGTAAAACTTCCATGAGCCATTTAGAGCTTTACAGGATAAAGCCAGCATTTTGAATTGTACTCGGTAGCAGACTGGCAGCCAATGGAGCTGGCATAACAAGGGAGTTGTATGCTTCATGTACGGCCCTCCAGTGAGCAGGGGCGGTCTTACCTCTCCCAGCTTGGTAAGCGAAGATTATTTTGCCCCCCCCCCCCGGGTGGCTTCTGGACGTCGTTGCGAATGCGCGCCAGCGTCCCGGTCCGGACATACGCGCTGGTGTCCTGCGCGGCTGCGCGCATGTGCGCCGGCGTCCCGCGCAACTGCGCAGGCGCAGGCAGCACTGGCTCCCAAGCACGCCTCCACCCGGCGGCGGCGCGGTGCAGGGTGGGGCGGCTGGTGCGGCGGCGCCCCTCCCAGTAGCCGTCGCCCTACGCGGCCACTTACTCGGCCTAATGGAAAGACCACCCCTGCCAGTGAGTAACCTGGCTGTCACCTGTTGGATTACTTAGAGAAGTGTTTCCCAACCACTGTTCCGTGGCACACTAGTGTGCCATGAGCGATCACCTGGTGTGCCGCAGGAAAACCTCTCTTCCCCCCTTTCTTCCCCCTCCTGCCGAACTCCTGCTGCTGCTGCTTGGGGGGGGGGGGGAGGAAGGGCCAGGCGGTGGCGGCGAAGAAGAAGGGGCCGGGGCGCCACCTCCTTCAGCCGTTTCCCCAGCAAGCCAGCCTCCAATTGAGGGGGGGGGCGAGGAACAGAAGTGGAAGTGAGGAGCGCAGTCCGAGGCAGGCCCACCGGCTTCTTCTTTCGAACCGCAGGAAAGAAGGAAGGAAGGCAGACAACCGCAGACCGAGTGAGTGCCTTCCCTTCTGGTTTGGAAGATGGAGAGAGGCATTCAGGAAGGGAGCCTCCTGGGGGTTCTGTGTGGGAAGTTTGGCCTAGTTCTATCATTGGTGGGTGTCGCCCCCCTAGGGCCTTGGCTCACAACCTCCCTGGATAAACCACACAATGACATGGGTACAACCGGGTTTTATTGTGCAGGAAACAATAGAAAGCTTGAAGGCATATATAGTGCCTTTAAAGTAGCAGGCAGGATCTACAGGTCGGTATAATCCCGTAGCTCGGACCACAAGCCGGATGCTGGCAGCAAGAGAGAGAGTCTTTAGCAAGGTTCCCTCCGGTTCAGCAACGTTGCAGCTCGGGAAGCACAGAGTTCAGAAGTAGAAGAGTTCCACAGGATTGCGGTGGGGCCCAATGTGCTCTGGGACGCTGGTCGCGGCAGCCCGGTGGGAAGGGGCTGGCACACAGGATCCCGGGCCGGGCGTTGTAGAGCCCCGGAGAGATGTCCCAGCCAGGCAAGGAGGCTGGGGCAACTGGCTTCAAGGCAAGAGTCTTTTTCCCAAAGGATCCCTGCTGCAGCTAACAGCCAGGGACAGCCGAAGTAGCAAGCATAGAGTCTCTTTAGAAGCCCAGCCGGTGCAGTAACGCTGGGATGATTTCCTCCATGGCACAGGTCCTTTAGAGGGAGACCTCGCCGTTGCGGGAGACAGGGGCAGTTGCAAAGCACCACGGAAGGTCCAGGAAATTACCTGCCGAGGCAAGGAGGCAGGAAGCAGTGCTTTCAGTAGCAGGGAGTCCAGAGACCTTGAAGGAGTCCCTGCTGAGGCAGGGAGGCAGAAGCAACGTTTCCGTAGCAGAGAGTTCACGCGCTGGTGCAACTTCAGGCTTCCACCTCGCGTTTCGACGATGACCTGGGACACAGGCAAAGCACGGCCGAACCGCAGGTGAAGCAGGGACCAGACGAGGCAGAGCAGAGACGAACCAGCCCGGAGCTGGCTGGTTGGCTTTCCCGTGAAGGGAAGGCCCGATCGGCCGCTTCCCTAGTCCATCCTTAATGCGATGTTGGTAGAAGACAAAGGCTGAAGGGTGCACGGCACAATTATAGCATTCTGAAAGTGCGTCGGATGTCAGAGCCCATGATGGACGATCTCTAGCATGTTGACATGATCTCAGGCCTCTCGGAATGCAGGTCTCATTACCGGGGGCCATCTGGCTGAAGGGGGGCATTCTCTCAGTCGCTTTCACTATCAACTGCCGGGGCAAACCGGCCTTGGAGGCTCTGTTATGATTGCCTCCCCTTAGGCTCACACAGGCCAGGTCAGTAGGGCTTGAGCACAGTTTATGAGCAGGGCCAACTGTTGTAGAATGTAGGTTTCGATTACCTTGGCTGGAGTGCCGCTCAGGCCAAGAAACTGCCTGAGGCTGTTGCCACTCAGGCCAAGATGCTGCCTGAAGCTGTTGGAGTGTGACACCGGGGTTCAGAATGCTCTTTGATTGTAGGGGAACTATAAATCCCAGCAACTACAACTCCCAAATGGCAAGGTCTATTTCCCCTAAGCTCCATCTGCGTTCATATTTGGGCATATTGAGTATTCATTTCAAGTGTGGTCCAGATCCATCATTATTTCAGTCCACAGTGCTCTCTGGGTGTAGGTGAACTACAACATCCAAACTCAAGGTCAATTCCCAAGCAAACCCTTTCAGTACTTTCTGTTGGTAATGAGAGTTCAATATGCCAAGTTTGGTTCAATTCCATTGTTGCAAGAGTTCAGGATGCTCTTTGATTGTGTGTTAACTATAAATCCCAGAAACTGTAACTCCCAAATGTCAAGGCCTATTTTTCCCAAACTCCATCTGTATTCACATTTGGGCATATTGAGTATTCATGCCAAGTTTGGTTCTGATCCAACATTGTTTGAGTCCACAGTGCTCTCTGGATAAAGGGGAACTACAACTCCAAAACTCAAGCTCAATGCCCATCAAACTCTTATAGCATTTTCTCTTGGTTATGGGAGTTCTGTGTGGGAAGTTTGTGTCTTTCTGCCAACTGCTGCCAGGATATCTATGTTGTGTTCGTCGAAACAGGCCCAGGTTTCACACTGAGTGTATAAATACATTTAAAAACAGATTAACTATATGTATTACTGTGTTAGAGTGTCATTTTGTGTCATTTTGGTTGGTGGTGTGCCCCAGGATTTTGTGAATGTAAAAAATGTGCCGCAACTCAAAAAAGATTGGGAAACACTGACTTAGAGCTTCCAAACAGTCTTCAAAGGCAGCCCCACGTAGAACACGTTGCAGTAATCTATTCAAGATTTAATGATCGCCATGGCCAAGTCTGATTTCCCAGCTGGCACACAAGTTTTAATTATGCAAAATCTCCCCTGGCCACCATAGAAACCTGGGGTTCCAGGCTCAGCAATGGGTCCAGGAGGACTCTGAAGCTGTGAACCTGTCTCTTCAGGGGGAGTGTAACTCTGTGCAGCACAGGCTGTAGCCCTATGCTCTTTTTGGCCTTACATCTGACCAGGAGTACTTCTGTCTTCATTCAATTTCAATTTATTCACCCTCATCCATATCGTCACAGCTACCAAGCACCAGTTCAGGACCCCAACAGACTCCTTAGTAGCAGGTGGGAAGGAGTGATAGAGTTGGATGTCATCTGCGTACAGATGGCACTGAACTCCAAAACTCCAGGTGATCTCCCCCAGCGGCTTCATGTAGATGTTAAAAGACACAAGGGGCAATACCGAACCCTGTGGGACTCCACAGGACAAAGGCTCCGAGTCGAGCAGATGTCACCCAACACCTTCTGAGAGCGACCCTCTAAGGAGGACTGGCGCCACTGCAAAATAGTATGTCCAAGGTCCATTCCCGTAAGGCATCTCAGAAGGATACTGTGGTCTAAAGCAGTGATTTTCAACCTTTTTTGAGCCACGGCACATTTTTTGCATTTTCAAAATCCTGGGGCACACCACCAACCAAAATGACACTCTGTCATTTTAGTAACTGTCACCCTCCCCCCTTATGACACCGCTGCTTCCGCCAACCCCCCCTTCCGCTCCCCCGGGAGGCCCACACGCAGGAGGCCCGTCACCGTCTCACGGGAGAAGGCTGCGCTGAATGGCCGAAGCGCACGCGGGCTCGGCTGAGCAGGACAAATAGGAATTGAGCACACAGGGTGGCTCCGAGCATCAGAACAGCAGCCGTCGCCACCCCCAGCTCTCCTTCCTGAAGAGGTTCAACCCCCCCCCCGCCCCGTCCCTTCGGCTTCCCAGCTGTTGCCGTGGGACCAGATCGGGAAGGAACCAATCTGGGCTGTGGAGCTGCGCATTCCGGCTTCTGCTCTGCAGCAAACCCGGAGCCCAGCCAGGAGATGAGGGGTTGCTCCCCTTCCCCGGCGTGGAGGGGCTAGAGGGCAGAAAGCCTCGTCTCGAGCCTCCGGGAGCGGGGTCGGACAGGGGCTGCTCCCGCGGACTCCTCCTCCCTCTCCTCCTCCTTGCTGCCAGAGGGGAGGGGGGCAGAAGAGCGCCCAGGAGCCAGGAAGCAGGAGGAGCCGCAGACCAGCCAGGTAGCCCTTGGCGCGCAGAGGGAGGGAAGGAAGGGAAGGAGAGAGAGAGAGAGAGAGGGAGGGAGGGAGGAAAGTTCTGGACGCCGAGGGCTCTCCCTGACTGCAGCCAGGCTGGCTGGCATTGCTGCTTCGGCCAGGAAAGCCTCGTTTCCGCTGCCTGAAGTTCCCTGCTAGGCTCTCTCTCTCTCTCTACACTGTAATTTCCCATGGCACACCTGATGATCTCTCACGGCACACTAGTGTTCCACGGCACACTGGTTGAATATCACTGGTCTAAGGTATCAAGGGCCGCTGAGAGGTCTAAGAGAACCAGCAGGGACACAGTCCCCCTGCCAAGTTCACTGCGTAGATCAGGGCTGTCCAACTTCTTTCGGCCCAAGGGCCGGAAGAATTGTCACTGATCACCTGGGGGGCCATAGGTGATCAGTGAGCGGGGCCGCTCGCAGGGGGCGGGGCCGGGGCGGGGCCTTTCACTCAGATCGGAGGAAGAAGGCAGCTGGCTGCCTCCTTCCTCCGAAGCCCCAGGCCTCTTTCCCCCCGGGCGCGCCGTTGCTCGGATCCCGAGTAGCGGCGCGGGCGGGGAGAAGGAGGGGCTACGGAGGAAGAAGGCAGCCGGCTGCCTCCTTCCTCCGAAGCCTCTTCTCTTTCCCCCCGAGCGCACCGCTGCTCGGATCCTGAGCGGCGGCGCGAGCAGGGAGAAGGAGGGGCTACGGAGGAAGAAGGCAGCCGGCTCCCCCGCCTTTCCTAGCAGTAGGCGGCGCCAAGGGTGGCGCGTCACGCTAGGCCTCTGACGCACCGCCCTTGGTGCCGCCTACTGCTCCTTTTCGGCAGTTCCCCCGCCCTTCCTAGCTGCCGAAAGGAGCAGTAGGTGGCGCCAAGGGCGGCGCGTCACCCCAGGCCTCTGACGCGCTGCCCTTGGCGCCACCTACTGCTTCTTTTCAGCGGTTCTCCCGCCCTTCCTAGCCGACGAAAAGGAGCAGTAGGCGCGCAAGGGCGGCGCGTCACCCCAGGCCTCTGACGCGCTGCCCTTGGCGCCACCTACTGCTTCTTTTCAGCGGTTCTCCCGCCCTTCCTAGCCGATTTAAAAGGAGCAGTAGGTGGCGCCAAGGGCGGCGCGTCACCCCAGGCCTCTGACGCGCTGCCCTTGGCGCCACCTACTGCTTCTTTTCAGCGGTTCTCCCGCCTCTTCCTAGCCGACGAAAAAGGAGCAGTAGGCGGCGCAAGGGCGGCGCGTCACCCCAGGCCTCTGACGCGCTGCCCTTGGCGCCGCCTACTGCTCCTTTTCAGCGGTTCTCCGCCCTTCCTAGCTGCCTAAAAGGAGCAGTAGGTGGCGCCAAGGGCGGCGCGTCACCCCAGGCCTCTGACGCGCTGCCCTTGGCGCCGCCTACTGCTCCTTTTCAGCGGTTCTCCTGCCCTTCCTAGCCACCGAAAAGGAGCAGTAGGCGGGGGCAAGGGCGGCGCGTCACCCCAGACCTCTAACGCGCCGCCCTTGGCGCCGCCTACTGCTCCTTTTTGGCGGCTCCCCCGCCCTTCCTAGCCGCCGAAAAGGAGCAGTAGGTGGCGCCAAGGGCGGCGCGTCACCCCAGGCCTCTGACGCGCCGCCCTTGGCGCCGCCTACTGCTCCTTTTCAACGGTTCCCCTCCCTCGGAAGGGCGGCACGGAGAGAGGAACGGAGGGGCGGTGCAGGGAGGAGGAGCTGGCTCCCTTCCTTCTCCCTGCCCCGCCTCCTTCTCCCCCCCCCCAGCCGCCATTTTTTTTTTAAAAAAAATTTTTAAAATCTTTCAGGAGGGTAGCGGGGGCCGTGTCCAACAGCCCGCGGGCCGCCTGTTGGGCAGCCCTGGCGTAGATCATTCGCTAAGAAGACCAATGCTGTTTCGGTTCCATGGCCCGGTCTAAAGCTGGGCAATTAATCCACTCCAGGCTTTAAACAGTTTCCAAGGCTTGCCCCAACATGTTGACTCCCATTTTAAGGGCAGAATTCAGCACCTTGGAGAGCTCCACTGACGGTCAGATTAAACTCCAGAATGGCATGTAGTCGTGGCACACTCCTCCGCTTTATATTTTATTAGTAGTGACATTTTAATTATTTTCTATGTGTTTTTAACATATGAATAGTAATATCATTGTGCTCAGTTGCGTGTACGTTGTAACCTGCCTCGGGCAATGAGAAGTGAGGGAAAACAAATACGATTAATTATTACTAGCGCATATACCTGCCATTGCCAGGATATCAGAGGGGCCGCTGCCCCCTGCTTCCGCAGTTTGGGGGTCCTCCTGGACTCAGCGCTGACACTTGACGCACAGGTGTCGGAGGCAGCTGGGAGGGCCTTCGCTCGATTAAAACTTGTGCGCCAACTGTGACCATACCTCATGAAGTCGGACTTGACCATGGTGATCCATGCCTTAGTTACCTCTAGATTGGATTACTGCAATGCTCTCTACGTGGGGCTACCCTTGAAGACAGCCCGGAAACTTCAACCCGTCCAACGTTCGGCGGCCAAATTCATAACAGGGGCGAATTACAGGGAGCGGTAAACCCCCCTGTTTAAGGAGCTCCACTGGCAGCTATTTATTTTCCGGCCCCAATTCAAGGTACAGATCATCACCTATAAAGCCCTAAACGGTTTGGGACCCGCCTACCTTCGTGACCGTATCTCCCTCCATGAACCGGCCTGATCCCTTCGATTTTCGGGGGAGGCTCTTCTTTCACCTCTGCCATTGTCCCAGTCCCGCCTCGTGGGAACAAGGGAGAGAGCCTTTTCCTCGGTGGCCCCCATCTATGCAATGCACTGCCTGGTGAGATTAGGCGAGCCCCTACTATAGAGAGTTTCAAGAAGAAACTCAAGACCTGGCTCTTCTGCTGTGCCTTCGAAGATTAATCATATAATCCTATGCCACCGTTCACCCTCAATATCTGCTTTGAGTGTATACCCCTCCCCCCTTTTTATACGAATGTCCTTTCCTTTATATCCACATGCATCCGCTCGCCCGACTGGTTCGTGATTTTGGTCTGGAGTGCCATCAGTATGCTGATGACACCCAGCTGGTGCTGAGGATGGACGGCCGGCCGGACACCGTACCCGATTGTGTCCATCAATGGCTTGAAGCCGTGACTGGATGGCTGCACACCAGCCGGTTGGAGGTGAATCCATCGAAGACGGAGATGCTATGGACCGGGTCGTCCTGGTGTTGGTGAGTGCTGGTTGCCTACCCTGGACGGCAAGCGGTTAAGCCCGTCGTCTTTGGTAAAAAGCCTGGGGGTTCAATTAGACCCACTGCTATCAATGGAGACTCAGATCTCCACGATTAGGACAGCACTTTTCCATCTCCGGCAGGCTAGGCGACAGGCTCCTAACCTATCCAGGAATGACCTAGCTACGGTGATCCAGGTGCCGGTCATCTCGAGGTTAGACTACTGTAACACCCTCTACATTTGTTTTCCCTTTTCAACAACCCGGAAACTCAAGCTGGTGCAAAATGCTGCCGCTCGATTGCTGGTGGGAGCACCTGCGAGAGAGCACATCACACCAATCCTACAGCAATTGCACTGGCTACCAGTAGAGTACTGGATTGTTTTCAAGGTGCTGGTTTTGACCTTCAAGGCCTTGTATGTTCTAGGGCCAGTGTACCTGAGGGACCGCCTCACCCCATACGTTCCCCCGAGATATCTGCGCTCAGAAGAACAAAACCTTCTGATGATTCCATCAGTTCGTTCCTGTCGCCTTTCAGTGACAAGACGAGCCTTCTCCGTGGTGGCACTGACACTATGGAACGCGTTACCAGGCGACGTTCGGGCTATCACAGAGTTAGCCCCCTTCCGGAGGGCCTGCAAGACGACCCTTTTTAAGCAGGCCTTCAACCTAAGTTCCCCCGGACAACTCTGACCACGTCCTTGGGTTTTATATCACAACAAAGTGTTTTATCTGCATTTTAATCTGTTGTTTTATGTAAACTGCCCCGAGCCTGCAGGGAGGAGCCGTAGATAAAAATGAACAATAAATAAATAAATAATCTCCCTTTGAAAGAGCTTCTCTCTCACAAATAATTTGCCGCACAGCTATCTCGCCCCCGTTTTTATCTTTCTATTTTAATCTGTACTTGCGGCCCGCTCATTGTCCTGCGCCTGAAATGGTTTTATTTTACTGTAATTTTATATTGACTGTACTATATTATCGTTTATGTTCTATGTAATTGATTATTTTGTTTTTTGATTGATTTTATTGTGTTGTTGTCTTGATGGGCTTGGCCTCATGTAAGCCGCCCCAAGTCCTCGTTGGGGAGAGAGATGGTGGCAGGGTACAAATAAAGTTTATTATTATTATTATTATTATTATCATTCCTCCCTTCTCCAGCGTTGACAATGTTTCCATGGCAACATTTTGGCAACAGTGCGCAGGCTTCTTTCTTTTCATCCCTCCATTTTCCCTCTCTTCTTCATCACCCTTCTCCCATTTCCTTTCCTTCTTTTGTTAGCCTTCCTCCCCACTTTTTTCTTTCTTTCTCTCTCTCCCTTCCTTCCCTTCTCCTTTCTCTCTGACCTTCTCCTTTCCCATTCTTTCCTTCCTTTCCCCTTTCCTCTCAGATGCATATCACCTAGCAACAACACCCAATCCTCCTCACTTCCTTTCCTTCCTTCCCGGTCTCATGAACTATCGGCCAGTTTCCAATCTCCCCTTTTTTGGGCAAAGTCATGGAACGTGTGGTGGCTTCAGAACTCCTGGGGTTCTTGGTAGACACTGATTATCTTGATCCGGCACAGTCTGGCTTTAGGCCGGAACTGAAACAGCCTTGGTCGCCTTGGTAGATGATCTACGCCGGGAGCTTGACAGGGGGAGTGTGTCCCTGTTGGTTCTGCTGGACCTCTCAGCGGCTTTCGATACCATTGACCAGGACTGCCCAACAGGCGGCCCACAGGCCGCACACGGCCCGCCAGCCCCTTGGATGCGGCCCGCCTACCCAGGCCCGGATTAAGGCGTTTTGCCACCCTAGGCCACAATTGGGAAGCAGAGCCCCGGGGGGCAGGGCTTCCTCCCTCCTTCTCTCCGTGACCGGTCACGGAGAGAAGCAGAAAGGGACGCCCCGCCCCCGGGCTCTGCTGCGCATGCTGGCCATGCTTCCCTTCCTCCTCCTCATCACCGCAACTGCCTTCCTGGTTCGGCGACGAGGAGGAAGAGGAAGGGAAGCTCCCACGGGGCATGCCCAGCAGCACCCCGTGGGCGGAGCTTCCTCCTCCTCCTCGCCGAACCAGGAAGGATTGGAAGGAGGCCACGAGGAACTTTTTTACACTGCGGCCCCCCAGGTGATCAGTGACCGGAATTCCGACCCTTTGGCCGGTAGAAGTTGGACAGCCCTGCCAATTGACCATGGTATTCATCTGGGTCGCCTCGCAGAAATGGGGCTTGGGGGTCCTGCTCTGCAGTGGCTCCAATCCTTCCTGGAGGGTCATGCCCAGAAGATGTCATTGGGTTACACCTGTTCGGCTCCACAGCCGTTGTCTTGTGGAGTCCCTCAGGGTTCAGTACTGTCCCCGATGTTATTTAACATCTACATGAAACCGCTGGGAGAGATCATTCAGAGTTTCGGAGTAAGAACATAAGAACATAAGAAGAGCCATGCTGAATCGGGCCTCAGCCCATCTAGTCCAGCATTCTGTGTCACACAGTGGCCCACTAGTTGTACACAGGGATCTCTAGCAGAAAGGAGGGCAAAACCCTCACCTGCTCCCGACCCCCCACAACCAGCACCCGGGGAAAATCCTGCCTGCCTCCATCAACACAGAGGTGGCACTTGGATGTCCATTTCAGTAACTACTGATTCCCTTGGTATCCATGAATCTGTCTAATCCTGCCTTGAAGCTGTCCAGGCTGACCGCTGTCACAACCTCCTCTGGAAGTGAGTTCCATAACCCAATGACCCTCTGGGTGAAGAAATATTTCCCTTTATTAGTCCTAACTTTCCTACCTTGGAGCTTCAGGGAGTGCCCTCTAGTCCTAGTGTTTTGTGACAAAGAAAATAGTTTTTCTCTATTCACCTTTTCTATCCCATGCATGATTTTATACACTTCGATCAAGTCACCTCTTAGACGCCGTCTTTCAAGGCTGAAAAGACCAACCTGGTTTCATAAGGGAGCCGCTCCATCCCTTGGATCATTCTTGTTGCCCTTTTCTGTACCTTTTCCAGTTCCGTTATATCCTTCTTGAGGTGCGGTGACCAGAATTGTACACAGTACTCCAGATGTGGCCTCACCATCGATTTGTAGAGAGGCAATACAACATTTGACGACCTATAAGGTGTTATCTGTACGCAGATGACGTCCAGATCTGTCACTCCTTCCCACCTGTCACCAAGGAGGCTGTCCAGACTTTGAACCGGTGCTTGGCTGCTGTGTCGGACTGGATGAGGGCTAGCAAATTGAACCTTAATCCAGACAAGACAGAGGTCCTCAGGGTCAGTCAAAAGGCCGAACAGGACATAGGGTTACAGCCTGTGTTGGATGGGGTCACCCTCCCCCTGAAGACGCAGGTTTGCAGTTTGGGAATGATCCTGGACTCATCGCTGAGCCTGGAAGCCCAGGTCTCCGGCGGTGGCCTGGGGAGCTTTTGCACAGCTAAGACTCGTGCGCCAGCTGCGCCCGTACCTTCAAAGTCTGATCTGGCTACGGTTGTCCACGCTCTGGTCACATCCCGAATAGATTACTGCAATGGACTCTACTTGGGGCCGCCTTTGAAGACAGTTTGGAAATTGCAACTAGTCCAACGGGCGGCAGCTAGATTACTAACAGGAGCTACATTCAGGGAACATACCACCCGCTGCTGTGCCAGCTCCACTGGCTGCCTGTCCACTTCCGAGCTCAATTCAAAGTGCTGGTTTTGACCTTTAAAGCTCTATACGGTTCTGGCCCAGCTTACTTGCCCGAACGCATCTGCCGCTACGTCCCACCTCGTAATTTAAGATCATCCGGGGAGGCCCTGCTCTCGCTCCCGCCTACTTCTCAAACGCGGTTGGTGGGGATGAGAGAGAGGGCCTTCTCGGTGGTGGCTCCCCGTCTGTGGAATGCGCTCCCAAGCGACATACGATCAACACCATCCCTCCTGGCATTCAGGAAAAAAGTGAAATCGTGGCTGTAGGACCAGGCGATTGCACATTAGCACAATGCCGCACTTTGGATTGGAATTGTAATAGTAAGTTGATGGATATGGCTCAATGCACATGTTGTGGACAGAACACTGTTTTTAACTTAAGTGTATGTGTATTACGTGTCAATGCTAATTGTATTTTAATCCTGAATGTCTATGGCTTTATATTGTATGTATATTGTGTATCGGCATCGAATTGTTGCCTTTTGTTAGGCCGCTCTGAGTCCCACCTCGAGGGTTGTGAAGAGCGGGTAGAAATGATGTAAATAATCTCTATCTATCTATCTATCTCATAAAACAGAATGTTTGCATGTATGTATGTATGTACGTATGCGTGTGGAGGGCGGATATGTGGCAGCTTTCTGATTGACTCCCACTGTGGGATTATTTGCATAAAGGACTCTAATTGGCCAGCACCACCAACATTCCGACACTCTAAAGTGGCAGAGGGGGAAGGGAAAGGCCTGAGGCAGTGAGGCATGGTGGGAGTTTAAAGCCAAAACACTTTGCGGCCCCCAACAATGGGAGAACAAGACCAAAATGGGCACACAGCACACCCAAGACCCACTCTACACCCCGGTGCAATTTGAGGGAGGATGGACCATGGTTGACGGGACTTGCAGTACCTCCACTCACCTCCGGAGACCGCTGCCACCCTCATCCACTGAGTGATCTAGACTGAGCACACTTCGCACACAGAGCCCCCATGACCCACTCTACATCCTGGTGCAGGTCGGAGGAAGGTGGACCATGGATGATGGGACTTGAAGTAACTTTACTCATTTCCCGAGACTGCTGTGACCTTCATCCAATGACTGATGAGGACCAAACTTGGCACACAGAGCCCCCATGACCCACTCTACATCCTGGTGCAGTTTGGAGGAGGGTGGACCTCGGATGATGGGACTTGAAGTAACTTTACTCATTTCCCGAGACTGCTGTGACCCTCATCCAATGACTGATGAGGACCAAACTTGGCACACAGAGCCCCCACGACCCACTCTACATCCTGGTGCAGTTTGGAGGAGGATGGACCATGGATGATGGGACTTGAAGTAACTTTACTCATTTCCCGAGACTGCTGTGACCTTCATCCAATGACTGATGAGGACCAAACTTGGCACACAGAGCCCCCATGACCCACTCTACACCCTGGTGCAGTTTGGAGGAGGATGGACCATGGATGATGGGACTTGAAGTAACTTTACTCATTTCCTGAGACTGCTGTGACCCTCATCCAATGACTGATGAGGACCAAACTTGGCACACAGAGCCCCCACGACCCACTCTACATCCTGGTGCAGTTTGGAGGAGGGTGGACCTCGGATGATGGGACTTGAAGTAACTTTACTCATTTCCCGAGACTGCTGTGACCCTCATCCAATGACTGATGAGGACCAAACTTGGCACACAGAGCCCCCACGACCCACTCTACATCCTGGTGCAGTTTGGAGGAGGATGGACCATGGATGATGGGACTTGAAGTAACTTTACTCATTTCCCGAGACTGCTGTGACCTTCATCCAATGACTGATGAGGACCAAACTTGGCACACAGAGCCCCCACGACCCACTCTACATCCTGGTGCAGTTTGGAGGAGGGTGGACCTCGGATGATGGGACTTGAAGTAACTTTACTCATTTCCCGAGACTCCTGCGACCCTCATCCAATGTCTGATGAAGACCAAACTTGGCACACAGAGCCCCCACGACCCACTCTACATCCTGGTGCATGTCGGAGGAAGGTGGACCATGGATGATGGGACTTGAAGTAACTTTACTCACTTCCTGAGACCACTGCGAGCCAAATAAGCAAATGATAATGACAACCCCCCTCCATTACTGTAAGTTGAGCATGGATGTGCCTGTGTGCCAAGTGTGGTCCAGATCCATCCACCCAGGTAGGAGCCTTTGTGGTACAAACCAACTCGCCTGCCCTGGACTCCAATTCCCAGAATCCCCTGCCAGCTGAGGCCACCGCCGGGAATTCTGGGAGTTGGAGTCCAGGGCGGCTAAAGCGGTGCCCGCGCCCTCCTCACCTTCCCGAAGCGTTCGGCGATGCCGCGGCAGGTCTCGCAGGCCTGTCGGAGCCGCTGCTCGGAGCCGCCGGCCAGGCCAGGCAGCGCGAAGGCGGCGAGGCACAGCACGGCCAGGGCCATGGCTTCCGCGGCTGGCTCACTCGGCCCACCGGCCGGGCAATGCCAGCCACAGGGCGCCGGCTCCGCGCCGGGGCCGTTCAGAACCCTGGGACGCGCGCCGCAGCCAATCGGGAGAGCGCCACGCGCCCGGGGGCTCGGACGTGGCCCAATCGGAGCTCGCCACGCTCTGAGCCAATAGGAAGCCCACGTGTAAGGGAAAAGGGGGAGGGGAAGAGTGAAAGCCCGGCCGCTGGACCATAGAGCTATATAGAATTAGACTCATACCGCGTTAGAACTTCTGGGTTCGCTTTCTTAAAGGATCCAAGAAAAGGAATGTTTTGGACTTCAATTCCCACAATTCCTCACAGCCTCAGGCCTTTTCCTTTTCCCCTCTTGTTTGATTGAGGCAGGTGTGAATGCTGCAATTGGCCAGCTTGATTAGCCTTGAATGGCCTTGCAGCTTCAAAGCCTGGCTGCCTATTGCCCTTCAGCGGTGAATAGCCTTTTAATGGCTTTGCAGCTTCAAAGCCTGGCTGCCTGCTGCCCTTCAGCGGTGAATAGCTTTTGATGACCTTGCAGCTTCAAAGCCTGGCTGCCTGCTGCCCTTCAGCGGTGATTAGCCTTTTAATGGCCTTGCAGCTTCAAAGCCTGGCTGCCTGCTGCCCTTCAGCGGTGATTACATATGGAGGCTTTGGATCTCCCCAGGACCAAAACTGGCCCTACACATCAGGCTGGCCACGCGTTAGACCTGATCTTCAGCCACGGCCTAACCTTAAAACATCGTGAATCCAGAACAGTGCCTTGGTCGGACCACCTGACCGTGAGGGCAGACGTTGACACCCCTCTTACAGAAAGGTTGGAACAAAAGACCATCCTAGTCCGCCAAAGGAGCTCGATGACCCCGAGGGCATTCATAGCTGCTTTGGATCCCCTGGAGGTCCCCGGAGGATCACTAGCGGACTTAGTTGCCAGGTGGAACAGCGCCCTCTCGAAGGCCATCGACCAGGTGGCACCGAGGCGCCCCCTTCGTCCCCGGAAAACCTGCTCACGGTGGTTCACAACGAACCTAAAGCAGCTGAAACGCCGGAGGAGACAATTGAGAGTGTCTGGAGACGGAAACCCAGCATGGCAAATAGAGCAGCCTACAGAGAACTGCATAGGCTGTACGAACGTGAGATCAAGGAGGCTAAGAAATCCTATAATGCCGCCCAGATTACAGCCGCCGGCTCCCATACAGCCCAGATCTTTAAAGTGGTCCGGAGCCTTCTGGGGTCTCCACAGAGTGATTCCAACAGCTCTACGGTGACGGCAGAGGATCTCCAAGAGCACTTCATTGGGAAAATCACGGCACTTCGGCGCGACCTGCCGCCCATCCCGGAGGAAGGAAATGAGTGGATTCGACATCCAACCCAGACAAATGGGCTCTACCTCACCGAATTCAAGCCCCTAACATCGGAAGAGGTGAAAAAGCTGGTGACCGGGGCAAGGGCTACGACCTGCCCCATGGACCCTTGTCCATCGCACTTAATCAAGTCCTGCATAGACACCATACTGGACGCCCTGGTGGATCTGGTGAACCTCTCATTGGACACAGGCTCCTTCCCGAGTCCCTGAAGGAGGCTAGAGTTAGCCCTCTTCTGAAAAAGGCGAGCCTCGACCCCAATGATCCGGCGAACTACCGCCCTGTCGCTAATCTGCCCTTTCTGGGGAAGCTATTGAGCGAGCAGTGGAAAACCAGCTGCGGGACTTCTTGGAACGATCCGGGGCCTAGACCCATTTCAGTCAGGCTTCCGAGCGGGCCACGGCGTCGAATCCGTTCTAGTAGCAATCACAGATGACATCCGCCGCCAGTTGGACGGAGGGGGCTCGGCAGTCCTAGTCCTCCTTGACCTAACTGCGGCCTTCGACACCGTTGATCATGATTTGCTACTTCGCCGCTTGGCGGCCTCTGGGATCCAAGACAAGGCCCTGACCTGGTTAGGATCGTTTCTGCGGGGTCGCCCGCAGCGGGTCGAGTGGCAGGGCCAGGTCTCCAGGAAATGTGGGCTGGAGTGCGGGTTCCGCAGGGTGCCATCCTGTCCCCACCCTTTTAACATCTACGCCCAGCCCCTGGCCGCTATCGCTAGAAGCCACGGTTTCAACTGTTATCAATATGCCGATGACACGCAGCTGCTGCTGAAGCTCGACCCAGGGGTGCTGTCGGTACCGAAAGCTTTAGCCGGGGCTGAAGGCGGTCACAAGCTGGCTCAGAGCACACAGGCTAAAGATCAACCCAGCGAAAAACGGAGATCCTCTGGCCCGGCCGACCCGACCCCCACTCTCCACTACCACCCTTTGAGGGCGAGCCCTTGTCCGTAGCCCCGGCGGTAAAGAGCTTAGGAGTACTCTTGGACGAGAAACTGACGATGGAGGCTCAGATCCAGGCCGCTGCCAAGGGTGCCTTCTTTCACCTCCGTAGGGGCCCGACGGTTGGCCCCCTATCTACCACCAGAGGCGCTGAGGACGGTGATTCATGCCACCGTGGTCTCCCGTCTTGACTACTGCAACGCCTTGTATGTGGGCCTACCGTTAATACGACTTGGAGGTTGAGACTCATCCAGAATGCAGCGGCCAGACTCATCTCCGGGGCATCGGCCAGGAGCCATATTTCACCAATTTTAAAAGATCTTCACTGGTTACCCATTGAGCTTAGAGCGATCTACAAACTCATGGTGATAACCTTCAAAGCTCGGCAAAAAATGGGACCAGCCTACCTGGGCGATCGGCTGACGGACCAACGCTGCGAAAGACCCGCACGCGTAATAAATGGCGACCGGTTAGCTATCCCTGGGGTGAGAGGCCCGGCTGACAGAGACCCGTAGAAGAGCCTTCTCGGTGGCGGCCCCTACGATCTGGAACTCGCTCCCGCCTGCGCTTAGGGCCACACTGGCCCCGGCCAGATTCCTGGCTGGCCTGAAAACCTGGCTCTTCCGCCAGGCTTTCGGGGACTGAACTGGATGGATGGCAGAGCCTTCTACGGCTCATATCTGCTGTTTTAACTGATGTATCTGTGTTTTTAAAGGATGTAAGTCGCCCGGAGCACCATTGGTGGAGGGCGACTCACAAGTAATAAAGTATTATTATTATTATTATTATTAGCCTTCAATGGCCTCGCAGCTTCAAAGCCTGGCTGCCTGCTGCCCTTCAGCGGTGAATAGCCTTTTAATGGCCTTCCAGCTTCAATGCCTGGCTGCCTGCTGCCCTTCAGCGGTGATTAGCCTTCAATGGCCTTGCAGCTTCAATGCCTGGCTGCCTGCTGCCCTTCAGCGGTGATTAGCCTTCAATGGCCTTGCAGCTTCAATGCCTGGCTGCCTGCTGCCCTTCAGCGGTGATTAGCCTTCAATGGCCTTGCAGCTTCAAAGCCTGGCTGCCTGCTGCCCTTCAGCGGTGATTAGCCTTCAATGGCCTTGCAGCTTCAATGCCTGGCTGCCTGCTGCCCTTCAGCGGTGATTAGCCTTCAATGGCCTTGCAGCTTCAATGCCTGGCTGCCTGCTGCCCTTCAGCGGTGATTAGCCTTCAATGGCCTTGCAGCTTCAATGCCTGGCTGCCTGCTGCCCTTCAGCGGTGATTAGCCTTGAATGGCCTTGCAGCTTCAATGCCTGGCTGCCTGCTGCCCTTCAGCGGTGATTAGCCTTCAATGGCCTTGCAGCTTCAAAGTCTGGCTGCCTGCTGCCCTTTAGCGGTGAATAGCCTTCAATGGCCGTGCAGCTTCAAAGCCTGGCTGCCTGCTGCCCTTCAGCAGTGATTAGCCTTCGATGGCCTTGCAGCTTCAAAGCCTGGCTGCCTGCTGCCCTTCAGCGGTGAATAGCCTTCAATAGCCTTGCAGCTTCAAAGCCTGGCTGCCTGCTGCCCGTCAGCGGTGATTAGCCTTCAATGGCCTTGCAGCTTCAAAGCCTGGCTGCCTGCTGCCCTTCAGCGGTGATTAGCCTTGAATGGCCTTGCAGCTTCAATGCCTGGCTGCCTGCTGCCCTTCAGCGGTTATTCGCCTTGAACGGCCTCGCAGCTTCAAAGCCTGGCTGCCTGCTGCCCTTCAGCGGTGATTAGCCTTCGATGGCCTTGCAGCTTCAAAGCCTGGCTGCCTGCTGCCCTTCAGCAGTGATTAGCCTTTGATGGCCTTGCAGCTTCAAAGCCTGGCTGCCTGCTGCCCTTCAGCAGTGATTAGCCTTTGATGGCCTTGCAGCTTCAAAGCCTGGCTGCCTGCTGCCCTTCAGCAGTGATTAGCCTTCAATGGCCTTGCAGCTTCAAAGCCTGGCTGCCTGCTGCCCTTCAGCGGTGATTAGCCTTGCAGCTTCAATGCCTGGCTGCCTGCTGCCCTTCAGCGGTGATTAGCCTTCAATGGCCTTGCAGCTTCAATGCCTGGCTGCCTGCTGCCCTTCAGCGGTGATTAGCCTTCAATGGCCTTGCAGCTTCAAAGCCTGGCTGCCTGCTGCCCTTCAGCGGTGATTAGCTTTTGGTGACCTTGCAGCTTCAATGCCTGGCTGCCTGCTGCCCTTCAGCGGTTATTAGCCTTCAATGGCCGTGCAGCTTCAAAGCCTGGCTGCCTGCTGCCCTTCAGCTGTGATTAGCCTTTGATGGCCTTGCAGCTTCAAAGCCTGGCTGCCTGCTGCCCTTCAGCTGTGATTAGCCTTCAATGGCCGTGCAGCTTCAAAGCCTGGCTGCCTGCTGCCCTTCAGCGGTGATTAGCCTTCAATGGCCTTGCAGCTTCAATGCCTGGCTGCCTGCTGCCCTTCAGCAGTGATTAGCTTTTGAAGACCTTGCAGCTTCAAAGCCTGGCTGCCTGCTGCCCTTCAGCGGTTATTAGCCTTGAATGGCCTTGCAGCTTCAAAGCCTGGCTGCCTGCTGCCCTTCAGCGGTGATTAGCCTTCAATGGCCTCGCAGCTTCAAAGCCTGGCTGCTTCCTGCCCTTCAGCGGATCTCAGTGGACTAGAAACCCGCTGTGAGCTCTCTATGGTGTGGCACCATCAATGTGTGGCGTAAAAGGGCTGGAGGTATTGTTAAAGGCTGGCTCCATGGGGTGTCAATCAACCTGCCGGAGTTCAGGGCCAAGATTCAGGGTGGAATCCTTTGCCCACACACAAGATGGCCGCGGGGGACTCGCTTTCCCTACTTCCGGGTTGCTTGGCCAGGCCTGGCCCCGCCCCCTTTTCCCCAGGAGCCACAAAGCAGGCGCCACGTGACTGCTGGGCTCAGGGAGGAGAGCACGTGGCGGCGCGCGGGTGAGCCTGGCGTCCTTGGGCGTGCAGGGGGAGGGAGTGGCCCAGAGAGGCCTCCCTGCTGGGGGTCCATGGAGAGAAGAAGGGGCTTGGAGGGGGCAGCAGGGAGTGGGGAGCCTCTCACCCAGGGCTGGGGAGCCTTTCTGGCTCAGCCAAAGATTGGGACATGAATTTCTGTGTGAGCCATAGATTATTATTTTTTTTAATCTGTGTATCTGTATACCTTTATAAAACGGAATGTTTGTATGTGTGTATGCGGAGGGCAGAAGGGCGGAAGCAGCCACTTCCACAGGCCAGGGCGGATATGTGGCAGCCACTTTCACAGGCCACAGCGCCCAGCGCGGGTGATGGACCTGCACCAAACTTGGTACACATAACCCCTAACCCCTTTATGGCCTGGCGCGGTGACATGACCCCGGGATTATGGGATTTGTAGTACTTTCCAAGACTTCGGGTCCCACCGACCACTGAGGCCACCAAAAGGACCAATACAGACCACACTCAGCACACACAGCCCCCATGACCCACTCTACGTCCTGGTGCAGTTCGGAGGAGGGTGGGCCATGGATGATGGGACTTGAAGTGCCTCTACTCACTTCCCAAGTCCGCTGCAACCCTCATCCAATCACTGATCGAGACCATACTTGGCACACATAACCCCCATGACTGCCTTCACGTCCTGGTGAGGTTTGGGGGAGGACTGACAATGGATGATGGGATTTGTAGTACTTTTACACCCCTCTGTTCCCACAGACCACTGTGGCCCCCAAAAAACACCAAGAAAGTCCACACTTGGCACACAGAGCCCCAGTGACCCAGTCCACATCCTACTGAAGTTTGGAGGGGGACAGAACATGGATGATGGGTCTTGCAGTACCTTCCCTCACTTTCCAAGACTGCTACAAACCTAATCCTATGATTGATCAACACCAAACTTGCCACACAGAGCCCTCATGACCCACTCTACAGCCTGGTGCAGTTTACTGTGAGACGGACCACGGATGATGGGACTTGAAGTACCTTCACTCACTTCCGAAAAACAATGCATCCCTCCTCCATTCACCAATACAGACCAAACTTAGCACACAGAGCCCCCCAGACCCAATCTACATCCTACAACACTTGGGGGCAGAGATGATGGGACTTGCACTACCTTCAGTAATTTCATGATACCACTGCAACTCCCAATAATGATGGATCAAGACCAAACTTGGCACACAGAGCCCCCATGACCCAATCTACATCCTGCTGTGCTTCACAAATAACCCGGGCAGGGCCGGGTCCCCAAGCTAGTATATATATAAAGACTGAATTCAACTACATATGAGTCTATATGTCTCTCTCTCTGGCATTACTTTGCGAACGAAGATACTTTAGGAAGGACTCATCCCATGCTTTTTACAAGCGCATTGATGACTAAAAAGGCCAATCTGAGATAGGCAAGTCCGGTTGCAGAAAGCACAGCGGAAAGTCTCCTTGGGTGATGTTTTTATATCCAAGTTGCGGTCCTTTCTGCCTTGTCGTTTCTCTTCGAGACCCATTCGCCGTGTCTTCTCGAAAGAGACACAAGGACTCCCTGGAACAACATCTTAGGCTCGGCCAGATTGATCACCAACAATGGTCCACCCTGGCCTCGCATCAAGAGGCATGGAGACGCACTCTCCACAATGCTGACTGACTGACTGACTGACTTTATTATTTCTGAGTCGCCCTCCACGTTAGTGCTCCGGGCGACTTACACACAACAAATTCCACAATTAAAATAGAGTATTTAAAACTAGATTAAAATATTAGGGGTTAAATGCAGGGGCCAGGCTCGGTATTTGGGTTCCTGGTTCTGCATTAGCCATGGGCTTTCCTAAATAGCCAGGTCTTTAGAGCGGTCAGGAACTGGGGCAGGTCGAGGGAGGCTCTCTGGTCCGGTGGCATCGAGTTCCAGAGAACGGGGGCCACAATGGAGAACGATCTCCGTCTCGTGGCCTCCAGGTGGGCCTCTTTCACGCCCGGGACGCAAAGGAGGTTCTTGTTTGCCGGCTGCGGTGTCCTTGAGTAGGCAGGCATCAGCAAGCGGTCCTTTAAGTATGTTGGGCCCCGGCCCCGTAGGGCTTTGAAAGCCAAGGTCAAGGTCTTATGTAAGGCTCTATACTCAACGGGCAGCCAGTGCAGGCGCTGCAGGGATGGTGTAATGTGGCATCTCATCGATGTTCCTGTGAGAAGCCTGGCGGCCGCGTTCTACACAATCTGGATCCTGCGGGTTAGTGACCGGGGCAGACCCACATATAAGGCGTTACAGTAATCCAGCCGTGATGTAACCGTGGCATGGATTACTGTAGCTAGCGCCTCTTTCGAGAAGACACGCCGAACAGGTCTCGACAACGCAGAAAGAACCGCAACTTGGAAACAACATCGGCCAAGGAGGCTTTCTGCTGTGCTATCTGCAACCGGACTTGCCTATCTCAGATTGGCCTTTTTAGTCATCAACGCGCTTGAAAAAAGTGTGGGGTGAGTCCTTCCTAAGAATCTTGGTTCGCGAAGTCATGCCGAGAGAGACACTACATTTAGTGAAGTTTGACAGCACTTCCAGCTGCCATGACTCAATGCTGTGGGAGCTGGATCACAACCGGATAGAGTGAAGACATCTGCCCTTGCGCTTTGCTACTCTGCTGCTGAGTACGCATGCCCAGTGTGGAACACATCTCACCACACTAGAGCAGTGGATGTGGCTCTTAATGAGATATGCTGCATTATCACGGGGTGTCTGCGCCCCACAGAAAAATTACACTGTTTAGCAGGCATTGCACCACCTGACATCTGCCAGGAAGTATGCTAAACACGTGTGCATACATGCATAGTAAATATCAGCACATAGCACATTGGCAATGTGCTATATAAAATATATCAATCAAGGTGAGGGCTAAGAAGCCTACTTCATATGTAGAATACAATAGTACATACATGCATAGTAAATATGAGCAGCGAGTCGTACACAAACAATACCAGCTACCAGAATATAAAGGAGCATGGGTGTGCGACCATTACCACATTGTGCCAGGGACGTCCATTCCGGATCTTTCACAGCGAGAGCGACCTCCTCCTTCCCCTGTCGTGCACTCCCCTAGTTGTGGTTTTGAGGAAAGAGCATCATTCGGACTGTGGGATTTCACCCAGCTATCTTTCATTTGGATTCACTTTCACCGGGGATGCGACGGCACCGACTCCGCTGTGCTTGGTGTGTAGTGAGAAGCTGCCCAATAGCGCCATGATGCCATCTCCAAACGAAACACCCTTCCGTTCATCAAAACAGGCCCAGGTTTCACACTGAGTGTATAAATACATTTAGAGACATATTAACTATATGTATTACTGTGTTAGAGTGTCATTTTGTGTCATTTTGCTTGGTGGTGTGCCCCAGGATTTGGTAAATGTAAAAAATGTGCCGCGGCTCAGAAAAGGTTGAAAATCACTGTAATAGAATACCAAGTCTGCAAATTTTGTGTTTTGTTTGTTTATTTGTTTGTTTTTAATGCAATGCAACCTTTTGGTTCACTCCTGACACAATAAACAAACAAACAAACAAATAAATGGGAGCTGTAGTACTATGGCATCTTCGGCTTCCTCTGTGAAAGGGGGCTGGAGGTGCCTCAACAAACTACAGCTCCCATTATTCCATAACACATCTGAGATTCTTTCCCCCCATTTCTGCTCTCGCTAGGCTCACGTAGGGGAAGGATCCTGTTGCGTCCAGGATGGCTGAGAGGAAACCCTCAGGAGGGCAGCACCTGCTGCTCTTGCTGATCATCGCAGTTGCCTTCGTGCACTTGGCTGTTTGTCCGTTCACGAAAGTAGAGGAGAGTTTTAACCTGCAGGCCATCCACGACATCCTATATCACAAGCTGGACTTGGAGAAGGTGAACGGGTTTTCTTCTTTAGGCATGTCTTTCTTTTGTGTAGGATTGCTGTCGCGTCAGTTTTGAATAGGCCAGGATCAAATAACTTATTTATTTATTTACGACATTTATATGATGCCCTTCTCACCCTGAAGGGGACTCAGAGCGGCTTACAATACACACACACACACATACACATGCACACACACACTATATTATATTATTAGCACAGCACAATATTAGTATATATCAGTGTTTCCCAACCAGTGTGCCGTGGCACACTAGTGCACCGTGAGGGATCATCAGGTGTGCCATGGGAAATGGGAACCTCCAATCCCCTTCCTTCCCCCTCCTGCCAAACACTTTTTCTTCTCCCCTCGGGCTCCCTTCTTCCCAGCCTCACTCTGCTCGCTTTGCTCTGGGGCGAGTCTGCGCAGTAGCGCCCGCACGGGTCACGTCTTCCTCCCTCCCCTCCTGAACATGCTCACTCTGCTCCTTCGGATCAAAATGGTGGCAGAAGCGGCAGTGTAGAAGAAAAAGTAAGAGTTCGGCAGGAGGGGGAAGAAAGGGCAAAGGGGAGGGGGAGGAAGAGGTCTCTGTCGAAAGCTGGCATGGGCAAATTGGACCTTCGAGGTGTTTTGGACTCCAACTCCCACCATTCCTAGCAGCCTCAGTCCCTTTTCTTTTTTCGCTTTCAGCCACTTAAGCAGGAAAGGGCCTCAGGCTGTTAGGAATGGTGGGAGTTGAAGTCCAAAGCACCCAGGGGGCCGAAGTTTTCCCATGCCTGTTTTAGGGACCTTAAAGTGGTGAGCCTCCTTCCAACATTGTGATTCTGGATAGAAAACAAACAACAACATCACATAACATTGTTTGAGTCCACAGTGCTCTCTGGGTGTAGGTGAGCTACAACTTCCAAACTCAAGGTCAATTCCCAAGCAAACCCTTTCAGTACTTTCTGTTCGTAATGAGAGTTCAATATGCCAAGTTTGGTTCAATTCCATTGTTGCAAGAGTTCAGGATGCTCTTTGATTGTGTGCTAACTATAAATCCCAGAAACTGTAACTCCCAAATGTCAAGGTCTATTTTCCCCAAACTCCATCTGTGTTCACATTTGGACATATTGAGTATTCATGCCAAGTTTGGTCCTGATCCAACATTGTTTGAGTCCACAGTGCTCTCTGGATATAGGTGAACTACAACTTCCAAACTCAAGGTCAATTCCCAAGCAAACCCTTTCAGTACTTTCAGTTTTTCTGCCATTCCTGCCAGGATATCTATGTTGTGTTCATCGAAACAGGCCCAGGTTTCACACTGAGTGTATAAATACATTTAAAAACATATTAACTATATATATTACTGTGTTAGAGTGTCATTAGGACTTAACACTTTATTCGCCGGTGATAGACCACCGGTGATCTTGCTAGGACCGCCTAGTCTTCCTCCCTTCGATGGCTAGATGGGGCCCGTATAGGACTGTATTTTCTGTCACCATTTGTCGTTGTTGTATTGTTTATGTGTAGATTGTTTTATGTCAAGCTTGTGAACCGCTCCGAGCCCTCGGGGAGTGGCGGTGATAGAAGTTTGAATTTAATAATAATAATAATAATAGGTGTGTTATGCATATTCTTCTGAGAGTTGTGTTATGTATATGAATCTGACTTTTGCACTATTATCCTTTTGAGATTTATGTTGACTACATTTAAGAGTTACAATATACCGTGTTTCCCCGAAAGTAAGACAGCGTCTTACTTTCTTTTCCCCCCGAAAAGTCCCCCTACGGCTTACTTTCGGGGTACGTCTTATATAACCCAAGATGTACCCCGTCGCCACGCCGCCGCTGTCACGCCGCCGCCACCGGCCCCATCGGCCGCGGCACACCTCCGCAGCACACCTTTCCGCCCAGGCCTCCAAGGCAGGGAGGGGGAAGAGAGCCAGAGGCGTGGCGAAGCGGCGCGCGTCACTCTGACGTGGCGCTGCCTCTCCACGCCCCTGGCTCCTTTCCCCCGCCCTTCCTTGGACGAAAGAAGGGAGGGGAAAGGAGCCAGGGGCGTGGTGAGGAAGCGTCGCGTCAAGTGACGCGGCGCTTCCTCGCCACGCCTCTGGCTCTCTTCCCCCTCCCTTCCTTGGAGGCCTGGCGGAAAGGTGTGCCGCGGCCAACGGGCCGGTCGCGGCGGCGGCGGCGCGGCGACGCGATGAGGTACGGCTTACTTTCGGGGTACGGCTTATATTAGCCGACCCCCCTGACACCCCCGATACGTCTTACAATCCGGGGTGTCTTACTTTCGGGGAAACACGGTAGTAATCAGTAGATCCCAGTTGGGACTGGAAAGCAAGACTAAAGAATTGTCAACTTCTTTTGTCTGTCTATATATGTTGTATGTCTATGGCATTGAATGTTTGCCTGTATAGGTGCATTGTGATCCGCCCTGAGTCCCCTGTGGGGTGAGGAGAAGGGCGGAATATAAATGACGTAAATAATAAATAAATAAATACCGGTAAATAAATTTTGAAACCATTTTCATTGCAGGGTAAACTCTTCTGCCATTGCTACAAACATCCTCCCAGTGCTGCAAAAATATCCCAGTGCTCCTTCTGGGAAACATGATCTACAGAGAGAGTTCATGTTGTTTCTGATATTGTTTCCGTACAGCTGCTAGTAGCTCACTTCTAGTGGGAAACAGGGTGCGCACTCTGCACATGGCATGTTCCCTATGACTTTGATGTGTGCATTGGAATCTGCAGAGGCAGCCGAGATGCAGTTATTCATCTGTGTAAAAACAACTTATTGTATTTTTCCTTTATCTTAGTTGGATTGCTAATCGGACTGAATATGCGTCATGATAGTTCTGTATAATTTTGTGTTACTCTTCTCTCTCTCTCTCTTGTTAACTACAGTATGACCATCATGAATTTCCTGGAGTCGTCCCGAGAACGTTCCTTGGTCCGATTTTTGTTGCTGTGCTTTCCAGCCCGGCCATCTATGTGTTGTCCCTGCTGCAAATGTCTAAATTTTACTCCCAGCTGATAGGTACGGGATCCGTGGGTTAATTTTAGGGAGTACACATTTAACATTCATACTTTGTGATTATAGTGTTGTGATTTCCATTCAATTGCCATGGTAAGATCTTATGGAACCCTGGACTTGGTGGCTTGGTGAGACCCTAGACCAGGGCTGCCCAGGAAGTCGATTGCGATCGACCAGTCGATCCCGTCACGCAAGGAGGTCGATCCCAGCCGGATGGGGCGCTTCTCAGAGGGGCGGAGCCAGGCTGAGCCAAGCCCCGCCCCTGGCTTCGGCACTCCCAGCAGCTTCTCCAGGCTTGAGGATGGCAGTGCCAAGCCATCCTTGTGCTAGCCATGTCATCACTGGCTTGGTATTGCCATCCTCAAGCCTGGAGAAGCTGCTGAGAGCTCCAAAGCCAGAGGGGAGGGGGCGTGGCTTGGCATGGCCTGGCTCCGCCCCCCTCTGGCTTCGGCTCTACCAGCAGCTTCTCCAGGCTTGAGGATGGCAATACCAAGCCAGTGGTGACATAGCTAGCACAAGGCTGGCTTGGCACTGCCATCCTCAAGCCTGGAGAAGCTGCTGGGAGCTCCAAAACCAGAGGGAGGGGGGGGCTTGGCACAGCCTGGCTCCACCCCTCTGGCTTCCGTGCAAGCTACTAGCAGCTTCTCCAGGCTTGAGGATGGCAGTGCCAAGCCAGTGGTGGCATAGCTAGCACAAGGCTGGCTTGGCATTGCCATCCTCAAGCCTGGAGAAGCTGCTGGGAGCTCCAAAACCAGAGGGGGGGAGGGGCTTGGCACAGCCTGGCTCCACCCCCTCTGGCTTCCGCGCTACCAGCAGCTTCTCCAGGCTTGAGGATGGCAGTGCCAAGCCAGTGGTGGCATAGCTAGCACAAGGCTGGCTTGGCATTGCCATCCTCAAGCCTGGAGAAGCTGCTGGGAGCTCAAAAACCAGAGGGGAGGGGGCGGGGCTTGGCACAGCCTGGCTCCACCCCCTCTGGCTTCCGCGCTACCAGCAGCTTCTCCAGGCTTGAGGATGGCAGTGCCAAGCCAGTGGTGTCATAGCTAGCACAAGGCTGGCTTGGCATTGCCATCCTCAAGCCTGGAGAAGCTGCTGGGAGCTCCAAAACCAGAGGGGAGGGGGCGGGGCTTGGCACAGCCTGGCTCCACCCCCTCTGGCTTCCGCGCTACCAGCAGCTTCTCCAGGCTTGAGGATGGCAGTGCCAAGCCAGTGGTGGCATAGCTAGCACAAGGCTGGCTTGGCATTGCCATCCTCAAGCCTGGAGAAGCTGCTGGGAGCTCCAAAACCAGAGGGGAGGGGCGGGGCTTGGCACAGCCTGGCTCTGCCCCCTCTGGCTTCATAGCGCTGCCATCCAGCAGCTTCTCCAGGCTTGAGGATGGCAGTGCCAAGCCAGTGGTGGCATAGCTAGCACAAGGCTGGCTTGGCATTGCCATCCTCAAGCCTGGAGAAGCTGCTGGGAGCTCAAAAACCAGAGGGGAGGGGGCGGGGCTTGGCACAGCCTGGCTCCACCCCTCTGGCTTCGGGGGCTACCAGCAGCTTCTCCAGGCTTGAGGATGGCAGTGCCAAGCCAGTGGTGGCATAGCTAGCACAAGGCTGGCTTGGCATTGCCATCCTCAAGCCTGGAGAAGCTGCTGGGAGCTCCAAAACCAGAGGGAGGGGCGGGGCTTGGCACAGCCTGGCTCCACCCCTCTGGCTCGCGCTCCCAGCAGCTTCTCCAGGCTTGAGGATGGCAGTGCCAAGCCAGTGGTGGCATAGCTAGCACAAGGCTGGCTTGGCATTGCCATCCTCAAGCCTGGAGAAGCTGCTGGGAGCTCCAAAACCAGAGGGGAGGGGGCGGGGCTTGGCACAGCCTGGCTCCACCCCCTCTGGCTTCCGCGCTACTAGCAGCTTCTCCAGGCTTGAGGATGGCAGTGCCAAGCCAGTGGTGGCATAGCTAGCACAAGGCTGGCTTGGCATTGCCATCCTCAAGCCTGGAGAAGCTGCTGGGAGCTCAAAACCAGAGGGGAGTGGGGCGGGGCTTGGGCGCCAGCCTGGCTCCACACCCCCTCTGGCTTCCGCGCGCCAGCAGCTTCTCCAGGCTTGAGGATGGCAGTGCCAAGCCAGTGGTGGCATAGCTAGCACAAGGCTGGCTTAGCATTGCCATCCTCAAGCCTGGAGAAGCTGCTGGGAGCTCCAAAACCAGAGGGGAGGGGAGGGGCGGGGCTTGGCACAGCCTGGCTCCACCCCTCTGGCTTCAGCTCTACCAGCAGCTTCTCCAGGCTTGAGGATGGCAGTGCCAAGCCAGTGGTGGCATAGCTAGCACAAGGCTGGCTTGGCATTGCCATCCTCAAGCCTGGAGAAGCTGCTGGGAGCTCAAAACCAGAGGGGAGGGCGGGGCTTGCAGCCTGGCTCCACCCTCTGGCTTCCGCTGGCTACCAGCAGCTTCTCCAGGCTTGAGGATGGCAGTGCCAAGCCAGTGGTGGCATAGCTAGCACAAGGCTGGCTTGGCCCTGCCATCCTCAAGCCTGTAGAAGCTGCTGGTAGAGCGGAAGCCAGAGGGGGGCGGAGCCAGGCCGCACCGAGCCCCGCCCCCTCCCCTCTCCAGCCGTGAGGAGGTAGGTAGATCTTTCTGACTTGGTGTTATTATAAGGAGCTCGTGTGCTGAAAAAGTGTGGGCACTACTGCCCTAGAAATCCCTGGCTGCAAATTCCAAAAATTCCTTCCTTAAACTATAAATCCTAGCTTTTCATAGGGTGCTGCCATGGACTTGAAAGTAAAATGACACTTAGTGTGATATTGTGTTTGGGTCAACCCTCCCCCAAGAGTGAATAAAGGTGATCTCTGGCCAAGGCATTTTATTTATTATATTATTTATTTATTTATTATTTCGATGTATATAACCCCCTTCCTTTCCCAAAGAGGCTCAGGGTGGTTCACACCAGTGAACAACATAATCACAACATAGTTAAAAATATAATAAATGAATCTGGAAGTGATTTTTAAATGACTACAATCAACTTGGAGACCCTGGTAGGTCAAGAGGTGACTAATAAATGACTCCAAAAAGTGATAAATAAATTGGGATGTTATTATGTGAGTGAGACTGCGCTGTGCTGCGGTGGGTGGGTTTTGGCCTTTGACCCTCCATGTAGTTGCTTGTCCATCTTGCACTATAGCAGGGCTGTCCAACTTCTTCCGTCCCAAGGGCCGGAATTCCGGTCACTGATCACCTGGGGGGCTGGAGGTGATCGGGGCGGGCCGCTCCCGGGGCCACTCCCGGGGCTGCTGCCCAGGGGCAGGGCGCGCATGCCTGGCCTCCTGCGCGGCCCGCCCCTTTTCGGCGGGGCTGAGTGACGTCAGGCGTCACCCAGCCTGACGTCACCCAGGGCGGGGCGGAGAGAGCAACGAAGGGGCCGAAGCAAGGAGGAGGAGCTGGAGCTGCCTCCTCCTCCTCCCTCCCTCCTCCTCCTCCCTGACGGGGGGCCAGGGAGGAGGCCTCCCTTCCTCCCCCTGCCCCGCCACCATTTTTAAAAAATAAATTATTTCAGGAGGGTAGCGGGGGCCGTGTCCAACAGGCTGGGGCGCCGTATACGGCCCACTGGCCGCCTGTTGGGCAGCCCTGCGCTATAGCATCCCATATGACTCTTTCTACTACAGTTGATAATGTGTTTATAGATTTCTCTCTGTTTTAACCTAAGTCCGAGGAAGCCTGGGCTTGAGCGTGATTTACGCCTTGTGGCGGTTGCACAAAGAAGTCAGAAAGCTGTTTGGCTCGACGGTCTCCTCGATCTTCTGCCTGATAACCGTGTCCCAATTCCACCTGATGTTTTACTGCACTCGGACGCTCCCTAATGTGTTTGCACTTCCGATCGGTACGTAATTACGCCGAGAATTGCTTTTAAATTGAAACAACTTCTCCTTTTTATCAGCCCTCAGTCATAAAACACCGTGCGGGTCTCCCTCGAGATGTGTTCTTGAGCGTTGGCGCTATAACCGATTTGGTATCAAAGGCAGAAAAATACAAGAAAAAATAGAGATGGGGCCTTGTACTCCTGAAAAGAAAAGCAACTTGAGACGTTTCAGAAAATGTTTTTGTTATGGAAAAATAATAAAGCAGAGCATCCAAAAACAAACAGGGTACAGAAGTTGAGCATCAGCTCATTAGCGAGCCGAATGTGAAGTGCTGCGTGATGTGGCTATAAAGCAGACCTGGGCAAGCTACGGCCTGCGGGCCGGATGCAGCCCGGCAGCTGATTCTGTCCGGCCCGCAGAGAAGGGCGTCCGGGGCAGGGCCAAGAGGAAGGGGTGCCGCTGCCGTCATCCCAACATGGACTGTGGGGCCTGCATGAGTCAAGGAAGGAGGGCGTGAGCGAGGAGGAGGAAGGAAGGGAAGCCCCCGGGGCCACTGCCGGGCATGTACGGCAGGAGGGCGCGAGCACCTCTGCCTCCTCCGCTATGTTCCTGGGTGCCGGCCACGCATGCCCGGCAGCGGCCCCGGGGCTTCCCTTCCTTCCTCCTCCTCCTCGCTCGCGCCCTCCTTCCTTGACTCAAAGAAGGAGGGCGGAGGAGGAGGTGGAGGGAAGCCCGCCCCAGGCTATAACCATAAAAATAACAAAAATGCCGCTGCAGTTATATGTTAACCAAAGGCCAGGCATGCGTATGGCTCATTCAGGAATATGCGGCGGAGGAGGCAGAGGTGGCGCCGCGCCTCCTTCCTTGACAAGGGGTGTTGCGCATGCCTGGCAGCGGCCTCGGGGACGAGGCTTCCTTCCGCCTCCTCCTCCTGCCCTCCTTCCTTGACAAGGAGGCGGGGGTGATGGCGAGGGGGGGGGGGGGGGGCGCCATTCCCTCCTCCCCCGCCCCCTCGCAGCGCTCTCACCCTCCCGAGAGAGAGAGAGAGAGAGAGTCATCTCCATGACACGCATTGCGGTTTTGTTTCAACATATTTGTTTGGGTCCATGAACTGCGCCCCCCTAGGCTTGCGCCCCTAGGCCATGGCCCAGGGTGGCCTTATGGGTAATCTGGGCCTGGATTAACTAGTTTTTCAGTTGTCATCTCCTTCCGATCCCTGACCTCACAATGTCGTGTATTCAGTGCCTGGTGTGTTTGTTTATTTACCAGTTCTGCTGGCAATTACATCTTGGACGCAGCAAAAGCACCGCCTCTTCACCTGGTTCTCGGCCTTGGCCATTATTGTCTTCAGATCGGAGCTGTGCCTCTTTCTGGGCCTTATGCTCCTGGTGACGCTCTTCAACAGAAGGCTGTCCTTTGCGAAAATGCTCTCCTACGCTGTTCCTGCAGGGACCTTTTGGTTAGGTAAGTTTCTTAAAGTGCTTTTGAACTCATCTGACTTACTTCTGAAGTCGGGCCCGGATTACCCATAAATCCAGCCTAGGCCATGGCCTCGGGCGGCAGGTTTTGGGGGGCAGCGGATTCGACCCCCCGAAAACATAATTTTTTTATTTAAAAAAACGCCCACTCGCAGCGCTTTCCCCCTGCCCTCCCTTGAGAGAGTCATCATACCTCGAGAGAGGGCGGGGGGAGAGCGCTGCGAGGTGGCGGGGAGGAGGGAATGGCGCCCTCCCCTCGCCTGAGCCACCCCCTTGCAAAGGAAGGAGGCGGCGAGGAGGAGGAAGGGAAGCTCCGCGCACATATGCCCGCCAGCGGGCTTCCCTTCCTCCTCCTCCTTTTGGTCGCGGGAGGTGGAGGAGGCGGCGGACGGAAGCCCCACGAGCAGTGCCGCGCCGCTTCCGTCCACCTCCCCCCGCGACCGAAAGGAAGGCGCGCGGTGGACGGAACCCGTGGGACCAGTGCTGCGCAGCTTCTGTCCACCTCCTCTGGCCCTCCTTCCGGTCACGGGAGGAGGAGGCGACGGAATCTGCACGGCGGGGCTGCTGCCGCATGCGCAGCAGCGCCCTGGGGCGTGGCTTTCCGCCCTGGGGCGTGGCTTTCTGAGCCCTGGGCGGCGGCGCGGGGCGTCTTGGCTTCGGGCGGCCGAAGAGGCTAATCCGGGCCTGTCTGAAGTGTTCCTTCTGAAGATGTGTAGCTCAGTCTGAAATGAATAAGTGTCTTAAATGTGTGGGCTTTTTTTTAAATAAAAGTTTCTTTCAGTTGCACATGCAAAACAGTCAAACATGTGAGCTCTCTCTCTCTCTCTCTCTCTCTCTCTCTCTCAAACTCATATCTTCCAATCCCCAAACCAAATTAGATGAGTGGTTTAGACCAAGTTTCAGGGGTCTGTGGCCATTTTGTCACTTGTAGGACCCACCAGCAAACTAAAAAATACAGGAATGATTGGGGGAAGAGGACCAAAACTGGGAGAGGGTAGAAGCTAGATTTATTATTTGTAGTTATATTTGAGGAAACTTGAAGCTTGGAAACAGGGAGGTCATGTACTGCATGCTAAATTCCACGAGCTCCTTGTGAGTTGCTGGGGAAAAAGTGAACTGCCATCAGATCTCAGAGATGCAGTTATCATCACCCTGCATAAGGAAAAAGGAACAAAGTCCAATTGCTCAAACTACCAAGGTATAACACTGCTCTCCATTGCTGGAAAAATCCTTGCAAGGATACTCAGATTAGTTCCTGCTATTGCAGAACAACTTCTCCCGGAAAGCCAATACGGTGATCCAGGCAACGGTCATCTTGAGACTGGACTACTGTAACGCCCTCTACATTGGCCTTCCTTTGTCATCAATCTGGAAACTCAAGCTAGTGCAGAATGCTGCTGCTCGACTGCTGGCGGGAGCACCCGCACGAGAGCACGTTACACCTATTCTGCAGCAACTGCGCTGGCTACCAATAGAGTACCGGATTGTTTTCAAGGTGTTGGTGTTGACCTTTAAGGCCTTGTATGGTCTAGAGCCGGTGTATCTGAGGGACCGCCTTACCCCGTATGTTCCCCCGAGATCACTACGCTCGGAAGAGCAAAACCTCTTAGTAGTTCCATCTATTCATTCCTGCCGTCTGTCTACAACCAGATCAAGGGCCTTTTCCGTAGCGGCCCCGTCGCTATGGAACGCAATGCCAGATGAAGTCCGTGCCATTAAGGCAGTGTTTCTCAACCAGTGTGCCATGGCACACTAGTGTGCCGTGAGCGATCATCAGGTGTGCCGCGAGAAAAGTTCTCTGCCCCCCTTCCTTCCCCTCTCCTCCTGCCGAACTCCTGCTGTTTGGGGGAGGAGGAGGAAGGGCCAGGCGGTGGCGAAGAAAAAGAGGAAGGGGCCGGGGCGCCGCCTCCTTCAGCCGTTTCCCCAGCCAGCCTCCAATCCGCCATGACTCCCACCATGACTCTCGCCCCTCGCTCACTGAAGCTGCGCGGAGGAGGAGCCCTGCCCACTGAAGCCCATCCACCGCTCATGCTCCTCTTCTGTGGGAGAGCTGAAGCCGGGGGAGGGGGCAGGGCATGGTGCCCCCCCCAGCTTCAGCGCTCACACAGCTTTGCCAGCCCTAAGGGGCAGTGCCAAGCCAGCAGTGGCAGAGCCAGCACAATGCTGGCTTGGCACTGCCCCTCAAGGCTGGCGAAGCTGTGGGAGAACTGAAGCCGGGGGAGGGCGGGGCATGGCACGGCCTGGCTCCTCCCCCTCTCCCGGCTTCAGCACTCCCAGCAACTGCTCCCAGCAGGCCACCAACCCCCAGCCGTTCTTTACTGTGTTAGACTGTCATTTTGTGTCATTTTGGTTGGTGGTGTGCCCCCGGATTTTTTTAATGTCAAAAGTGTGCCGCAGCTCAAAAAAGGTTGGGGAACACTGCATTCAGGAACCGGCCCCGTTTCGGAGAGCCTGGAAAACGACCCTTTTCAGGCAGGCCTTTAACCTAAATGGATCCTGAGAAGGTTTCCCAAATCCTTGAGTCCTATGGAGATTGTTGTTTTTATGTAAACCGCCCCGGGCCTGCTGGAAGGAGCGGTATATAAAAATGAACAATAAAATAAATAAATAAATAAATCTATCTCAGCCACCCATATCCGTGGACAGCTTTGGAGTGCTTTCGATTTCGGAATTTCAGATAAAGGGTATATTTACCTGTACTTGAATCAATAAATAGGAAACATTTTCTGGATATTTTCTTCTTTTAGGACTTACCGTGGCCTTGGATTCTGTGTTTTGGAAGCAGCTCTTGTGGCCCGAGGGAAAGGTGCTTTGGTATAACACAGTTTTGAATAAAAGTCCCAATTGGGGAGTATCCTTTGCATATTGAGCACGAAGATGTCTCCGCAATACTAGTGGATTTGGTATTGACGCCTGAAATTATTTAGTTAAGGTCTGATTTAGTTATGATGTCTGAAATTATTGGTATATAGCAGGGCTGTCCAACAGGCGGCCCTGGGGCCGTACACGGCCCCCGAGCCCCTTCCCTCCGGCCTCCTAACTTGTTTTAATAAAATACAAATTAAAAATTAAAAATAAAATAAAATAAAAAATACCTACTTCTGGGTTTAGGCAAGCATCGCGAGACTACGCCAGCCACAGATGGGATTTCGAGGGAGGTCGAAATCCCGTCTGCGGCTGTGTAGTCTCGTGATAGCTGCCGAAATCTCGGGTCCTGTGGGATTTGTGGCCAGCCTGGGCGCGCGCCTCCCCCCCCCCCCGTGGCTGCTTCCAGGCCAGCCCCCATTCCCTCAGAGAGAGGGAGGAGGGGAGTGAGGCAGGGAAAGCCCCTCCTGGCTCCGTCATCTTCCTGTGGAGGGTCCTAACTTCCCGCCCCGCGGATGGGAGAGCCGCCGCGCCCAGCCTGAGTTTGGCCTTGGCTCCAGCGGGGCTCTTTGGGGATGGCGGCGGCGTTGGCGCTTCGGCCCTGTGGCGGGGCTCCCGCAATATGGGTAAGGAAGGGCCTGGCTCGAATCAATCAATCTAAAAACAGTGGGACGTTGAGTGAGGGGGGGGGAGAGGTCCCTCAGCGGCGGTTTCCTTGGCGATGCTTCCTTCCTTCCTCCCACGCCCCCCCCCTTGTTGTGCTGCCTTCCCCCGTGTGCAGGGGGCAACCTGGCGTCCTTTTGCGCCTGCCCCCGCGGCTGGTTTTCCCTTCAGGGAGGGAGGGAGCTCTTTGGGCCTCTGGGAAAGGAGGCCCCATCAAGCCCTGCGACGGCATTGAGGTGTTTGGGTTTTTTTTTGGTGTGTCCCAATTTGAGTGTGGACTCAAATAACTCAAAAGGTATTAGGAAACATTCCCCCAAATCCACCAGTGTTCCCATTTGGGCATATTGAGTATTCATGCCAAGTTTGGTCCAGATCCATCATTATTTGAGTCCACAGTGCTCTCTGGATGGAGGTGAACTACAACTCCACAACTCAAGGTCAATTTGTAAGTGGAGCCAGGGAACGGAGCCGGGGAGGGGTGGAGCCGGGAGGGTGGAGCCAGGGGGGGCGGAGCTGGGGAGGGGTGGAGCCAGGGAGGGGCGGGGGAGGGAGCCAGGGAGGGCAGAGCCGGGAGGGGCGGAGCCAGGAAGGGGTGGAGCCAGGGGCGGAGCCGGGGGGGGGTGAAGCCGGGGCGGAGCCGGGAGGGGTGGAGCCAGGGAGGGGTGGAGCCAGGGGGGGGGGCAGACCCTTTGGCCCCCCAGGTGATCAGTGACCGGAATTCCGGCCCTTGGGCCCGTAGAAGTTGGACAGCCCTGGTATATAGAATCCTTTCTTGAGCTTTCATCCCTTCTAAATTACAGCAGCTTATATAGAGGGGGGAGGGGGGGGGAGATCACAGAGCAAAAAAACAAAACTAACAAAACACAAACACAGTTTCCCTGAAATTAAGACCTAATATTTTGCTGAATTACTACATATAATGCCTCCCCCAAAAGTAAGACATGTCAAAGTTTTTGTTGGGAAGCATGCTCCCCCTGGTGGCCGGAAGCTGCAATACCGGCCCTGCTGAACAAGTGATGCAGGAACTACGATGGGAGATCATTGAAATCTACAGACAGTGTGTGGGATAAATGTGAATTCTTCATGGAAAAATAAGACATCCCCTGAAAATAAGACCTAGTGCATCTTTGGGAGCAACGATTAATATAAGACACTGTCTTATTTTTTGGGAAACATGTTATGTGTGTGTGTGTGAGTGTACACACACCATATTTTCCAGCGTACTAGACTGGGTGCATAAGACAACCCCCAAAATTTTCAATTTAAAATTTCAATGTTTGGATATACTCGCCGTATTAGATCACCCCTCTTGACAGCCCCTTCAGGTCCCGAAGCCTCCTTTCCTGACACAAAATGACACTCTAACACAGTAATACATATAGTTAATATGTTTTTAAATGTATTTATACACTCAGTGTGAAACCTGGGCCTGTTTTGATTAACGCAACATAGATATCCTGGCAGGAATGCCAGAAAGACACAAACTTCCCACACAGAAATCCCATAAGCAAGAGAAAATACTATAAGAGTTTGGTGGGCATTGACCTTGGGTTTTGGAGTTGTAGTTCACCTATATCCAGAAAGCAGTGTGGACTCAAACAATGTTGGATCAGGACCAAACTTGGCATGAATACTCAATATGCCCAAATGTGAACACAGATGGAGTTTGGGGAAAATAGACCTTGACATTTGGGAGTTACAGTTTCTGGGATTTATAGTTAGCACACAATCAAAGAGCATCCTGAACTCTTGCAACAATGGAATTGAACCAAACTTGGCATATTGAACTCTCATTACCAACAGAAAGTACTGAAAGGGCTTGCTTGGGAATTGACCTTGAGTTTGGAAGTTGTAGTTCACCTACACCCAGAGAGCACTGTGGACTCAAACAATGTTTTGTTATGTTGTTTGTTTTCTATCCAGAATCACAATGTTGGAAGGAGGCTCACCACTTTAAGGTCCCTCAAACAGGCATGGGAAAACTTCGGCCCTCTGGGTGCTTTGGACTTCAGCTCCCACCATTCCTAACAGCCTGAGGCCCTTTCCTGCTTAAGTGGCTGAGGAGGGAAAGGAAAAGAGCCTGAGGCTGGTAGGAATGGTGGGAGTTGGAGTCCAAAACACCTGGAAGGTCCAAGTTTGACCATGCCAGCTTTCGACAGAGACCTCTTCCTCCCCCTTCGCGCCCTTTCTTCCCCCTCCTGCCCAAAACTTACTTTTTCTTCTACACTGCCGCTTCTGCCACCATTTTGCTCCGAGGGGGCAGCGTGTGCGTGTTCAGAAGGGGAGGGGGGGAGGGAGGCGTGACTCGTGTGGGCGCCACTGCGCAGACCCGCCCCATAGCAAAGCGAGGCAAAGCGAGCAGAGCGAGGCTGGGAAGAAGGGAGCCCGAGTGGAGAAGAAAAAGTGTTTGGCAGGAGGGGGAAGAAAGGGTATCGGAGGTTCCCATTTCTCACGGCACACCTGATGATCGCTCACAGCACACTAGTGTGCCACGGCACACTGGTTGGGAAACACTGGCTTAAATGATTTAAGCACTTTGTTTCATAATTTCAAGGAAATGTTCTTTAAACCAGAGATTCCCAAACAGTGCGGCCACAATTCCTAACAGCTACTAAACTGGCTGTGATTTTTGGGATCAGAGTTTGTTTCTTTCTTTTGGCGTATGTATCTGTTTTGCCAGAGCATCATGCTCTCTCAATCTCGCTGGAAGGCAAAGACCCCTCTGTACACATCTTGCCATGATAGGTTCGCCTTTGCATGGCCAGAAGTCAGGCGCTTGAATGCACACAACAGCATCACAACCCACATAGTTTGCATTGTACATCTCCAGGCATGGGAATTCCCGCATGATGTCGATGCTCCCCCTTGTGGATATTAATGGTTTGCATGCATAAGGTTCCACATTCTGAAACTAGGTTCAGTTAACCTTTAGGAATTAGGTGAACTTTGTTCTTTCAGAAATGGAGAACATTAAGAACATGTCCTTGGAGAGAGTATTTATGTTTCTCCTTTGGACGGCATAGATGCTAATGGAAATACTGTTTCTGCGTTCCATCCAATATGTCTTCCATCTTTGTCGGCAGTCAACATAAGAAGTTTGCACATATTATATAAGGAGAAACTAGGAGCCTTGAAGATGGGGAATGAGTGGCATTTTGATGGGGTTGGACTACAACTTCCATCACAGCCAACACTCGATAGTGCATACCAGCCAGACATCCTCTATAGCAGTGTTTCTCAACCAGTGTGCCGGGGCACACTAGTGTGCCGTGAGCGATCATCAGGTGTGCCTTGGGGAAATTGGAACCTCCTGGGGGGGGGGGGGAGAGTCTAGTGTGTTGAAGTATAAAAACTCTAAGAAACATACCTAGATAAAGACACAAAATTACACAAGCACCCTCCCCACCCGTTGTCTACTTGGTCTCTCCCTCTCCATGCATTGGGAAGGCCCGCCTCCCTTTCCCCAAGTAGAGACCTCCTCTTGCCTCCTGGGGGTTCTGTATGGGAAGTTTGGCCCAGTTCTATCATTGGTGGGGTTCAGAATGCTCTTTGATTGTAAGGGAACTATAAATCCCAGCAACTACAACTCCCAAATGTCAAGGTCTATTTCCCCTGAACTCCATCTGCGTTCATATTTGGGCATATTGAGTATTCATGCCAAGTTGGGTCCTGATCCAACATTGTTTGAGTCCCCAGTGCTCTCTGGATATAGGTGAACTACAACTCAAAATTGTCAATGCCCACCAAACTCTTATAGCATTTTCATGGGAGTTCTGTGTGGGAAGTTGGTGTCTTTCTGCCATTCCTGCCATGATATCTATGTTGAGTTCTCAAAACAGGTCCAGGTTTCACACTGAGTGTATAAATACATTTTAAAACATATTAACTCTATGTATGACTGTGTTAGAGTGTCATTTTGTGTCATTTTCGTTGGTGGTGTGCCCCAGGATTTTTTTAATATTAAAAGTGTGCTGCGGCTCAAAAAAGGTTGGGAAACACTGCTCTATAGGGCATATTCTCCTCGTCCTGTGATTTATGATTCCCCAGAATGTGCGAGACCTGGGGTGCCCACACTTTTTCAGCATGCGAGCTACTTTTTTAAACACCAAGTCAAGAAGATCTACCTTGCACGCGCACCATCCGTGCGCCGCTCCTCCCATGTGCTGCTCCACACGCCGCCGCTCCTCCCGCCCACCGCTCCTCCCGCGGCGCATGGCAGGAACAACGGAGTGCGAGGCGGGGCCCGCCCACCGCTTCTCCCGCGGGGCATTGCGGGAACAACGGAGCGTGAGGCGGGGCCCGCCCACCGCTCCTCCCGCGGGGCATTGCGGGAACAACGGAGTGCGAGGCGGGGCCCGCCCACCGCTTCTCCCGCGGGGCATTGCGGGAACAACGGAGCGCGAGGCGGGGCCCGCCCACCGCTTCTCCCGCGGGGCATGGCAGGGAACAACGGAGCGCGAGGCGGGGCCCGCCACCGCTCCCGCGGGCATTGCGGGAACAACGGAGCGTGAGGCGGGCCCGCCCACCGCTTCTCCAGCGGGGCATTGCGGGAACAACGGAGCGCCTGAGGCGGGGCCCGCCCACCGCTTCTCCCGGGGCATTGCGGGAACAACGGAGCGAGGCGGGGCCCGCCACCGCTCCTCCCGCGGGGCATTGCGGGAACAACGGAGCGCGAGGCGGGGCCACCGCTCCTCCCCACGGAGCTTCTCCACCGCGGGGCATGGCAGGAACAACGGAGCGAGGCGGGGCCCGCCCACCGCTCCTCCCGCGGGGCATTGAGGGAACAAGGGAGCGCAAGGCGGGGCCCGCCCACCGCTTCTCCCGCGGGGCATGGCAGGAACAACAGAGTGCGAGGCGGGGCCCGCCCACCGCTCCTCCCGCGGGGCATTGCGGGAACAACGGAGCGTGAGGCGGGGCCCGCCCACCGCTCCTCCCGCGGGGCATTAGGGGGGAACAACGGAGCGCGAGGCGGGGCCGCCCACCGCTTCTCCCGCGGGGCATTGCGGGAACAACGGAGCGCGAGGGGCCCGCCACGGGGCATTGCGTGGAACAACGGAGCGCGAGGCGGCCCGCCACCGCTCTCCCACGGGCATTGCGGGAACAACGGGGCGAGGCGGGCCCGCCACCGCTCCTCCAGCGGGGCATTGCGGGAACAACGGAGCGCGAGGCAGGCCCGCCACCGCTCCTCCCTCGGGGCATTGCGGGAACAAGGGAGCGCGAGGCGGGGCCCGCCCACCGCTCCTCCCGCGGCGCATTGCGGGAACAACGGAGCGCGAGGCGGGGCCCGCCCACCGCTCCTCCCGCGGGGCATTGCGGGAACAACGGAGCGCGAGGCGGGGCCCGCCCACCGCTCCTCCCGCGGGGCATTGCGGGAACATGATGGAGCCCGTCATTCCCGAAATGCATTGCGGGAACAACGGAGGTGGGCGGGCCCCGAAATGTCCCCCGGGCGTTCCCGCAATGCCCCGCGAGCGCGAGGCGCTGTGTGCAAGCTGCCCCCGCTGGGATCGGCTTCCTTTAGACCCGCAATCGACTGGTCGATTGCGATCGACTTCCTGGGCAGCCCTGTGCTAGACCGTCAGAAGTTAGAGAGAAAATGTTTAATCAAATTAATAATAATAATATCATCCTTAACTCTTTTTCTCTTTAAAGACGTCTCCTTTCCTGTGGTATTTTTATTCCGCCTTGCCTCGTGCTCTGGGGTGCAGCATTATTTTCATACCATTAGGTGCCGGAGACAAAAGGACTCGGATATTGATGCTTCCCACACTTGGCTTTGTTTTCCTGTACTCCTTTCTGCCCCACAAAGAACTACGGTTTATTATATACACTTTCCCTGTCTTCAACATAGTGGCTGCCAAAGGCTGCTCACGAATGTAAGTCCTGGTCTTATAATACTTAAGTATCTTGACTTTATTGATTGTTGTCATCCGTCAAGAAAAACTGGCTTTTAATTCGTCTGATACTTACGCAGCCTGTAAAATTGGTCTTCAGGCCTCAGAGGAGAGAAATGGCCCAAAACTAAGATGTAAATGTATGCTGTCTCCTCATGATGACTCAGACGAGAACGAGAATCAGAAGATCTAGGAATCTGCAATGCAAAACGGTAGCTTTTATTTGATCCTATGACTTCAGTATTGACCTTAGAAGAGAAGTTGTCAGAAAAAGAGATACTGCTTCCTTCACTCCTTTTCTTACAAACACACACACACATATCTATATATATAAAAGAAGAGCTGTCGTGTTCAGTAGCCTATAGACCGCAAAACCACACAACGCAGACACACCAAACCAGGCCACATACACACACAACCCAACGAGGTGTGTTTACCACCCCAAAAATTCCCCAAACACTCAAACAAAACCGTCAACCCCCCCCCCAAACCTGGGGAACTACAATTCCCATGACCCCCCGTGCCAAAGCTGTATGGCGCATGCGCTGACATACAGCTCATGCCTACTGCTCCCTTCTCTCCCTTCCCCCGCCCCAACACAGAGAAAAATAAGAACACCCTTCTTACCGGCAGTTCGGCGCAAGGGCTCCCGCGTGCACCTCGCCAACAACACTGCCAGGAGCTACGCGGACCTCCCGAGGCATGCACATACTCTACAAGCCCTACAAACAAGGGGAATTACAGCTACCATGATCCCCCGCGCCACTTAACCACAGCGCATGCGCAGACATACAGCCCTTCTCCCCCAGATAACAGGAAAGAAACTAAAATGGCAGTTGGCTGGCAAGGAAAGACAGAGAGAAAGGAAACGCTTGCGCAACCCAGCCAATCTGGAGATCACACCGGGGGACAATGGGGAGAGAATTGAAGGGGCGGGGACCCGCGGAACATCAACAACAGGAGGAAGATGGCCCACCATCGACCCCGAGACCGGGAGCTCGATTACTGCCTCGGGCCGGCCTCGCTCTCTCCTCCTCCCGACCCAAATGCCGGCCAGCGGGGTGAGTGTCTGTCTGGTTGCGCCGCCGCTGGCTGGCACAGACACAAAAGGAGGAGGAGGTCCTGCCAACTTTGGCAAAGTCGGGGCCTTGATTGGTGGTGCGGCCCGGCCGCCCTCTCGCCTCCGCCGGCCTCAAAAACAGACCTGGCAGAGGGAGGGGGTCTCCGTGGGGTGGCCCCGAGAAGGAAGGTCAAAGGAAGGATAACAGGGAAGGAGGGAGGGGAGGAGAAAGGAAGGGAAGGATAGAAGGAAGGTAGGATGGATGGAAGGAAGGACGGAGGGGAGGAGAAACGAAGGAAAAAGGAAGGATAGAGGGAAGGAAGGAGGGGAGGATAAAGGAAAGAGAAAGGAAGGATCAGGAAGAGGGAGAGGATGAGAGAGGAACGGCAGGATAGAAGCAGGGAAGAAGGAAGGTAGGATGTATGGATTGAAGGAAGGAGGGGGAGGAGAAAGGAAGGAAAATGGAAGGCTAGGAGGGGAGGAGAAAGGAAGGAAGATAGATGGAAGGAAGGATGGGAGGAAAAGAAGGAAAAGGAAAGCTAGCAGGGAGGGAGGGAGGGGAAGAGCTGGGCTGGACTGGATGACCTTTGGGGGTCCCTTCAAAAGCTCCACTGGCTACCAGTTTGCTACTGGGCACAATTCAAAGTGCTGGCTTTGGCCTTTAAAGCCCTTAACGGTTCTGGTCCAACTTACATGTCCGAACGCATCTCTTCCTATGAACCTTCAAGATGCTTAAGATCATCCGGACAGGCCCTGCTCTCGGTCCCGCCTCCTTCGCAGGCGCGATTGGCGGGGGCGAGAGACAGGGCCTTTTCAGTGGTGGCTCCTTGGCTTTGGAATGCCCTTCCTAATGACATCAGATCGGCCCCCTCCCTCCTGACATTTCGCAAGAGGGTTAAGACCTGGCTATTTGACCGGGCATTTGCAGATGTAGTATGATTGTCAAATTGAGATCTAAGGAACGACGACAATGCAATTGGAGGTCGATTTAATTAATGAGACGCTGATATTGTGTTTTTAACGTTGAATGCTAATTTGTATATGTTGGAATTGTATTGTATTGATAATTGTTGATATGTTTGTCTTAAGCAGTTTTTGCTGTTGTACGCCGCCTCGAGTCGCCTTCGGGCTGAGAGAGGCGGTCTAGAAGCAAAGTAAATAAATAAATATATTATTTATCATTCATACATCAACACAGAAACACAGGCAGTCCCCAAGTTACAAACATCCCTCTTAGAAACGACTCATACTTAGGAACACGGCTGGATTGGGTGGCTTTTAGGGGTTGCAGGTCATTTGATTGTGCTTTTCTACTATGCCAAAGCAACGCGTGGCCAGGTCAGCTAGTGTGTGTGTGTGTGTGTGTGTGTGTATAGTTGGACTAAAACTAAACCTAGGCATTATAAAAGTTTTAGTCTATATACATACATACATACATACATCTGTGTGTGTGTGGTGAAAAAAGGATTGGGGTGAGAGAGAGGCAGCGAGGAGCGAGGGGGGGGGCTCCTCCTTTTTTTTGCTGCTTCCAAGAATAGAATACCCGCTCCCTCCCTCCCTCCCTCCCTCCTTCCTATTTGGAGAGTCCCATCTAGAATTCAGTGTGATTTATTCAAGTTTTGTTTACAACTCCCAGAAATCCCAGCCAATTTACCAGCTGTTAGGATTTCTGGGAGTTGTAGGCCAAAACCATCTGAATGCGCATGCTCTGGCATACGCACTACTAACGAATTCCGTTAGTAATTAAGTTACATTTTAGAAATTTTTGGAAATTTTTTTGTAAGTATTTCTTTTACTAATCAAAAAATCCCCCATTTGATTTTAGAATCGACATTTTGGGTTCAAAACCATGCCTAATACATACATACATACATCAAAAAAAAAAACATCTGTGTGTGTGTGGGAAAAAAGGAGTGAATGAAGCAGTATCTCCTAGACTTTCGTTTTAATCCATTCCAATTCGAAGCTTCTTCTCTGACAACTTCTCTTCTAAGGTCAATACTGAAGTCATAGGATCAAATAAAAACTACGATTTTGCATTGCAGATTTCTCGATCTTCTGATTCTCTTTCTCATCTGAGTCGTCATGAGGAGACGGCATGAATTTACATCTTAGTTTTTGGCCATTTCTCTCCTCTGAGGCCTGAAGGCCAATTTGACAGTTGAGTTTTAGTCCAACAAACAAACAAAACATACACACACATATATTTGTTGGACTAAAACTTTTATAATGCCTAGCTTTAATGAGTTATGGCATTCCAATAGATTTTAAGCATGAATGTTATGCCCAATGAAGCCATTTTAATTGCTTCTGACATTTGAGTTGGGTATACAGAGATTAGATTGTGTGATTTGGCATTTTGGAGTGGCTGTATAGCAGGCCTGGGCGAACTCCGGCCCTCAGGTGTTTTGGACTACAACTCACAATTCCTAACAGCCGGTAGGCTGTTAGGAATTGTGGAATTGTAGTCCAAAACACCTGGAGGGCCGGGGTTTGCCCAGGCCTGCTGTATAGTGTTTAATGCACTTTAATATTTTTTATGCTTAATGGTTTAATGACACAAATGGGTTGAATTGTTTTTTTTTTTTTACGTTCATATTGTTATACATGGGCCGTTTGGTGGCGCAGCGGATTAAAACACAGCACTGCTGAACTTACTGACCAAAAGGTTGGTAGTCCAGATCCGGGGAGTGGGGGTGAGCTCCTGCTGTTAGGCCCAGCTTCTGCCAGCCTAGCCATTCGAAAACATGCGAATACGAGTAGATCAATAGGTACCATTTCTGTGGGAAGGTAACAGTGTGCCATGCAGTCATGCTGGCCACATGACCTAGGCATGGCCGTATTACCCATAAGGCCATCATAGGCCATGGCCTAGGGGTGCATGCTGAGGAGGGGCGCAGATCACGGACCAAAAAAATAAAAATAAAAAACTGGTCCGCGCCCCTCTTTCCCCCTTTCTCATGCCCCTCCTCGCTCCTTCTCCCGGCAAAGTCTCTCGCTCTCTGGGCTGCGGCGGGGCCCTCGCATTGATCCATTGATTTGCCCACGGGTCTCTGGCTGGCCTGATCTCCTGGCTCCCGGGGAAGTTGTCTCCATGGTGACTCGCCCGGCTCCCCCGGCGGCAGACTGTAAATTCCTGCAGCCAGAGCCGAGCAGCAGAGTCCGGGAGAGGGCGGTGGGAGGGAGGGGAGAAGGAGGAGAAGGAGGCAACTAGGAGGAAAGAAAGAAAGTAAAGGAGGGAGAGAGGGAAGGAGGGAGAGGGGAGAGAAAGGGCGTTGCTTGGGTGGATCTTTCCCAGGTCCCCAGCACGAGACCACACCAACCCAGGCTCGCTCCTGCGCTCTCGGACCAAACCGGGGCGGGCTGCTTGGCCAAAGGGAGCCGCGGGAGGGAGGGAAGGATCAAGGCCAGGGTCTGGCTCTCCTGCCTTCGGGAGCAGCCGAACAAAAGCCGCACAAACCCCAACCTGAATCCTCCCTCGGTCTGCGGGAGCGCACGCCAAGCGGACATCTCTCCCTCTCTCTCTCTCTCTCTCGTGCGCGCCTTTGGAGCGAGTTTGCACCCGCTGCGCTCTTCCCCAAGCCTCCCGAGGAGACCTTCAGAGCACAGCGGAGCTTTCCAGCCGGTGGGAATGGGGACCTTGGAGATGGCGGGATGGTGCCTACTTGCCTTTCTCTTCTGCCCCGGAGGCATCATGGCGAAAGCCAGCCAAGTGTGGGTCTGAGTGGTGTGTGTCTGTGTGTGGGGGGGAGAGGTTGGCTTAAAGGGGGCGTAATTCCAAGTGTGGCCTAGGGCGCAAAAAGGTGTTAATCCGGGGCTGGACCTACCGTGTTTCCCCGAAAGTAAGACAGCGTCTTACTTTCTTTCCCCGAAAAGTCCCCCTCGTCTTACTTTCGGGCACGTCTTATATAAACAAAGACGTGCCCGTCGCCATGCCCACGCTGTTGCCGCCGCCGCCGCCACGCCGCCGCCGCGCAATCGGCCCATTGCCGCGGCACACTTCCGCGGCGCACCTTTCTGCTAGGCCTCTCCAAGGAAGGGAGAGGGAAGAGTCCCAGAGGCTTGGCTAAGCGGCGCCGCGTCACTCTGACGCCTCCGCCGGCCTCAAAAACAGACCTGGCAGAGGGAGGGGGTCTCCGTGGGGTGGCCCCGAGAAGGAAGGTCAAAGGAAGGATAACAGGGAAGGAGGGAGGGGAGGAGAAAGGAAGGGAAGGATAGAAGGAAGGTAGGATGGATGGAAGGAAGGACGGAGGGGAGGAGAAACGAAGGAAACGAAGGATAGAGGGAAGGAAGGATGGGAGGATAAAGGAAAGAGAAAGGAAGGATCAGGAAGAGGGAGAGGATGAGAGAGGAACGGCAGGATAGAAGCAGGGAAGAAGGAAGGTAGGATGTATGGATTGAAGGAAGGAGGGGAGGAGAAAGGAAGGAAAATGGAAGGCTAGCAGGAGGGGAGGAGAAAGGAAGGGAACGATAGATGGAGGGAAGGAAGGAAGGATGGGAGGAAAAGAAGGAAAAAGGAAAGCTAGCAGGGAGGGAGGGAGGGGAAGAGCTGGGCTGGACTGGATGACCTTTGGGGGTCCCTTCAAAAGCTCCACTGGCTACCAGTTTGCTACTGGGCACAATTCAAAGTGCTGGCTTTGGCCTTTAAAGCCCTTAACGGTTCTGGTCCAACTTACATGTCCGAACGCATCTCTTCCTATGAACCTTCAAGATGCTTAAGATCATCCGGACAGGCCCTGCTCTCGGTCTCGCCTCCTTCGCAGGCGCGATTGGCGGGGACGAGAGACAGGGCCTTTTCAGTGGTGGCTCCTTGGCTTTGGAATGCCCTTCCTAATGACATCAGATCGGCCCCCTCCCTCTTGACATTTCGCAAGAGGGTTAAGACCTGGCTATTTGACCGGGCATTTGCAGATGTAGTATGATTGTCAAATTGAGATCTAAGGAACGACGACAATGCAATTGGAAGTCGATTTAATTAATGAGACGCTGATATTGTGTTTTTAACGTTGAATGCTAATTTGTATATGTTGGAATTGTATTGTATTGATAATTGTTGATATGTTTGTCTTAAGCAGTTTTTGCTGTTGTACACCGCCTCGCGTCGCCTTCGGGCTGAGAGAGGCGGTCTAGAAGCAAAGTAAATAAATAAATAAATAAATATATTATTTATCATTCATACATCTACACAGAAACACAGGCAGTCCCCAAGTTACAAACACCCCTCTTAGAAACGACTCACGCTTAGGAACACGGCTGGATTGGGTGGCTTTTAGGGGTTGCAGGTCATTTGATTGGCTTTTCTACTATGCCAAAGCAACGCGTGGCCGGGTCAGCTAGTGTGTGTGTGTGTGTGTGTGTGTGTGTGTGTGTGTGTATAGTTGGACTAAAACTAAACCTAGGCATTATAAAAGTTTTAGTCTATATACATACATACATACATCTGTGTGTGTGTGGTGAAAAAAGGATTGGGATGAGAGAGAGGCAGCGAGGAGTGAGGGGGCTCCTCCTCCTTTTTGCTGCTTCCAAGAATAGAATACCCCCATCCCTCCCTCCTTCCCTCCCTCCTTCCTATTTGGAGAGTCCCATCTAGAATTCAGTGTGATTTATTCAAGTTTTGGCCTACAACTCCCAGAAATCCCAGCCAATTTACCAGCTGTTAGGATTTCTGGGAGTTGTTTGCCAAAACCATCTGGAATGCGCATGCTCTGGCATACGAACTACTAACGAATTTCGTTAGTAATTAAGTTACATTTAGAAATTTTTGTAAAATTTTTGTAATTCTTTCTTTTACTAATAAAAAAAAAAAATCCCCCCCCCCCCTTTGATTTTAGAATCGCCATTTTTGGGTTCGAAACCATGCCTAATACATACATACATACATCTGTGTGTGTGGTGAAAAAGGAGTGAATGAAGCATTATCTCCTGTAGACTTTCGTTTTAATCCATTTCAATTCAAAGCTTCTTCTGAAAACTTTTGGTTTTGTTTGAGTTTTTGGGGAATTTTTTGGATGGTAAACATACCTCGTGGGGTTGTGTGTGTATGTGGCCTGGTTTGGTGTGTCTGCGTTGTGTGGTTTTGCGGTCTATAGGCTACTGAACACGACAGCTCTTCTTTATATATAGAGATATGGGTGTGTGTTTGTAAGAAAAGGAGCGAATGAAGCAGTATCTCTTTTTCTGACAACTTCTCTTCTAAGGTCAATACTGAAGTCATAGGATCAAATAAAAACTACCGTTTTGCATTGCAGATTTCTCGATCTTCTGATTCTCTTTCTCATCTGAGTCGTCATGAGGAGACGGCATACATTTACATCTTAGTTTTGGGCCATTTCTCTCCTCTGAGGCCTGAAGGCCAATTTGACAGTTGAGTTTTAGTCCAACAAACAAACAAAACATACATACGCCAAGCGGACATCTCTCCCTCTCCCCTCTCTCTCTCTCTCTCGTGCGCGCCTTTGGAGCGAGTTTGCACCCGCTGCGTTCTTCCCCAAGCCTCCCGAGGAGACCTTCAGAGCACAGCGGAGCTTTCCAGCTGGTGGGAATGGGGACCTTGGAGATGGCGGGATGGTGCCTACTTGCCTTTCTCTTCTGCCCCGGAGGCACCATGGCGAAAGCCAGCCAAGTGTGGGTCTGAGTGGTGTGTGTGTGGGGGAGAGGTTGGCTTAAAGGGGCGTAATTCCAAGTGTGGCCTAGGGCGCAAAAGGTGTTAATCCGGGCTGGACCTACCGTGTTTCCCGAAAGTAAGACAGCGTCTTACTTTCTTTCCCGAAAAGTCCCCTACGTCTTACTTTCGGGTACGTCTTATATAAACAAAGACGCACCCGTCGCCATGCGCACGCTGCCGCCGCCGCCGCCATGCTGCCGGGCCCCCATTGTCGCGGCACACTTCCGCGGGCGCACCTTTCTGCTAGGCCTCTCCAAGGAAGGGAGGGGAAGAGTCCCAGAGGCTTGGCTGGCGGCGCCGCGTCACTCTGACGCGCCGCCAGCCACGCCTCTGGGACTCTTCCCCCTCCCTTCGTTGGACAAAGGGAGGGAGGAGGAAGAGTCCCAGAGGCGTGGCTAAGCGGCGCCGCGTCAGAGTGACGCGGCGCCGCTTAGACACGCCTCTGGGACTCTTCCCCCTCCCTTCCTTGGAGAGGCCTAGCAGAAAGGTGCGCCGCAGAGGTGTGCCGCGGCAATGGGCCGGTTGCGGCGGCGGCGACGACCAGGTACGGCTTACATTCGGGGTACGGCTTACATTAGCCGAACCCCCTGACACCCCCGATACGTCTTACAATCGGGGGTGTCATACTTTCGGGGAAACACGGTAGGAGGTGTCTACGGACAATGCCGGCTCTCCGTCTTAGAAATGGAGATGAGCACCACCTCCCAGAGTTGGACACAACTAGACCTAATGTCAAGGGAAATCTTTACATTATTTTAATATGTGTCCTATGTATAGTCAGCTGCCTTGAGTTCCTATATTGGCAGAAAGGCGGAATAGAAATAAATTATTATTATTTTACTCACACAAAACACAGTATGTCACAGCAAACGAGATATATGTTGTTGTTGTTGTTGTTGTTGTTGTAAATATTATAAAAAGAGACACATTCCAGATGAGACATTGAGTGTCGAACTATATTTTCTTTTCTTCGCAGTCTAAACAATTACAAGAAATCTTGGCTGTATAAATTAGGCTCTCTGCTTGTGATCGTTCACCTCTTGGTTAACGCGGCTTACTCAGGAGCTTCGCTCTATGTCTCACATTTCAATTACCCTGGAGGGGTTGCCATACAGAAACTACACCAGTTAGTACCTCCAACAGCAGGTGAGTCAAGCGGAATCAGCACATAAAATATAAGTTTGGGGCACGGAGCCTCAGGCTGTATGTTGGGCAAAACACGCAAATGCACCTACACATTTTCAATAGAGATTTGAACCAGGTGTGAGAGGGCAAGTTCCTTTTGGAGCGGAGAAGGGACACTTCACCCCTTCCTCTGAAAATCCTCCTACAGCTGCTTCCTTTTGTTCTGGGGAGAGGAGGCATATTTAGTTTGGGACGTGCATTGCATCATTGCCATCTTCAGCAGTAATTACAAAACTGGAAATGTAGATCACTATGTTTAAATAGACCAGGGGTAAGCAACCTATGGCCTGCAGGCCGGGTCCGGCCCGGGGAGAAGGACATCGGGGTCGGGGCCAAGAGGAGGGGGTGCCGCTGCTACCATCCCATCGCGGGCTCTGTGGGGCCTGTGTCGGCAGACAGGCCGGAGGAGCGGCAGCTTTGGAGTGCCTGCCATCCTTGGAGGCCATCCAGACCTGCCGCTGGAGCACTCCGCAACCTGGGGAATGGTTGGGGCGAGAGTGGGCAGAGGCCTGCAGCCTCTGATCGCCTCTTGCAAGCAGAGAGGGCGAGCAAAGACGGCAGGCAGGCAGCCAGTCTCTCTGAGGCAGACCACACACACGCTGGGTCCGCTTGACCATCCTCTGGGCTGGGGCCATTGGGCAATTCCATCGTGAGATCCTTCCTCTCTTGAGGTTGTCGGCCTCTATCTTGGTTCACACCTTGTCTTCCTGAATTTCATTTTATTGTATTTCAGTGGTTTATTATTATTATTATTTTATAATAAGTTTGTAATAATATAATAAATAATATAATATAATAATGTTATATTATAATTTCAACATATTATAATGTCTATATATAGATATACTATAATAATTATGATAATAATACTAATAATATATGAATATTTCTTGATATATTAATGTCAATATTAATGATGTGTAATATATAGTAAATATAGTAAATAAATAAACAAATTCTGTAGATTAGAATGTGGTTCAGCCTTTAGGTGCGGCCCTCCATAATATTTTTTGGCTCTCGTGTGGCCCCTTGGAAAAAATAATTGCCCAGCTGTTCCCCAGCTGATCACCCTGCCATGGAGTGCCTGCCACCCCGGCTTTGGAGTGCCTGCCATCCCAGGAGGCGATCCGGGCCTGCAGCGGGAGCAGTCGGCAACTTGAGGCGGCTGATCGGCCTGGCAACCCGGAAAAGGATCATGTCTTCGGGGTCGCCGGGGCGATCAGCCACCGCAGGTCGCCGACTGCTCTCGCTGCAGGCCCGGATCGCCTCCCGAGATGGCAGGCACTCCAAAGCCACCGCTGCTCCGATCATTCTCTAGAGCAGTAGGCTGTCTGCCAATGCAGGCCCTACAGCCCGCGATGGGATGGCGGCAGCGGCACCTTCCTCTTGGCCCCGCCCGACACCCTTCTCCACGGGCCGGACAGAATCGGCTGCCGGGCCGCATCCCGCGGGCCGTAGGTTGACCAGGTCTGCTATATAAAGTCCAAATCTTATTCTCTGCTTTGAGGTATCTTCAGCTAGAAAGGTTGTTTATTGGACCGTTTAGTTTCTTCTCCTTCCAGGTGTTTCCGTCCACCTCGATGGGGCTGCAGCGCAGACGGGAGTGTCTCGGTTTTTAGAAGTCAATCCCGATTGGAAGTAAAGAACCAAACCTTTGTTTTCTCATTTTTAATGCATGAATCTTCTTGTCGGTTTAACAGTCACTTATACGGGGGTTTCTCGCAGTTTAATAGTCCGAGGATAATTTTCTACCCCTTGCTTGCTGGGTCAAAATGCTACAAGTAAAGCAGGGTGCAGGGGGTCATGGGTGTTCCAGGAAAGCCTTCTTTACTTTTATTTTGCTAGCAGTCTGAAGTAGATAAGGTGAAACTTTTCTCCCAAAGCAGTCTTGTTGTTGTTGTTGCTGTTGTTTGTCTTCAAGTCATTTCCAACCCCACTCCATCTTTAAAAGGTTTGCCGTCATTGCCCTAAGGCAGGGGTGCCCACACTTTTTCAGCATGCAAGCTACTTTTAAAGCAACAAAATCGAAAAGATCTACCTGCCCTTGCCGCACACGCTTGCGTCGTCATGCGCGCACTATTGTTGCCGCGCGTGTGCTGTCGCCGCCACGTATGCGCTCCCACTGCCGCCTTCCACCCGCGTGGCGCTTCTTCTGCCCGTGGGGCATTGCGGGAAGGAGGGAGGTCGAGGCGGGGCAGTGACCTGCTGATCTTTTCAGCGCTGTGGATTGTCCCCAGAAGGAGTGGGCAAGGGTTAGGGTCCAGGCAAGGGGAGAGTGCACATGCGCATGGAGAAGGGTTGTGTCACGATGCAAGACCTAGGCCGGCCCCTTAATCACACAAACAGAGACGATAATCAGCTAACTACTTTATTGAAGTATAAAAACAGTTGAAAAGGTAATTGTCCATAAAAGTATCAAAGTAATCCAAAAGTAAAGGTATAGTCCAAAAGGCAAACTTGGCAGTATTTCCAAAAACTTGTCAAAGCTCCGCTTAGCTAGCGGATCAGGAACAAAACAAGGGTACAAGGTAAAACTCTTCTTGGCAGGCCACTAGCCCCAAACTTAGCTACGTGGTCTTGGCTTCGCTACACGTCTGCATAGGTGAGATGTGGCCGAAGTACTGAGGATCCGTTCCCACGGATCCTATACTTAATCCCCTTGACGAGGCCCCCGACGCTCTAGGCTTCTCCTCCTCCAATCTGTGCTGCGAGCCCTCGGTCTGTCTAGGCTGTGGAACCAACCCCTCCTGCTAGCCTCAATGCTCCGTCTCCTATCAAAGGTTCGACCTTGCCTCCCAGCACCTGGTTCCCTATCTTCGTGAGAGTCAAACTCCCCAGCTGCTTCCCGGGCCTCTCCTCGGTTGTTTCCCACATCCTCTTGCGAGCCTCGCCCCCCCCGGCCGCTCGTAATCTTCACTATCACTGCTTTCGAATTCCGACTGGCCTTCCAGCTGTTCGTAAGGGTCCGGCCAGCCGTCATCCCAGGCCAAGCTTTCTGTGGGAGAAGAAGGCCCAGCTATCTCAAAATCCCCTTCTTCTAGCCCCTCCAAATCCTCTTCCGAATCAACTGGCTCCAATGCTAGTGGGACCCCCGGTGCTGCCCCCTGCCCTCCAGGCACAAACGGGAACTGGTGTGCTACAGGTTGGCGACACGCCCACAGCTTCGTTGATTGGCTCAAGGCAAGTGGGCGGGTGGGCAGGGCCTCCCTCCCAAATGGGGCGGGCGTCATAAAAGGGGCCCTTGCCACGTGCGGCAGTGGCAGCATCCCTCTGAACCACCGCGCCACAGCATGGTCGCAATGTTCGAGGCATGGCTGGTGCAGGGCTCACTGCTGAAGATGGTGCTGGCGGCGGTGAAGGATCTGATCACGGAGCGCTTCCAGACGAGAGAGAGGCAGGGCGGAGCGCGAGGCGGGGCCTCCGGAGGCCCTGCCTCACGTTCCCTCCGGAGGGCCCCCCCCCTCGTGCTCCCTCCTTCCCGCAATACCCTGCGGGCGGAAGAAGCGCCGTGCGGGCGGAAGGCGGTGGCAGGAGCGCCACATGCATGGCAGAAGCCCCCCCATCCGGAGACCGACTTCCTTTGGTCTCACCTCACGTTCCCTCTGGAGCCCCCCCCCTTGTGCTCCCTCCTTTGCGCAATAACCTGCGGGCGGAAGAAGTGCCGTGCGGGCGGAAGGCGGTGGCAGGAGCGCCACATGCATGGCAGAAGCCCCCCATCCGGAGATCGACTTCATTTGGTCTCTCCTCACGTTCCCTCTGAGCCCCCTTGTGCTCCCTCCTTTGCGCAATAACCTGCGGGCGGAAGAAGTGCCGTGCGGGCGGAAGGCGGTGGCAGGAGCGCCACATGCATGGCAGAAGCCCCCCCATCCGGAGAGCGACTTCATTTGGTCTCACCTCACGTTCCCTCTGAGGCCCTCCCTCGTGCTCCCTCCTTCGCGCAATGGCCTGCGGGCGGAAGGCGGCAGCAAGAGTGCCACGTGCATGGCAGAAGCCCCCCATCTGGAGATCGAGTTCATTTAATCTCGCGATCGACGAGTCGATAGCGATCGATTTCCTGGGCAGCCCTGCCCTAAGGGGTTTTCAGAAAGGCGTTGCCTTTGCCTTCTTCTAAGGCAGAGAGTGTATGGCTTACCCAGGGTGATCATGTGGGTTTCCTTGGCCGAGTGAGGATTTGAACCCACCTCTTCAGAGTCGTAGTCCAGTGCCCAAACAACATGGATGGTGTCAACGAAACCTCCCATGAAAGGAAATTCATCAACTTGGGAGCTGCCACCAAGGAGACTTATCATCCCTGTCCTCACCAAATGTGGTGGTGAAACTGGGAGAAAGCTGTCCTCTGGAAAGCATATAATTTGAGCAGAATCATGTTAAAGAGAGGACTTTTCAAATAGTCTGGACCAGGGCTGTCCAACTTCTACCGGTCCTGTGGCCGGAATTCCGGTCACTGATCACCTGGGGGGCCAAAGGGTCTGCCTCCGCCCCTGGCCCCGCCCCCTCCCAGGCTCCGTCCCCCTCCCGGCTCCAGGGAGGGAATATAAATACATTAATAAAATATAATAATATCAGAAAGGGACGTGGATGGAGGGAGAGGATATACATGCTTCCTGCCTGGGGGAACCCTTCCAACCCCTGAGGCTGTGGGTTCATTACCTGGGGAGGCGCGGGCGGAGGCGGCGATGGCGGCGCAGGCCTGCCTCTGTGCAGGCGGGTCCCGGAGGCCGGTGCGGAAGGCGGCGCAGGCCTCGGGCAGGAAGGGAACCAGGGCCGGAGCAGGCCCAGGCGGAGCTCCTCGCAGGCCTCGCCTTGGCCTCGTACGGCCTCGCCCTGGCATAGCCGCTGAATCCTGAGATTTCGCAACTCAGACTGTAACTATCGCGAGACTATGCCAGGTACACAGGATTTCGCTCTCAACGTGAGATCCGCGTGGCTGGCGTAGTCTCGCAAGACTTCCTCCGGAACCCGGAAGTGGGTAATTTTTTAAATTTTTATTATTTAATTTACTTTCCTATTTTTATTTTTTATTAAAAAGATGAGGGGGCTGCAGGAAAGGGGGCTGGGGGGCCGTGTACGTCCCCAGGGCCGCCAGTTGGACAGCCCTGGTCTGGACCCAAGCTGTATATTTATTTATTATTATTATTATTTACTTTATTTATATTCCGCTCTTCTCACCCCGAAGGGGACTCAGAGCGGATTACAGGTACACATATTTAGCAGACAATCCCTCCCGTTTCCACATACACACACATAGACGAACAGAGGCAAACTCTGGCCACCAGGGGGAGCTGGCGCACTCCCCATCTCTCAGTGTTCCCAGGGTCCCTTGCTGTTCCTTCCACATTCCTCAGCGTTCCTGGAGTTCTTTAATGGCCTCATAATTCAGTCAAAATTTGCCTCCCTGCTTAATGTGGTACCTTTATCTCCTACTTGACAGATGCAACTGTCTTTTGGGCTGCAAAGGTCGACAGCAGGCTACACTTAAAGGTCGAGCACCCACCTCGACCTGGGCAGGCCTCGAACTCATGACCTGGTCAGAGAGATCTTATGCAGCTGACACTTAGCCAGCTGCGCCACATTCCCAACTGCCACTTTTTATTTCTGCCCAGAAATGGACCCATAGTTAGAGGAGACATTTGAAAAATGGAGTTCTGTGTCCTCCAAAACCAGTTCCAGTCAGCATCTTGGCCATAACACATATGGGATGTACTCACGGCATGTGTCTGTTCAAGACAGCTCATGCAGTGGTTGCAGTTGATGCTGTGTGAATGAGTTTCTAGCCACCATGGGGACCTGGACGTTGATGTGTCCGGGAGTACTCCTTGGCAATGATTCTGCAGTTTCAGAGGTGTAACCCCACCCAAAATGGGTTGAATCCCTATTTTCTTACCTGTGATCTTGACACGCCAGGAGTACGTCTTACCTTATTTCAGTCTTTCTCAACCAGTGTGCCGTGGCACACTAGTGTGCCGTGACAGACCTCCTGCTGTGCCGCGAGAAAAGCTCACTGCCCGGCCCTTCCTCCTCCCCTCTCCTGCCGAACTCCTGCTGCTTGGGGGAGGAGGAAGGGCCGGGCAGTGCCGAAGAAAAAGAAGGGACCGGGGCACCGTTTCCCCAGCCAGCCTCCAATCCGCCATGACTCACACCATGACTCTCGCCCCTCGCTTGCTGAAGCCGCGTGGAGGAGCCCCACCCATTGAAGCCCGTCCACCGCTCATGCTCCTTCTCTGTAGGAGAGCTGAAGCTGGGGGGAGGGGGCGGGGCATGGCGCGGCCTGTAGGAGAGCTGAAGCTGGGGGGAGGGGGCAGGGCTCTCCCAGCAGCTGCTCCAGCCTCGAGGGGACAGTACCAAGCCAGCATTGTGCTGGCTCTGGCACTGCTGGCTTGGCACTGCCCCCTCAAGGCTGGAGCAGCTGCTTGGAGAGGTGAAGCCGGGGGTAGGGGGCGGGGCATGGTGCAGCCTGGCTCCGCCCCCTCTCTGGCTTTGGCACTCCCAGCAGCTGCTCCCAGCAGGCCACCAACCCCCAACCGTTCTTTACTGTGTTAGAGTGTCATTTTGTGTCATTTTGGTTGGTGGTGTGCCCCCGGATTTTTTTAATGTTAAAAGTGTGCCGTGGCTCAAAAAAGGTTGGGAAACACTGGCTTATTTGAATCAAGTTTCAATTTATTGGCCCTTATCCTCCCCATTTGTGACAACAGGTAGGATTAAAGCAGCTTCCGTGGAAATAGATAGAACTGTGAGATAGTGTTGGGTGTCATCCCTATACTGACGACACCCCAACCCCAAAACTAAGTTCTCTCATCAGTTTAAACTAAATGTTAAATGGTGTGGAAGGCGAAAGAGATCCCTGGGAGAGCCTACAGGCCAATGGCCATGGCGCTAGGCAGAGATCCTCCAGAGATGGCAGAACATGTAATGTGAAATGGCGCCTCACTATACGGTGCCTTTGGCATAATGTATACTATTTCCCAGGAACTTGGGCCACGACAAAGGAGGTGGAAAGGTTATTATTTATTTATTTATTTAAAACTTTTCTACCCCGGCGGCCTTCTCACCTGCGGAGAGGGACTCAGACCGGCAAACAGCAAGTATTCAAAGCTAACATTTAAAATCTAAAAGCATCATGAATTTACAATAAAAATTTACAATAAAATACAATACAATAAATACATTTTAAAATCCTTTCGCCAAAGTAAAATCAAGTCCAGCTCGATCCATATATTCGGTCCGTATCAAGTGGTTGGCGACTTTAGTCACTTCGCGATCTCCTCCTTCATTCTGCGAAGGCCTAATTGCGCAGCCACGTTTTCACCCGTTTCCTAAAAGTCAGGAGGGCGGGAGGGAATTCCACTGCTGGGGCCGCCACAGAAAGGCCCTGTCCCTCGTCCCCACCAGACGCGCCTGCGAAGGTGGTGGGACCAGCAGGGCCTCTCCAGATGATCTTAGCACTCTTGACGGTTCATAGGGAGAACTGCTGACAGGTAAACTGGGCCGGGACCGTATAGGGTTTTGTAGGTCAACACCAGCACTTCGTATTGCGCTCGGAAGCTAATTGGCAGCCAGTGGAGCTGGCGCAACAGGGGAGTTGTGCGCCCCTGTACCCCGCTCCCGTTAGTAGTCTGGCTGCTGCGCGCTGACCAATTGCAGCTTCCGGGCAGTCTTCATAGGCAACCCCACGTTGAGAGCGTTGCAGTAGTCTATTCGGGATGTAACCAGAGCGTGGACTACCGTGGCCAAGTCTGACTTCCCAAAGTACGGGTGCAGCGGGCGCACAAGCCTGAGCTGTGCAAATGCTCCCCTGGCCACCGCCGAGACCTGGGGTTCCAGGCTCAGCGATGAGTCCAGGGTCACTCCCAGGCTGCGAACCTGCGTCTTCAGGGGGAGTGTCACCCCGTCAAGCACAGGCTGTGACCCTATGCCCTGTTGGGCCTTACGACTGACCAGGAGGACCTCTGTCTTGTCTGGATTTAGTTTCAATTTGTTCGCCCCCATCCAGTCCGTTATAGCGGCCAAGCACCGGTTCAGGACCTGAACAGCCTCCTTAGTAGCAGGTGGGAAGGAGTGACAGAGTTGGACGTCATCTGCGTACAGGTGACACCGCACCCCGAAACTCGGGATGATCTCCCCCAACGGCTTCATGTATATGTTGAACAACATAGGGGACAGTACTGAACCCTGCGGTTAGATCTTGTTATGGGTGACTCTAGCCCAGGAGACTCTAAGACAGTTGTCCCCAGGTGTTTTGGCCTACAACTCCCAGGAATCCCAGCCAGTTTACCAGCTGTGAGGATTCCTGGGAATGGAAGGCCAAAACATTTGGGGACCCACACGTTGAGAACCACTGCTCTAAGGCATCCTTAAATACTGTGTGTAGATGGGTGCTGGGAGGTCCTACCAAGTGTTACACCATCTCCCTCTGCTAGATGGTAAGATAGATCAGTGTTTCCCAACCAGTGTGCCGTGGCACACTAGTGTGCCGTGAGCGTTCATCAGGTGTGCCGTGGGAAATGGGAACCTCCAATACCCTTTCTTCCCTCCTGCCGAACACTTTTTCTCCTCCACTCGAGCTCCCTTCTTCCCAGCCCCGCTCTGCTCACTTTGCTCACGCTGCCGCTTCTGCGGGAGGGGGGAGGGAGGAAGACGTGACCCATGCAGGCGCTACTGCGCAGACTCGCCCCAAATCTTCCTCCCTCCCCTCCACAGTGCTCTCTGGATGGAGGTGAACTACAACTCCAAAACTCAAGGTCAATGCCCACCAAACTCTTATAGTATTTTCTCTTGGTTATGGTAGTTCTGTGTGGGAAGTTTGATTCCATTCCATCATTGGTGGAGTTCAGAATGCTCTTTGATTGTGGGTGAACTATAACTCCCAGCTGTTGAGCAAGATCTTCGTGTGTGTCTTTCTGCCATTCCTGCCAGGATATCTATGTTGTGTTCATCTAAACAGGCCCAGATTTCACACTGAGTGTACAAATACATTTAAAAACATATTAACTATATGTATTACTGTGTTAGAGCAGGGCTGTCCAACTGGCGGCCCTGGGGCCGGATCCGGCCCCCCAGCCTGTTGGGCACGGCCCCAGCTATGCCCCCAGCCGCCATTTTTAATTTTTTTAAAAAAATCTCTATTTTTTTTTTAAAAAATGGCGGCCGGGGGGGAGGGGGAGGCGGGGCAGGGAGGAGGAAGAGAGCTAGCTCCTCCTCCCTGCACCGCCCCCTCCGTCCCTGCCGATGCCTTGCAAGGGAGGGGGGGGTCCCCCGGCGGCACCCCTCCCTTGCAAAGCATCGCAGCAGCGGCTGAAGCCAGCGCCGGTTTCTGCGGCTGCCGGGATGCTTTGCAAGGGAGGGGGGTCCCCGGCGGCACCCCTCCCTTGCAAAGCATCGCAGCAGCGGCTGAAGCCACGCGGCGCCTCTCTCCCTTCCAAGGCATTCCGGCAGCAGCTGAAGCCGGCGAAACCGCCAGCTTCATCTGTGGCTAGGATGCCTTGGAAGGGAGGGGGGTGCCGCGTAGCTCCTCCCTCTCTCCCAAAGCTTCCCGGCAGCCGGGGCGTGGCCGGGGGCGGGGCCAGGGGCGGGGCCGGGCGGCCCCCCAGGTCATCTGTGACCTGGAATCCGGCCCTTGGCCGGTTAGAAGTTGGACAGCACTGTGTTAGAGTGTCATCTTGTGTCATTTTGGTTGGTGGTGTGCCCCAGGATTTTGTAAGTGTGAAAACTGTGCCGCGACTAAAAAAAGGTTGAAAAACACTGAGATAGATCATCGTTTTGTTTCAAATTGGTATTCTTCCTTCATGACCCTGCCATGTATATTAAATAAACGTTGAGACAACGGGGATGCCCTCTGGCCTCTTCCACAACTTCACAGCCATCTCTACGTTAATCCAGTTCAATTAACAGTGTGCCTGGCTTAGTCTTCACAAAGGAGAGGATATGTTTAGCCAGAAGCAAATACTTAATGCTTTTATGTTATACGAAGTGTGGAAAATGTGGACTCTGGATTTCACGCAGCCTACAATTCCGTTTTTATAGTTTTGTGCAACATCTGCGACAACCCTCTTTAAATCACCTGCGGCTTACCAAAACTTGCAAGCATCCCAGCATGGAAACAGCTGCCTGCCTCCAGCCACTGAGGGGAAACCACTTTGGGAGTGGCAGGAATCTACGGCTGGATCGGAAAAAAGACGGCGGCAGCGGCTTTGAATTGGCAAATTTACTTCCGGGTTGCTTAAATTGCTTCTATACCGCTTCAAAAGTGGATTTAATCCGAATTAATTCCGATTTACGAGCATTTCGATCGTACCTACCCAGGCCGATTATATATTTATTTATTTATTTATTTATTTATTTATTATTCGCTTGTATTCCGCCTCCTCCCAGCAGGCTCGGGCGGATCACAATAAAATACATGGGCGGCATGTCGGTTACATAACGACATACGGCCCTACAATTTAAAAACATAATAACATAGAACCACATTAAAAACAGGTTATATCGACTCAATGCGGGTATAAAGGCATAGCATAGCTCTTGGTCCGGAGTGCCTAATTAAAGGCTAGGCCGAAGAGGGCCGCCTTTGCACGCCCGAACGGGCCAATTAGAGTTGGCCCGAACGCTGTCCGGGTGGGCTGCCCAGCAGTGACCGTGCCGCCACAGAAAAGGACCTTTGTCTGGTCGCCGATAGGTGGCAGGAGCGGACTGATGGAATTAGTAACAGATTCTGTTCATCTGATCGCAGTGATCTCGGGGCAAGTACGGGGTAAGGCGGTCCTTCAGGTACGCAGGCCCTAGGCCGTGCAAGGCCTTCAAGGTCAAGACCAACACCTTGAAGGTAATTCGGTACTCAATAGGGAGCCAGTGCAGTTGCCGGAGGATAGGTGTAATGTGCTCCCTCACCGGCACTCCTGCCAGTAGGCGAGCAGCGGCATTCTGCACTAGCTTGAGTTTCCGGATTGTCGACAAGGAAGGCCAGCGAGGGCATTACAGTAGTCCAGCCTCGAGATGACCGCCGCTTGGATTACCGTGGCCAGGTCGTCCCTGGACAGGTAGGGTGTCAGTCGCCTAGCCTGTCGGAGGTGATAGTATGACGTCCTGCTGACCACGGAGACCTGGGCCTCCATGGTCAGCGAGGAGTCTAACACAACCCCAAGCTCTTAACCGACGGCGATGGATTAAGCCGCTCGCCGTCCAGGGTAGGCAACCAGCACCCACTCAGCCCAGGCCGACCAGGCCACAGGATCTCCGTCTTCGATGGATTCACCTTCAGCCGGCTGGCACGCAGCCAACCAGTCACGGCTTCGAGGCATAGATGGAAACAATCGGGTACGGAGTCCGGCCTGCCGTCCATTCTCAGCAGAAGCTGGGTGTCATCCGCATACTGATAACACTCCAGACCAAAGTCGCGGGCCAACTGGGCCAGGGGGCGCATGTAAACGTTGAATAACAAGGGGGACAGGATGGCCCCTGGGGACCCTTACAATTTAGTGGGAGTCTCCCGGAGACCTCCCCGCCCCCCTCCACACGTCCCCGGTCCCGGAGGAAGGAGGCCACCCATTGAAGGGCAGTCCCCCCAACCCCGGAGCCGGCTAAACGGTGGGTCAACAGTGCATTATTTATTTATTTATTTCTTATTTATTTCTTCGGTTTTGTATACCGCTCCTCCCTGCAGGCTCGGGGCGGGGATACATCAACAGAATACATGGGCAGCATGTCCTCGACATGTAGCCCTACAAATACATAAAACGAGATTAAAACACAGTCCAACGAATTCGAATACAGGGCATATTTAGCATGATCTACAGTATCAAACGCTGCTGTCAGATCTAACAAGACAAGCAGTGCTGATCCACCCCGGTCCAGTTGGCGGCGAAGTTGGTCTGTAATGGCGACAAGCACAGTCTCCGTCCCATGCCCAATACGGAAGCCGGACTGGAAGGGATCAAGTCCAGCTGTGTCATCTAGGAACTGCTGCAGCTGATCCGCTGCTGCCCTCTCAATTACTTTGCCTAGGAAAGGCAAGTTGGAAACAGGCCTGTAATTGGAGGGAGCCGAAGAATCTAAGTTCGGCTTCTTCAGCAGCGGTTTCACCATGGCCTCTTTTAGCTGTGTGGAAGGGCCCTTTGTTGCCCTTTGTTGCCCGTTTCTTGTGCAATAAGTTTTCCTAAATTCCAACTATCTCCGAAGAAGCTAAAGATTAAAATCCAACATTTATAGGGTTTTTTTGCACAAATGATATGATAAGGCAACAATGAGGATAGAACTGGCTAAATATTCAAAGTTGTTTTAGACAAAATAAACAAATGCTCAACTTTGTTAAATACTAGCTTGGGGACCCGGCCCTGCCCGGGTTATTTGAGAAAGGCATTATGTGCCAAGGTTGGTTACTTAGGGTACTGATTCAGGTCTCAGGAAGTGAGTGAAGGTACTTCAAGTGCCATCATCCGTGGTCCATCCTCCTTGATACTGTACAAGGATGTGGTGTGGGTCATGGGGACTCTGTGTCCCAAGTTTGGTCATTGGATGAGTTGGCAGCGATCTTGTGAAGTGAGTGGAGGTACTTCAAGTCCCATCATCCATGGTCTGCCCTCCTCCAAACTGCAGTAGGATGTAGAGTGGGTCATGGGAGCTCTGTGTGGTAAGTTTGGTCTTAATCAGTCTTTGTTGGGGGCCACAGAGGTCTGTGGGAACCAAAGGGTGTGAAAGTACTATTAATCTCATAATCCATTGTCTGTCTTCCCCCAAATCTCACCAGGACAGAAAGGGGGTCATAGCGGTTATGTGTGCCAAGTTTAGTCTGGATCAGTCATTGGATGAGGGTTGGAGTGGTCTAGGGAAGTGAGTGGAGGTACTTCAAGGCCCATCATCCATGGTTCCTCCTATTCGAAACTGCACCAGGATGTAGAATGGGTCATGTGGGCTCTGTGTGCCTAGTTTCTTCTTTTTTGGTAATAGAATGAGAGTTGTCGTCGTCTCAGAAAGTGAGTGAAGGCAGAAGTGAGTGGAGGTACTTCAAGGCCCATCATCCATGGTTCCTCCTATTCGAAACCGCACCAGGATGTAGAGTGGGTCATGGGTACTCTGTGTGCCAAGTTTGGGCCTGGTCTGTGATTTGTAGGGGCTTCAATGTTCTTTGGGGAAAGGAATCAGGTGAAGGTACTGCAAATCCCATCATTTGTGCCCCATCCTGCCTTAAACCGCACCAAGTTGTAAAGTGGGCCATTGGGCATTTGTGTGCCAAGTGTGGTCCCAATCTGTCATTGGTGTGGGCCACAGTGCTCTAAGCAAGCGAGTTAAAGTACTGCAAGTCCCGTCATCCATGGTCCATCCTTCCTCAAACTGCACCAGGATGTAGAGTGGGTCTTGAGGGTTCTGTGTGCCAAGTTTGGTATTGTTCTTTAATTGTTTGGGGTCGTAAAGGGGTCGCAAAGTGTTTTGGCCTTAAAGTCCCACCATACCTGACTGCCTCAGGCCTTTTCCTTACCCCCTTCTGCCACTTTAGAGTGTCGGAATGTTCGTGTTGGCGACTGCCTCAGGCCTTTGCCTTACTCCCCTCTGCCACTTTAGAGTGTTGGAATGTTCGTGTTGGCGACTGCCTCAGGCCTTTGCCTGACCCCCTCTGCCACTTTAGAGTGTCGGAATGTTCGTGTTGGCGACTGCCTCAGGCCTTTGCCTTATTCCCCTCTGCCACTTTAGAGTGTCGGAATGTTCGTGTTGGCGACTGCCTCAGGCCTTTGCCTTACTCCCCTCTGCCACTTTAGAGTGTTGGAATGTTCGTGTTGGCGACTGCCTCAGGCCTTTGCCTTACTCCCCTCTGCCACTTTAGAGTGTCGGAATGTTCGTGTTGGCGACTGCCTCAGGCCTTTGCCTTATTCCCTCTGCCACTTTAGAGTGTCGGAATGTTCGTGTTGGCGACTGCCTCAGGCCTTTGCCTTACTCCCTCTGCCACTTTAGAGTGTCGGAATGTTCGTGTTGGCTGGCCAATTAGAGGCGTTATGCAAATACTCCCTTACTGGCAACCAATCATGTTGTCAGAATGTAGAGGCCGGGAGCCAATCAGAACGCTGCCACATACTGTACATACATAGAAACATACTGTACATACAAACATTCCGCTTTATTATATATAGAGATAGAGATGGATATGGGATATTTCTATTTTGTTAAGTCTAGAAACTGGGAAAATAAGCCTACCCTGAAGAAATAGTTTTCTCATGTTCTGTGATCACATTGAACATGAATGCCCCAAAGGCATAACTTTAGAGAAGTTGGAAATACTTCATCACAAACCGGAGGAGGGAAATAGAGCTGCATCCATTCTCATAGGATGTTCTTAACTTCCATTAATGGGACTCTATAGACATGTTTTGAACTTTCCTAAAACTTCCAAGTAGCCCTACCACTAAAACTGAGCATATGCTAATGAGGTTAATATACATGAGAGAAGCATGCATTAGTGGCATCCTGCATTTAAGATTTGACTCGTAAATAAACTAAACGAGTCATCTGGGCCCTCAAACCGAACTTCCCTTTCTTTGCCTTCCGTGACTCGGAATGCCTTAAGGAAGTGCCAGACGTTCAATTACCTTCCTTGCAAGACTGACGGCGATGAGCTTGTCATAAATGCGAATGTCGGCAAGCTCCAGAAACCTGGCACTGCCATCAATGAATTAGGATGAAGAGAGTTTTACTGGCAGGGGTTTCTAGGATAAGGCTATTCAGGGAAAAGTTGCGTCCTAATAATAGGCTACTCGATAGCCAATGGGGTTATTTCCGGAAGGGTTCTCCAAGTGTTTGGTTTTCTCCTGCAGGTACGCTAGATTCTCTGATTTAATTCTTAAAAGGAAAATAATAGGCCACCTGGTAAAGAAGAGAGCGTGGCGACGTTTCTTTGGTGGGGTGGTAGTGGTGGGGCCGGTTCCCAGGATCTCCCAGGAAACCCAGGAAAGGAGGCAAGTGAGGAGAAGCAGGGGCGCTCTGTGTGATATTGATGACCCTGACTTACTGGACAGTCTAGGAACCAGAGTCCTCCCCAAAACCAGAAATTGTCAACATGTGGATCCTTCTACCACGTTTTCTCTTTTTAATCCAATCTTATTTTAATTCATTTTTTAAAAGTTGGCTGTACCATATACTTGTGTATATGTTTTTTTTTTAAATAGTATTTATTGAGTTTTCACACAAAGATTTAAAACAGAACAAAATCACACACAGCGGCCAGCACTCTTCAAAAGCGCTATTGCCGTACGAAGAACAGAAGATAAACAAAAACGACATAAACTAACTTAACTTGAGTACTTCCCACCCCCGCACCCACCTTGCGTAGCCCCCTACTTGAGGTTACATAAGTTCAGATTGTTCTAAGTCGCACGAAAAAAACCCCCGGTGTACTATGACATGGCATACAGATATAGTATTAGAGTCCTTATACAGCCTAGCTTTCGGAATTCGCCCAGCCGTAGCGTTTATTTTGATTTAGAAACAGTTCAACCTCCGTCCACTCTGTAGATTTTCGGGTGTCTCTCTGTGCCAATTTTTGAGTTAGCACGTCAATTTTCATGATATCGGTAAGTTTTGTAGTCCAGTCCTCAATACTTGAGAAACAGCTTCTTTCCATGATTTTGCCAGGACCAGTCTGGCTGCAGTAATACAATACACAAAAATTCTTTAAGTATTTGGGTCTACTTCAAAGTCCAACAGGCCTAACAGAAAATATTCTGGTTTTCGCTCCACTTTCAACTTCAGCATGTTAACCATCAACTTATGCAGTTTAATCCATTTTTTTTTTAACAAATTTACAATTCCACCGTAAGTGTATAGAGCTTCCCACCTCCGTTTTGCACTTCCAGCATAGCTGGCTGTAATTTTTATTGTACCGGGCAATCTTTTGGGGTGTATGATGCCATCTATGAAATATTTTTATGTTATTTTCCCTCAAGTCGTAAGAGTATGTATAGCTCCAGTGAACTTTCCACACCCTCTCCCATCTGGCAAGGGGTACTTCGTGACCGAAGTCCTGAGCCCACCTTACCATACAGGATTTTATTACTTCCTGTTCTGTTTTCATTTCCAACAATTTCTGGTATATTATGGTCAATTTCTTGGGTTTTTTTCTAAAAATTTATCCCAAAATTGTTTCCTTTTCACGAAGCCTACAACTTTGTCTTTGTTAAAAACCTCTCTTATTTGTAGATAGTGTAGCCAGTTCATGGAGCCATCCAATTCTCTTAGTTCATTGAAGTCCTTTAACCTCCATTCTTTGTTCTCTTCTTTTAGTAAATCCCTATACCTTAGCCACCGCTTCCTTCCAAATTGCCTCCTGTAAAAAGCTTCCTGTGGTGACGTCCACCATGGAGTCTTTTCACATAAGGATTCTTTATATTTCAGCCAAACCCTCAAGAGCGCCCTTCTTATTGGGTGGTTCTTAAAATTTTTCTCAATTTGCATTTTGTTATAACACAGGTAACCGTGCCACCCAACTCTTAAGTCGTGGCCCTCGATAGCAAGTAGAGTTTCTTTTTCCAACTTTGCCCATTCACCTACTGAGTCCAAGGCGCATGCCTCGAAATATACTTGAAGGTCTGGGGTTCCCAGACCACCTCTACTTTCGCGGCCGACCATGTTTGACCAATTTATTCTGGGATGTTTCCCTTTCCAGATAAATTTTGTTAAATCCTCTTCCATCCCTATGAAGAGTTTGTCATTGCTTAGTATGGGTAAATTCTGGAATAAAAACAGCATCTTTGGGAGGATATTCATTTTTACAAGGGATATCCTACCCAGAAGGGACCGGTTCAGGTGTTTCCAGTTATCTAACTTCTTCTTACATTCCTTCCAGGTGGGTTCATAATTATTTTTAACCAGGTTAATATTATTTGGGGTCAAAACGATACCTAAATATTTCACCTTTGTGGTAATTTCGATTTTTGTCATTTTTTCAATTTCATCTTTCTCTTTTTATACTTGTGTTTTTATACTTTCTCTTTTTATACTTGTGTATATGTTGAAGTTCTCACAGGATGCACTAAACCTTCACCTTTTGTTACTCTAGACCAGTGTTTCCCAACCTTTTTTGAGCCGCGGCACACTTTGTACATTTGCAAAATCCTGGGGCACACCACCAACCAAAATGACACACAATGGCACTCTAACACAGTCATACATATACAGTAGTTAATATGTTTTTAAATGTATTTATACACTCAGTGTGAAACCTGGGCCAGTTTCAATGAACACAACATAGATATCCTGGCAGGAGTGGCAGAAAGGGACAAACTTCCCACACAGAACTCCCATAACCAAGATAAAATGCTATAACAGTTTGGTGGGCATTGACCTTGAGTTTTGGAGTTGTAGTTCACCTATATCCAGAGAGCACTGTGGACTCAAACAACGTTGGATCAGGACCAAACTTGGCATGAATGCTCAATATGCCCAAATATGAACGCAGATGGAGTTCAGGGGAAATAGACCTTGACATTTGGGAGTTGTAGTTGCTGGGATTTATAGTTCCCTTACAATCAAAGAGCATTCTGAACCCCACCATTGATAGAACTGGGCCAAACTTCCCACACAGAACCCCCAGGAGGCAAGAGGAGGTCTCTACTTGGGGAAGGGGAGGCGGGTCTTCCCAATGCATGGAGAGGAGAGACCAAGTAGACAATGCGTGGGAGGGGGGTGTTTGTAATTTTGTGCCTTTATCGAGGCACGTTTCTTAGGTTTTTATACTTCAACACACTAGACTCTCCCCCCCCCCTTCCTGGAGGTTCCAATTTCCCAAGGCACACCTGATGATCGCTCACGGCACACTAGTGTGCCCCGACACACTGGTTGGGAAACACTGCTCTAGACCAGTGTTTCCCAACCGCTGTGATGCGGCACAGTAGTGTGCCATGACGGACCTCCTGCTGTGCCGCAAGAAAAGCTCTCTGCCCCCCTTCCTTCCCCCTCCTCCTGCCGAACTCCTGCTGCTTGGGGGAGGGGGAGGAAGGACGTGGTAGCGGCGAAGAAGAATAAGAAGGGGCCGGGGTGCCGCCTCCTTCGGCCGTTTCCCCAGCCAGCCTTCAATCCGCCATGACTCTCGCCCCTCCCTCGCTGAAGCCGTGCAGAGGAGGAGCCCCGCCCACTGAAGCCCACCCACTGCTCATGCTCCTCCTCTGCACGGTTTCAGCGACCAAGGCGGATTGGAATGCTGTTGGCTTCTCGCAGAAGCGATACCCATTGATCTACTTACATCTGTATGTTTTCAAACTGCTAAGTTGCCAGAATCTGGGGTTAACAGCGGGAGCTCACCTCGCTCCCTGAATTCAAGCCGCTGACCTTTTGGTCAGCATGTTCAACAGCTCAGCGATTTAACCCGCTGGGCCACCAAGGGCCCTTACGTGATTTGTGATTCTTTGGGGCTGGTGAAGGGCGAGGCCTTGCCCCCCCCCCCCCTCCTTTGAGGACTGAGGCTTTTGTTTCATTTACAGTACTTTAAATCCGTTGGTGTTTAATTTGGTTTTATTGTAGATTGGTTGAAATTTAATTCAGCTTTATTTTAATAAATGGCAAAAGAGGAGACTGGACCTTGAGCACGTGGGTTCTAGTTATAATTAAAAATGGGCCAAAATACTTTGAAAAGGAGATTGTCAAAAAGCAGAGCACGCCTGCATTGCAAAACAAAGGCAGGTCTTCCTGCAAATTGGAAGGGAACATTTGACCACCCGGGTGTTGCCGGATTTCCCTAAGACCAGGGCCGATCTTTCCATTAGACAAGAGTAAGCGGCTGCGTAGGGCGACGCCTCCTGGGAGGGGCGTTGCCACCAGGGAGGGCGCCGCCGCGCTCCGCAGCCAGCCACGCCGCTGGGCTGGAGGTGTGGTCGGGAGCCAGTGCGGCCCGCCCTGCGCCTCCGCAGCCGGCAGTGTGGCCACGCCGCCGGCTGTGGAGCGCGGCGGCGCACTGGCTCCCGACCACGCCTCCAGCCCGCGCCGTAGTCAGGAGCCAGTGCGGCCCGCCCTGCGCCTCCCGCAGCCGGGCGGCGGAGGTGCGGGCGCGCGTACTGGCTCCCGACCACGCCTCCAGGCTGGGGCGCGGCCGGGAGCCATGGGGGAGCAAATAATGTTCGCTACCCCCGGGAGAGGTCGGCCGCCCCTGCCTAAGACTACTCAGCGTAGCTAAAGATGGACAATGAGAGTTGCTGAACAACATCTGGAAGGCCCCCTGCTTCCCATCTCTCCCTGGCTAAATTGTATCTCTCTGGCTAAATTGCAGTTTCTCATCTCTTGGAGAGACAAGGTAGTTGTAGGAACCTGGCAGAAATGTACCTGCGTCTCTCTTAGAGCTCCTGATGACCTGGTGGCTTTCAGGCTCTTACATATTAAACAGTAAATAAATAAATAGGGATGGCCACAGGACAGTTAATGGTGCCACATATAGGTTGCACTGGAGGCATTAATGCGTGTGATTAAATGGAGCCAGACAGACAGGCTCTTGCTAGCTGCCCTCGAGCGTGGCCTTTGCCGTCCCCTCCACCTATTCCGGCTGCTGCCAAATATCAAGCATGCCATACAAGCATGCTGGGAGAGCAAATAGAATAACTTATGTCCCATTGGAATCACTTTGGTTTAGGTTGGGAGGCAGCGTGAGGACCAACTTTGGTCACCCTTCGATGGGGGAATGCCCAATCGGTGTTTCCTTTGACTTTTCAACAGATGTTGATATCGTCAACCATTATAATTCTTAAGGTTCGACGGGTAGGAAGCCACAGAGAAGGAGTGGGAGCCACCCATCCCCGCAGGCTCAGTTCCAGAAAGTAGCACTTTCTGAAATGGAAGATTTTTTGTTAGGTTCTGTAGCATTTGGGCTACACGCTCTTTAACAGTCCGGCTTCCGTTTTGGGCACGGGACAGAGACGGTTTTGGTCTCCATCACAGACCAGCTGCGTTGCCAGCTTGATCAAGGCGGATCGGCACTGCTTGTGTTATTGGACATCACAGCAGCGTTTGATACAGTCGATTATGATCTTTTGACGCACCGCCTTGCCGTGGTTGGAGTGAGGGGGACAGCTCTAGATTGGCTGTCCTCGTTTCTCCACAATCGGAAGCAGCGAGTGCAGAGGGGTGGGCTGGTTTCCGGGGGATCCCCCTTGTCTTGCGGGGTCCCTCAGGGTGCCATACTCTCTCCCTTGTTATTCAACATCTATATGCGACCGCTCGCTCAGCTGGTGTGTAGCTTTGGGCTTGAGTGTCACCAGTATGCTGACAACACTCAGCTCATTCTGAGGAGGGAAGGCCGGCCGGACTCCGTACCCAATAATTTCCATCTGTGCCTTGAAGCCATTACTGGATGGCTGCGAGCCAGTAGGTTGAAGGTGAATCCGGCGAAGACAGAGATCCTCTGGCTGGGTCGTCCGTGTGATGGGGAAATCCAACTGCCGACCCTGGATGGCGAGGCATTACGCCCGTCAACATCAGTAAAAATCCTGGGTGTCCATTTGGACCCTCTGCTGTCAATGGAGACCCAAATCTCCAATGTCAGCAGAATCGCATTCTTCCACCTGCGACAGGCGAAGCGTCTGGCTCCCTATCTCTCACGGAATGATCTGGCCACGGTAATCCAAGCCACGGTCATCTCAAGACTGGACTACTGTAACACTCTTTACATTGGCCTTCCCTTGAATGTGATCCGGAAACTCAAGCGAGTGCAGAATGCTGCAGCCCGGCTGCTTGCGGGGGAGCCCACGAGCTGCCGCATAACACCTATACTGCAGAACCTGCTCTGGCTACCAATTGAATATCGGATCACTTTCAAGGTGTTACGGTTGTTCTTACTTTCAAGGCCTTGTATGGTCTGGGGCCAGTGTACCTACGGGATCGCTTGATTCCATATAACCCTCCGAGATCACTCCGTTCAGAAGACCAGAATCTTCTAGACATCCCTAGTGGGAAGTCTTTCCACCTGACTTTGACAAGGCGCAGGGCATTTTCAATCATCGCCCCGGCTCTTTGGAATACGTTGCCACCGGAAACACGGACTCTCCGAGATTTGGTCACCTTTCGGAGGGCCTGCAAGATGCACTTGTTCAGACAGGCCTTCGAAAGCTTGTGATTTTAGTTGCGTTTTTATTTTGCTGTTTTACTTACTATTACATGTATGTTTTGCCCATTGTTTGTTCTATTGAATTGTGTTGTAAACCGCCCCGAGCCGCTGGGAGTGGCGGTGTACAAGTCCACATAAATACTCTCGGCATTACTTCGCAAACGAAGATTCCTAAGAAGAACTCATCCCAAGCTTTTTACAAGCGCGTTGATGACTAAAAAGGCCAATCTGAGATAGGCAAGTTCAGTTGCAGAAAGCACAGCAGAAAGCCTCCTTGGGTGAAGTTGTTTCCAAGTTGCGGTTCTTTCTGCATTGCCGAGACCCATTCGGCGTGTCTTCTCAAAAGAGGCCGCAGCATTGTGGAGAGTGCGTCTCCACGCCTCCCGATGTGAGGTGGACCATTTTTGGTGATCAATCTGGCCGAGCCTGAGATGTTGTTTCAGGGAGTCCTTATATCTCGTTTTGGGGACGCCTCTCTTGCGCTGACACATGGCAAGTTCACCATAGAGTAGTATCTTTGGGAGGTGGTGGTCCTCCATCCTAGAGACGTGCCATGCCCAGTGCAGCTGTGTTCTCAATAAGCGTGGCCTCAACGCTGGTGATCCCTGTTTGCTCAAGGACAGCAACATTCGTCACATAGTCGGTCCAGTGTATATTTAGGATTTATTTATTTATTTATTTATTTATTTATTCGGCTTTTATGCCGCCACTCCCAAGTAGGCTCGGGGCGGCTTACAGCCAGGGACAAAACAATATACAATCAGCATAACACACTAAAATGCAATATAAAACGAGATAAAAATGCACAGTAAAACAGCATTAAAACACAATTAAAATAGTTCAAGCGGTCTGGCAGCGTTGTCAAGGGGTCCGCTCTTTGACCTAGACCTGGAAAGCCAGCCGAAAAGGTAAGTCTTACAAGCCCGCCTAAACGGGAGCAGGTCATGGATAGCCCGGGTAGCTGGCGGCAAGGCATTCCACAATGTCGGCGCTATGACCGAAAAAGGCCCTTCGACGAGTGGCAGTTCTTTTGGCCACCTTAGCGGAGGGAACCGCTAACAGATTAGAATCCTCCGAACGAAGTGATCTAGAAGGAAATATGGGGTGAGACGGTCCTCAGATACGCTGGCCCCAGGCCGTGTAAAGGCCTTAAAGGTAAGAACCAACACTTTGAAGGCAATCCGTGCTCAATGGGCAGCCAGTGCAGATCCTGCAAAATGGGTGTTATATGGCATCCTGCTGGGGAGCCAGACAGGAGCCGGGCGGCAGTGGGGTTAGGGATTGTGTGAAGACAGCGCTGATGACAGCGTTTGAGGAGTCGTAGGTGTTGGCGATAGGTGACCCATGTTTCAGACCCATAGAGGAGAATAGGCAGTACGATAGCTCTGTACACACTGGTTTTGGTGCTTTGCCTCAGGTGCTTGTTGCTCCAGACTCTTTTGTGAAGCCTTCCAAATGCACTGTATGCCTTTGCTAATCTGTGATCGATCTCTTGGTCAATCTTGGCACTTTCTGAAATGGAAGATTTTTTTGTTAGGTTCTGTAATCTGTAGCATTTGGGCAACATGCTCTTTGACATCAGTGTGACGCTTCTGGTTGAGCTGACCAGGCCTTTGGAGTGGGACCATCTCTAACTGATGATATCAAGCTCTGTTTCTTGGTCCGTATTATGTGAACCAGGAGAGGCTATGGAGCTGCTAAATAGTTGTATTCATTAGTAATCGAATGAGTTAGGGTCAATAAAGGGAAGCAAGAGTCATAGGTATACATGGGGTGCTGTGGACCGGTGGTTCCTAGTGGGATGTCCAATGGGATTGCATTCCCACTGCATCTTGGGATACTCCTGGGTGAAACATGGTCTTATTTGGTCCAGTTTATCAGCCATCAATGAATGTGAAGCCATAAAACGACACAAAGGTTTAAACCTAGGGTGGATAACAGTACAGAGCACGGGGGCAGTGACATTTTTTCTCCATCTTTCCCCCATGTTAGACCACATGGAGACATCTCAAGCTACCTGAAATAAGTATTAAATGGTCAGTTGTTTACTCGTATTGGATATGGACATTTGGACATTTATTTATTTATTTATTTCGATTTATAGACCGCCCCTCCCAACAGTCTCGGGGCGGTGTGCAATTGATTAAAACATACTAAAAACAGTCACATATCTTTATAAAACAATACAAAATACAAGTTCAACAACAGGCAGTAACTTAGGGTGGCAAAATATGTCGAGCAGTTGATGGTTTACGGAGGGCTGCTGAGACCGAACGCCCGCCGGAAGGGGACAGTTCTACACATTTTCCGGAAAGGAATAAGCTCGTCCGGTAGGGCATTCCACAATGCTGGAGCCACCACTGCAAAGGCCCTCTGTCTGATTACTGATAGATGATATGTCCGAACTGAAGGGACCACTAGTAGGTTTGAATCCTCCGAACGTAGGGATCTCTGGGGAATGTAGGGGGAGAGACAGTCCCTCAAGTACACAGGCCCCCTAGACCATGTAAGGCCTTAAAGGTCAGAACCAACACCTTGAACATGATCCGGTATTCTATAGGAGGGCTGTCCAACTGTCGACCCTGGGGCCCTATACGGCCCCCCAGCCCCTTCCCTCCGGCCCCCTAAGCTTTTTAATAAAAAATAAATATTGAAAAATAAAATAAATTAAAAAATAAATAAAAATACCTACTTCCGGGTTCGGAGCCAGTATCGTGAGAATACGCAATCCACACGGGATGTCGCTGTAACGCGAGATCACGCTGGCGTTGACAGCGAAATCCCGTGTGGATTGCGTATTCTCGCGATACTCTTCGGCTACTCTACTACTGGATCGCTGAGGCCCACAGACGCAATTAGGACCTTCTTCGACTCAGTCGGTCGTCGCCTCTCTCGTCGTCCGGGTACTCCTGGATCCTGCGCGTGTGGACAAGGTAGGCCAAAGCAGAGGGCTCCTCAGGGGCTCCTCATTCCCTCCCCCATCTCCCCTCATGTATTAAATATAAAATTAAATATATTTAAAGATGAAATAAGGGGAGATGGGGTACATTAAAATAAGGGGAGGGGGAGGATGGAATTAAATATATTTAATATTAAATTTAAATAATGGGGGAGGGGAGGATGGAATTAAATATATTTAATATTAAATTAAAATAAGGGGAGAGGGGAGGATGGAATTAAATATATTTAATATTAAATTAAAATAATTTAATATCTTATCCCTGCATTTTATCTCAGTAAAAGATTATATTTGACTGTATGCCTGCAGGTGCGGGGGTGGGGCGGGGGCGGAGCCGGGGGGAGAGGGCGGAGCTGGGGGTGGGGAGGGGGCAGAGCCGGGGGCGGGGGCAGACCCTACGGCCCCCCAGGTCATCAGTGACTGGAATTCAGGCCCCTGGGCCGGTAGAAGTTGGACAGCCCTGTTCTATAGGAAGCCAGTGCAGTTGCTGCAGGATGGGAGTAATGTGCGCTCTCGCTGGCGCACCGACGAGCAGTCGTGCTGCGGCATTCTGCACTAACTTAAGTTTCCAGATCACGGACAAGGGAAGGCCAATGTAGAGGCCGTTACAGTAGTCTAATCTCGAGATGACCGTCGCCTGGATCACCATAGATAGGTCACTTCCGAATACGTAGGGTGGAAAAATGCGGATCTGCTGACCGCGGGGACCTGAGCCTCCATGGTCAGCAGTGGGTCCAACTTGACTCCCAGACCCTTTACCAAGGGCGACGGGCGTAAGGCCTCGCCGTCCAGGGTGGGCAGCCGGCACTCCTGCCCCACCGGGCCACCCAGCCATAGGATCTCCGTCTTCGAGGGATTCACCTTCAGCCAGCTAGCTCGTAGCCATCCAGTCACGGCTTCAAGGCACCAATGGAAATAATTGGGTACGGTGTCAGGCCCGCCCTCCATCCTCAGCAGAAGCTGGGTGTCATCAGCATATTGATGGCACTCCAGACCGAAATGTGGTAGTGGTGGTAGAGGACACCACCTATATTTGATGCATGATTTTTGGCCTGAACCTTTTTGAAAATGGGAGCACCGGCTTCCTGAGCGGTGTCCTGGGTGTCATAGAAACAGGGTCAGGGCTTTGTGTAGCCTGTGAAGCACACATTACGCATTTTGACCTGGGCAAGAATTGAATATTGGGGTTAAGTTAATGATGGGGAGGCTACTGTGAGCAAAAGACACGTTATTACACTGTTGCTATCCCTTGTGCACAGAGAACCCAACTGGCACAACTGGTTGTGTATGTGCATGTGTGTATATGCACCCATCCTTACTACAGCTTTCAATTATTTACTCTCTTACAGGTATGACAAAAGGGAAGACCTGAAACCAGGTGACTCCGACATGTTCTCGTATACACATTTACTAATGGAAATGGACCCGGTTCAAGTGTCACATTATAAGATGACCCACCGAGTCCTGGCACATCCCGGCACCAGTGGAATCGGACTGAATTTTACGGCACTACCTCCTATTACTTTGAACTTGAAATCAAACTCGTACTACTGGAAAAGCTTCCTACCTCTTCTGGGACGTAAACATTAGGAGACTACAGCTTTATTTTCTTCCGAAACTTAATTGTATTTGATGTAAAACCATAACTCAATTACTGTTAACATTACATATTGTCATTCTTATGCACAGCTGACACTATGCAGTGTGTCGGATACGTACACGTGTACGTACACACACACACACACAGAGGTATATATATTTCAATGAAATGGAACTTTGATTAAGAAAATGCTTTACGCTTTTCTCTCAGGCGATACTTTGAGACTGGGATTACAACTACCTGCCAATGTTTGGAAACATACAAACAGTAAAAAGCCTTGGTGTTATCCTGGACTCCAAATTGTCGATGGAGATTGCCCAGGTTGCCTCCACGAGCAAAAGGGCCTTCCTCCACCTGCGCCAAGCGAGACAATTGGCGCCCTATCTTCCGACGGAAGCGCTAGCCACAGTAATCCATGCCACGGTTACATCAAGGCTGGATTACTGTAACGCTTTGTATGTAGGTCTACCCCGGTCACTAACCCGCAGGCTCCAGATCGCGTAGAACGCGGCCGCCAGGCTTCTCACAGGAACATCGATGAGATGCCACATGACACCATCTCTGCAGCGCCTGCACTGGCTGCCCGTTGAGTATAGAGCCTTACACAAGACCTTGGCCTTGGCTTTCAAAGCCCTACGGGGCCGGGCCCAACATACCTAAAGACCGCCTGCTGATGCCTGCTTGCTCAAGGACCCCGCGGCCAGCAAACAAGAACCTTCTTCACGTACCAGGCTTGAAAGAGGCCCACCTGGAGACCACGAGACGGAGATCGTTCTCCGCTGTGGCCCCCGTTCTTTGGAACTCATGCCACCGGACCAGAGAGCCTCCTTGACCTGCCCCAGTTCCTGACCGCTCTGAAGACCTGGCTATTTAGAAAGCCCATGGTTAATGCAGAACCAGGAACTCAAATACCGAGCCTGGCCCCTGCATCTAACCACTGAATATTTTAATCTAGTTTTAAATATTCTATTTTAATTGTGGAATTTGTTGTGTGTAAGTCGCCCGGAGCACTAACGTGGAGGGCGACTCAGAAATAATAAAGTCAGTCAGTCAGTCAGCATTGAACTTGAGTTTGGGAGTTGTAGTTCACCTACATCCAGAGAGCAGTATAGACTCAACAATGATGGATCTGGACCACACTTGACACGAATCCTCAATATACCCAAATGTGAACACAGATGGAGTTTGGGAAAAATAGACCTTGACATTTGGGAGTTGTTGGGATTTATAGTTCATCTACAATGTAAGAGCCCCTTGCACCCTACCAATGATAGAATTGGGTCAAACTTCCTACACAGAACCTTCATGCCTTGAAGGAACTAGATGGAGTGAGCCTCCATCCCACCTCACACACTCTCCCTCACCCACAGATTTCGCATCATGCTGCCATGCACCAAGCACGCCTGCTCTCCCCTCCCTGCTTGAGTCTCAGAAACAGCCCTCCTTGGCTGGGAGGCCTGCCAATCACAGCAGAGGAGAGCTTTAGGTTGGAGCAGAATTCACAGTCTGTTTCCAAAAAGAAAGAGAAGGAAAGCAGAGAGATCTTCAACCTTCTCTGCCAAAGGGCTTCCTAAGACCATCAGAAACACATGGTTTCTGATGGTCTTTGGCGACCCCTCTGAAACCCTCTTGCGACCCCGCTGGGGGTCCCGACTCCCAGGTTGAGAAACACTGGTTTAGAGTCTTAGTGCGAGCCCTCAGACGGCTTAAGTTGAATAAGCTGCCATCAGTACGATAGCTTATATATGTGTCATCTTCTTCTTCTTCGAGGTCTGCCGTAGCCCTTTGGAGCATCATGCTGAAGAAGATTGTAAACAGGGTTGGTGCAAGAACACAACCTTGCTTCACTCCGTTAGTTATGAGAAAGGGCTTCGAGAGAGCATCGCCGTATCTGACTTGACCGCGCTGGCCCTCGTGTAACAGGATAATCATTTTGAGGAATTTGGGGGGACATCCTAGTCGTTCCAGGATCTGCCACAGACCTTTTCAGCTCACAGTGTCGAAGGCTTTGGTGAGGTCGACCAATGTGACATAGAGTCCTTTGTTCTGCTCTCGACATTTTTCTTGCAGTTGTCTAAGGGCAAAAAACCATATCTGTGGTGCGTGCATATAAATAGTACCCTGCATATAAACCTTATAGCAGTGCTGTCCATCTTCTAACCGGCCAAGGGCCGATTCCACGTCACTGATGACCTGGGGCCGCGCCCGGCCCCTGGCCCCACCTGGTCACGCCCCGACCCTGGCCACGCCCGGCCCCCACCCCCGGCTGCCGGGAAGCTTTGGGAGAGAGGGAGGAGCACGCGGCACCTCCCTTCCAAGGCATCCAGCCACAGATGAAGCTGGCGGTTTCGCCGGCTTCAGCTGCTGCCGG